>CAUOFW020004613.1:1566614-1652256 GCA_963454935.2 Ilex paraguariensis | reverse complement strand
GGTGGGGGTGGGGGTGGCGGGGTGTTTAGAGGAAACTTAACTGTTTCTTGCATGTGAAGAAGAGTAAATGGAGGTGAAAACACGTGACAGAGCAACGGTCGTAGTACAGGTAAGTCATGTGGTAAGTGACCGTTGGGGGCATTAATTCGTACTTGTGGGAACACCTTCCCTTTTTCTATTCCTTTGCACTAGTCATAGACTTTCTTTGATCCCCATTTCTATTTTGACTGGTTTTTGTTTGTCTGCCCTAGTTATTGCTTCTCAAGGTTCCATGGCCATCGATCACTCCCAATTGGGTCAATAAGTTTTTAACACGGTATATCAGTTCGATATAAAATTAACGAAATGTGTACATTTTTTAAGCAATTTTGGATCATATATTTGTGGGTTCGTAAGACCTATTTAATAAATAAGTCATTTAAATAAGATCAAAAATGATGCAAATTGCAAACCCTATTAAACATGATTTATACATATGAGGATTTTCACATGAGACAAACGGCTTAACCATTAATTGATCAGGTATAAAATTAAATAAATTTTAACATGGCACAGCTAAAAAATAAGATATGACATGACCGTGGTAAGAGCCCTTACTAATTTGGGCCGGACACGAGTGAAAGTGAAGTAATGGGCATATCCATCCCAACGAGGGGTATGTTTGGATTCGGAAAGAGCAACAACTTATGATGTCATTTACATGTTTTTTTGGCCTTGTATCAATAATAGTCGTATGGATAAAAATGCCCCTAAAAGCATAAATCTCACCTAAAAGTGTGGTTTTTGATCATTAAGCTAGTGGTGATTCCAAAAAAGACTTAAAGCTGTCCAAAAAACAGAACTTGGAAAAAAGTTGCAGAAGGGTTTTGGGGGGAATTCCAGCTTAGAATATGAAGAATTCCAAGACAATTATGAAATGGGCTTTGAACAAATGATTATAAGGAGCGTCCATATGGTATTTTACTTTAAGCAATTAGACTGCTAAATTCATGGTAAAACTCACTGAAAAGAAGAGAAAAAAGAAAAGAAAAGAAAAAAAAGATTCATTGAATGGCGTTGTAAAATATCATTTTCCAAGCACCAAAAAAAAAAAAGGTGCCTAGGAGTCCAAATGATCATGTCAAATATGATAGAGAAAAAAAAGCCAAAAAGGTAGTGAGGCTCGTCCATGATTTGGGTTTTTACAGCTATCTAACCACCGACTCAATGGTCACTAAAAAGCCATAACGTTATGATCTTTAGTGTTGGGCAAGTACTCGAGGGCTCTTGCACTTGGATGCTTCTTAGTGGCCCCAAGTTCTAACCGCTCTCTTTGTGGCCGTTCCTCGGATCTTGTTCAACAAAAACACATGGAGAGACCCTGAATGGTAAGAGCTTTCTAACCTCATACAAATTAATAGTTCTTTCTTTCCTCCCCACAACTTTTAAGTAGTGGGTGGCTAAAAGGAAAGCAGAGAATGTAATTTCCACAATGTTTTGACGTGGAAATGACCCTTCCCTTCCCCCGCCTCCCTTCCCTTTTTTTTTTCCCCGGAAATTAGGATTAATAATTGGCCGGATTATGTTGGATTTGCATCGATGGTGTCTCAGTCAAGTTGTGTTAAAACTTGTTCGACTCATATTCAACCTATTCATAATAATGAAATCCTCCCATTATAACTACCTCAATGGCTTGTCAATTTTCCATTTCATTTTTATAGTGTAAATTAAAATTGACATTTTTGATAATAATCAAAAGAATTGAGAAGGAAAATGGTTTACAGAATTAAAGAGCTTGATTAATCCATTTTAGTGAAGTCACTTGCTCGAAGTGTTTTTATTACTTGGAGAAGATAGTGGTTACAGCTATTTGAGTGTGCAATTGCTTGTCCTTATACAAAATAGGGATTTGCCTATTTATACTCTAGGGTAGAGTAATTCTTAAATAATGATGGGGTGGTCTTTTAGTTTGTTAAGATTTTTGGAAGGGAATATTTAACCGTTAGAGAATATATTCTCTTTGGTCTAAGACGATATTCTAGAAGTTGGTGAAATGATATTGATGATTTATCTTTAGGTAAGGTCTAATATTGTAATTCTCTTTTTGCATCTTCTCTTGTTATTGACTGAACCGTTTTAAATAAGTATAACTTATCTGAGAATGATTGAGCTAATTCCAATCATAGCCAATATGGTTTATGGTTTGAGTTGACCTGAGCTCTGGCCAGCAGGTTGATCGCTCTATCTTTTAGGTCAGTGATTCACCCATTTGCACTTCAGCTCTAATTCTTCAACTATGGCTAAGAGAACTTAAAACCCACTCAAATGATAGAATATATAGTGTGAGGAATTTAGTAGTTCAAAAATATATATATGTAAAATGCCATAGATTGGAGGTTACATATTCTTATAATTTTGCAGACAAGCAGAAACATTTGAATTGTGAAACAAAACGAAGTCTTGTACGACCATACCAAGCTCTCCCCAGGTAACTGGACCCCACATCACGTGGACCTCCCACTCAACCATTTTTTTTCCCCCCAACAAAAATCCCATTTCACCCTTTCCCGAAATATCACCAACATCATAATGAATTTCTACTTCTATAAAAACTACAATTCCCAAAATATCCCAACCCAATTTTCATGGCATAGAATGTGTCTCCTTATTTGTAGGTTAAAATTGCGCTAACTAGCTCACTTATTTGAGAAAGTTCTATAGTCACAAAAACACAAATAATAATAATAATAAAATAAAATAAAATAAAAAAGAAGAAGAAAATAAAAAGCAAATTTCGTCCAACCTAAACTTAAAACAGAGCACCTCGTAGTTCTGTCACTCAAAAGCTAAACGGCGAGAGATTTGTGTGTCAGATTCCCTCTGGCTGCACCCCAAACATCTTTCTTTTCTTTTCTCTCCCAAATTCCAAGGGAAATAAACATCCCTATCTCTATCTCATTGTCTCAATTAGTTTCTCAAAAGAATAGACTTTTCAAAAATTCCTCTTCATTTACACCCGGAAAACCCCAACACCTGAGAAACGTCAAGAAACACACACAACCCCCCAACTTTCGCACAAATTTTCCTCCAACCCAAACACAACCCAATGACCAATACATCCAAAAGAACACGACATCGTATTAATTGCAGATAGAAGAAAAACGACGACGTCCTTGTCGCTTACCCACAAAGCAAAACAGTGTCACAATACCAAGGGAGGGGACCCAAAAACGTCTTTTTGCTCCGACGGGCGCACACGTGCGCGGGTGACTTGAAACCTGTGCCAGATCATCCCAACAATATTCCATAGAAAAACTAAAATACATTTTTAAACAAATAAAAAATAGCTGTAAAATAAATATTTAACAATTTCATTTGATTTTATTATATAAAAAAAAAAACTCTTTTCAATTTGTTTATACCCTTTCGCCTTTCTTTCATTTTCCTAGTACAATACAACAACACATTTCCCTTTTCTTTTTTTAATTTCCAACCCATATTTTACCAACAAAAAAAAAAAAAGCAAACCCGAGGCTTCGGAAATCTAAAAGAGAAAAAGAATCTCGATGTTTGCCGGTAACCAGAACAGGTCTATGATGATGATGACCTGGAAACCGACTCAGCCAGTTTCCCGATCCTCTCCACGAGCTCCGGCGAGAGTTTTTTCGCCGGTCTTCTTTCTCTCTCCGGTCGAAAATCAAAACCCAAAGCATCCGAAACCTCCTCGGAGCTCCACCCTGCTTTACGGAGCGAATCCGAAAACCGATCCGCTTTCAGAAGCAAAGCATCAAGAACCGCTTGATTGTCCAACAAAACCATGTCGCATTCGAAGAACCCGGAGGCTGAGACGTGTACGATCTCTGAAACGTCCGATTCAGCCCACCCACCTTGTCTCAGAACTGACCCGATCTGGCCTATGTACTCGTCAACCCATTTGGGCATTTCAGACCTTGGCAAGTCGATGTACCGTTCTGGCGATGATGAGGAAGACGACGACGAATTTGAGTTTCTGCGCCGCCGATCCACGGCGGCATCGCTCCAGAACTCCACCCATCTCGGCGTTCGTCCCCCGGTGACTGTATCAAGACTTCTTCTCGAAAAATTTGACGATGATCCGGCTGATTTTTCACTCACAGATCGTTGTTTGGACAAGACCTGAGGGTTTGAGCTTTGGAACAAACAAGATTCGCGGTCGAAGAAATCGGAGAGATCAAACCCACAACAGAAAATTCGATTTTCGTCGATGTAGAAAATAGGGTTACCCGCTAAAGGAGGGTTACACGGAATGTAGCAATGGTTGAAAATGGGAATCAGGAGTGGGGCTCGTTTGAGAGCGTTTCTTGCGATTTTGAGAGCTTTTTCAGGCTCAGATGGTCTTGGGCCCCAAGATTTGGACCACAGAGAATTTCGAGCGATATGGAAAGAGATGGCAGCGATGGGGAGGTTTAATGAGGCCCGGAGATGGAGGCGCGCCGTGCCAGAGGAGCGCCAGTCGGGAAAGCCCGGTCCGAGGGGCAAGCCGGCGGCGAGAACCGCTTTGAGATCCGGAGGGAAGCCGAACCCGAACTCGGCCTCTGCTCTGGCAAACTCTGCGTCAGATAAGCCCGGTAGGACTTGTATACCCGAGTTCTTGAGGTGGGTGAGGACTTTATCAGCTAGAGAAGTGAAAGATTGGAGGCTGTTTCGAGCTGGGAGTGGAGTGGAAGGTGTTGATGCAGCGGCTCTGGCGGAGAGACGGCGGAGTCCGGCCATATGCGACGGGTTCAGACCGATCATTCTCCGGTCTACGTCGACCATTGTTGTTTAAACACTCGATGAACGATGGCTTTCGATAAGAAATATCTAAACTCAGCCGGAAATTTTTCACCAAAAATGATAGTTTGTCTCTGATGTGAATTGGTTTTGTAGAGAGAGAGAGAGAGACAGAGAGAGCGAGAGAGATATTATGTGAATTGAAAAAAAGGAAAAGCAGAGAGAGACTCTGGACTGAGCACATACTAGGAGTATTTATAGCATGTAAGTGGAGTGGGGCCCACATTGAGATTGTGCTTGCTTGCTAATGCACTGATATTCTAGTTTCCTATATTGTCCCTGAAATTTCTCAGAATGACTAGGTTTTGTAAATTAATTATTTTTTTTTTCAAAATAGTTTTTTTCCTCACACTATTACAAATGAATTTTTTTTTCCCGATCAGACATTATTACAAAGTAAGGGACAAATATGTTCAAATACACAACCTTAAAGTTTCATAACATAACTGATAATCAATAGATTAACTGTTAATCTTCTGTTACAAAGGAATGAAATGAGTCAAATTATGGAGAGAAAAATGTACAAGTTTTAGTTCAAATAAATTAAAAAGTGTCCAAGTAAAATTGCTTGCCAATTTGATAGTGTTTTTTTTTAGTTACGAGTATTTAAACTTGTGCCGACTACTCTCTTAAATTCATCGGTTAACCACCATAGCTTAAGTTAAGTTATAACATATCTCTAAACGGGCCCAATTTGATAGTTAAGATGAAGATTTTTAACATGAATCTCAATTAGATATAGAATTATAATATTTAATCTTGATGAATTTGTGTGATAAATCAATTGATTCATCAGATATAATTAATTAATTATTCAATACGAATTTAATTAGATATGATTTACATACGAAATGAATTCAGTTATAAAAATAATTATTATTTAAAATTATAAATAAAATAAACTCGAAGGTCAAAACCTAAAATTTGTGGTTCTTTGATGCCATATAGAGCAAGCAGCGGAGGGCGGGCAAAGGCAAGTAGGCGTGGTAAGTGATAAAAAGCTAATAAGGTCTTCTCTGTGGGAATGGATGCCATTGCCTTGTTTCATTCATGTGTCCCTACCCAAGTGGTGGGCTCCACTCTGGAAAATTATAGTTTTGATGTTGATCGATAAATTGTTTTTGAATAAAACAGTGAGAAGTGAGATATGACAATGGTAGCTACCAATCCTAAATAAAATGACAACTTAGTGGCTATAAAAATTTATTTATAATTTTAATTTATATAATTTATAATTATTAATTAAAAAGAAATTAAATAATAAAAAAGTATTATAATAAAATTTTTATTTTTTGATTTATTTTGACTGGATAAAATGTGAAGGTACAATATCAAAAAATTGACAGTTTTCGTAAATAATGAGACTCGCTTAAAAAATTACACAAATGTGAAGTACATAAGATCAAAAATAAAAAATATGATTAGTGATTTTCTTTAGTCAAACTAAACTGGATTAACTTCTCATGAAAACGTACATAATCCGCGGCAAGATGAATAGATACTCGGAAGACAATACAATAAAATCTTCAACGGGGGATATGAAAATTAAAAAAATTTGACTTTTTAATGCTAACCTTTGTCTTTTGAGTTTGGAAAAATTGTGAGAGAATTAACGGTCACCAACGAAGATTAGTGTATCGGGAACAAAGTAGTAACAATGTTACTCTCGACTTATAACAATTTAATTTCTCCAATCGACAAATTAGTTTATTGTTGATGGACCAAGCTCAAAGGCCCAACTCATATTATAAGCCCAGATCAAGTTTATAGTCCGACTCCAAGAGATCCAGCAAATTCAGCTTAGTGTGATCAACTTAGTCAAGCTCAACCCGTTCAAGCTCATCAGTGTGGTCAGTCTGGTCAAGCTCAACAGCTCAAGAAGCTAAAGGAGCAAACAAGGTCATCCAAAGCACTATCCTCGCTGTCTTGGAGATGGTCAACACTCCACCTCATCTTTTGACCGAATCTCATAGAGAGCACCGCAACTACCTAATACGTTGAGAAGAGCTCGCTCAGATCTAACAAACTAGTCAACTACTTATTAATATCTTGTCCAAATCTGTTAGGAGAGTGAGTATAAATTGTAAGCCCCACCAACACTTGGGGGGGACAGATCATGCTTTACCTGAGCACGACTCTCTGCTCCTCACACCATTGAGTTAATAAAATACCCGGCAACCAGAGTCATTGAAGAGTGGACGTAGGTCGAGCTAACCAAACCACTATAAATTGTCTGTATCTCTCAATTTCTTGACATTATTTTTCTTGCATTTATTATTCACACTTGACAGATGGTGTGCAAAATTATTTTGTTCATTATCAGTTTGGCGCCGTCTGTGAAAAACGATAAAATTTTCACTCTTGAACATTCCATTTGCTGAACCAATGGCGATCACTACTAAATCCATAAACCAACCTGAAGACAATCCTCCACGAGAGGAGGAGGTTACTCTTCCACCTACCAACTCTATCTCAAATGCTCTAGCTCCAAATTCACAACAAATGCTGGAGACCATGCTGCAGCTAGTAGCCCAAAACCAGCAGATACTGCAATTCATGCTCGCTGGACAAGGAAGAGAACAACTTGGAGGTGCACAACGTGGAGGACCCCAAGGAGTTCCACGCCTTGAACATCGAAGAGTTCCACGCCTTGGATATCAAGGAGCTCCACAACTTGCTGCTCCCCATTTGGACACCCATGCAGATCTGGGCACCCCCCTTTGGAGTCCCCTTGGGCGCCCCACACAGAGGAGCCTCTCATAAGGGACCTCCACCTCCTCCTACTTCCCATGGTGAAGACCCCCATTTCCAAGAAGATGAGGGCAAAAATCAAAACATGGAATATGAGAGTCATTTTCATGAACATTTCAGAAGAGCCCCCAATCACTGGGACGAGAAAATTAAGGAAGTGCAAATTTAATTGGGTGACGTCTTCAACGCCATGAAGGAGCAGAGACCCGAGATATTGCACTACCTCGTAAGGCAAACAGACACGTCTTTCAAACCTGATATGGCGAACTATCCCCTCCCTCAAAAGTTCAAAATGTCATCCATGGAGACCTTTGACGGAACGAAGGATCCACTTGATCATCTCGAAACCTACAAGTCCTTAATGCAACTGCACAACGTCTTTGACGAAATTATGTGTAGGGCATTCCCAACTACCTTAAAAGGGATCAGCGCGACAATGGTTCGTCAAACTCACCCCGGCCTCCATAGGTTCCTTCACCAAATTGAGTAGATTATTTGTGGCACAGTTCATTGGTGGACGTCGCCAACAAAAGCCTGCCACCCATCTGCTCAATATAAAACAGGATCGAGACGATAGTCTGAGGAGTTACCTCACTCGTTTTAACGAGTAGGTCCTCCAAATTGAGGAGCTTAATGACAAAGTCACCATGACCACCTTTCTAGGAGGCCTCCACTCATCCAGATTCCTTTTTTCAGTAATGAAGCGATCACCAAAGAGCATGCCAGAACTATTGGCAAAATCTCAAAAATATATGAATACTGAGAAAATCAACAGGTCTAGGCAAGGAGAATCATCTCGCGGATCTCCAAAAGCTTGACCAGCCTCTGCATTGTTCTCAAACAGACAGCCTCAGTATCCAGCTTAGCAACTCTCTCACGAGGTCGCCAAAAGCTTGGTCTGTCTCTACACTGTTCTCAAATAGGCAGTCTCAATATCCAGCTTAGTGACTTTCTTACGGGTCGTCAAAAGCTTGGCCTCTGCGCTGTTCTCAAATAGGTAGCCTCAATATCAAGCTTAGAGACTCTCTCGCGGGTTGCCAAAAGATTGGTTTCTGCATTGTTCTTAAATAGACAGTCTCAATATCCAGCTTAACAACTCTCTCGTGAGTCGCCATAAGCTTGGCATCTGCACTGTTCTTAAATAGGCACCCCTATATCTCCAGCTGAGTGACTCTTTCACAGGTCACCAAAAGTTTGGCCTCTGCGCTGTTATCAAACAGGCAGCCTATACCTCAAGCTTAAAAACCCTCTCATGGGTCGCCAAAAGTTAGGTCTCAAAAGGTGTAGCTCTCTCACGAGCAATTCTTCAACTCTGTCTTTACTCTCGCGCAAGCAGCCTACCTCTCCCTATAGGTAATTATGTGAGATATTTTAATGTTTAAAATAACATTATTTTTGTCATCATAACTAGGCTCCAAAGGTGTCTGATCTTATGTGCTCGCCCAAACAAGACAACCCAGCACCTGGAGGGGTGCCTAACGTTCTATGTTCACCCAAACGAGGTAGCTCAGCACTTGAAGAGGTGTCTGACCACCTTTGCTCACCCAAACGAGGCAGCCCAACGCTGTCTGGCCCTCCAAAGTTGCACAAAACAGCTCCAAAGGCGCTTGATCCTATGTGCTCCCCCAACAAGACATCCCAGCACTTAAAGAAGTGCTTGATCCTATGTACTCACCCAAACGAGGCAGCCCAACACCTGGAGGGATGTCTGACGCTCTATACTCACCCAAACAAGGCAGCCTAGCACTTGAAGTGGTGCCTGACCACCTTTGCTCGTCCAAAGTTGAACAAAACAGCTCCAACGGTGCCCATATCAACACCTAAAGTGACACCTCTAGCTCCTGATGCCCAGTCATCCTAGGATGTACCTCCATTTCCTGATGTCCAGGTATCTCAGGCTGCACCTCTATTTCCTGATGCCCAGACTGCACCTCCAGCTCGTGATGCCCAAGCATCCCAGGCTGCATCTCTATCTCCTGATGCCCAGGCATCCTAAGTTGCACCGCCATTTCCTCATGCCCAGACATCCTAGGTTACACCTCCATCACCTAATGCCTAGGCTGCAGCTCCAGCTCCTGATGTCCAGGCTTGTGCCCAGGTAACCCCTGCCGGCGCCCAGGTTGCACCCCCAAGTTGCCCAAGGCAACCCCAGGCTAGCTCAGAACACTGTCTGTTCACCCAAAACATGCGCCTAGCTGCCTGCTCGAAGTTTTGACCGTAAATTTTACTCTGTAAACTTCAAATAGGAGCTTATTATATATTAAATCGAAACTTTTGATGAGCCCTACAAGACTCACAGCCTTTGGCTGTGAATGATGGTGTAAAAAGTCCAAAAAAGACCCAAAAATAGATATTTTGGCCTCCCAAAATTTTAAAAAAAAAAAAAAAATTTTGCCCAGCTCGCCCAGGATAGTGCCCAGCTCACCCCGAAGCTGCTTGCTCACCCAAACTGCTCGCCTAACTCTCTGCTCGAAGTCTTAACCGTAACTTTTGCTCCGTTACTCCAAATAAGACTTATAATATATCAAATCGAAACTCTCGGCGAGCCCTATAAGACTCACAGTTTTGGCTATGACTAATTCTATAAAAAAGTCCAAAAAAGACTTGAAAGCAGATGTTTTGGCCTCCCGAAGTTTTTTCAATTGTGTCGGTCAGCCAAAAATTCAAACTTAATCGAATGCCCTCTTTTCAAGTTCCATTAGACACAGGACATTGGGGGGCAAATGATGAATCAAGCCTAAAGGCCCAACTCATGTTATAAGCCTAATTCAAGTTTATAGTCTGACTCCAAAAGATCTAGCAAATTCAGCCCAGTGTGGCCAACTCGGTCAAGCTCATCAGCTCAACCCGTTCAAGCTCATCAGTGTGGTCAGTCCGGTCAAGCTCAGCAGCCCAAGGAGCTAAGGGAGCAAGCAAGATCATCCAAAGCCCTATCCTCGCTGCCCAAGAGATGGTTAACACCTCACTTCATCCTTTGACCGAATCTCATGAAAAGCACTGCAACTGCCTAACACGTTGACAAGAGCTCGCCAGATCTAACAAACTAGTCAACTACTTACTAATATCTTGCCCAAATCTGTTAAGAGGACGACTATAAATTGTAAACCCCACCAACACTTGGGGGGCATATCATACTTTACCTGAACACGACTCTCTCCTCTCCCTCAAAGCTTGTACTCTCTGTTCCCCACATCCCTGAGTTAATAAAATACCCGACAACTAGAGCCATTGAAGAGTGGATGTAGGTCGAGCTGACCGAACCACTATAAATTGTCTGTGTCTCTCAATCTTTTAATATTATTTTCTTGCATTTATTATTCACACTTGACGGTGTACAAAATTATTTGGAAAAGTATTTTTTAAATATGAAATTCTACATTTGTTGCATGGAGGTTACATGTATGACCCTTGAAATCAATATTTCATCCTATATTGGCATGCGAAAATGGGAAAAACAAAAAATCCTTGTTATATACTCTAAATGTATGTTGATTAATTGAATAACTACGTCAACAAAATACTGTCGGGCTAGTACACAACCTCCTTCATGATAATTACGGAGCATTTGCAATGGGATAACATTTCTTTTACTTGAATGGTATAAATAAAAAAATTTATGTGATAACATAAATGAGTTCTAAATTTATACGTTGTGATAAATATTTTGGTAATTTTTTGGGGTCAGGTCATGTTAGAATTATCCCTCATAAATACTCTAATCTCGATATTGATAGCCTAACTTTGACTAGATCAAAAAATTAATCGAAATACGCTTAAGTTGTCTCAAATACTCTGAACGTCGCACAAAATAAAAAAAAAAAAAAAATTCAATCTTGATAGAGATCACAGAAGGGAGAGAGGGAAAAAAAGTAAAAGTAAAAAAGAAATGCGATATAATCAATACCAGCAAACATTGACATTATCGTTGTCTTACCAATTAATGTGAAGCATTTTTGTACTTTGAACTCTAAAAGATATTTTAATTCTCACTTTATACTTTAAAAGATTATTTTTTTTTATTTTACACCATGAATGTTTTAAATTAATTTTAATGTGACCCTCGGACTAACATTCGTTTCAGATTTTATTAAAAATTAATATACATATCACCCAAAAATATGAGTTGTGAGTTTATATTTTTATCCAAGAGGAACACACGTGTATCAAATTTTAACAGAATTTGAAATAAATATTAATTCGAGAACCATATTAGAATCAATTTATGACATTTAAGATACAATATAAAAAAAATAATCTTTCAAAATAAAAAATAAAAATCGAGACCTCTTTCTACGCCCAAAGTGTGAAAAACCCTTAATGTGGTACTGAAGCACCTATAGCTACTAGATGTTAGTAGGACCGAATGGGACTCACTATTCATCAACCTGCGTGTCCATAAAGAAAATTTAGTTGAGCACATAATAATTTTTTTTTTCAAATAACATTATTGTAATTATTTGAATTCAAAATATAAAATTTTTGGTGAATATTCAATGTATTAACATCTGACAATCTAAAAACACCGAGAAAGTATCACATAGTGGAATCTACATAAAGAAAAAAGATGATCAGTCACAACAATATTTAAAAAGTCAGAAGTAATCAACTGAGAGTTATTAGTCAGAAATCGTTAAAATAAGTACAATCGTCGAAGACAATGGCTATAAAAATGACAATGAGTGGAGAAGATAAAAACATGTTTAAACGCCCAAAAGACCGATAATTTGGGCATTATTAGGAATAATTTTAGGCTAGTTTAAGAATAATTAGTCTTGTAATTAAGGTTGTTTTCATTCAGTCTTTTGTAACTGTAGTCCTTTCGATTGAATTAATAAAAAAAATTTATTACTTATTTGTTCTTTTTTTTAGATTTCGTCTATGCATAGTGAGAAACTCCATTGTTTTTCATTCAACAAAATCTTGAAACAAGGTATTTAATTTCATTCTAAACAATCAATTAAAAACTGTCTCTAGATTAAAACATTCTTATCTATCCCAACAAGTTTTTGGAGCAACAGTAATATAATAATTATGAACTTAAATAGCAGTAAAAAAACATGGCTTTGTGCACAAGATTTTCATCTATAAGGAAACTAGAGAATGGTAGTTCGTTGGCAGTCTTGTCAAAGTAATAGTATGCTAAATAATAAGTTGAATTTGAATAGTACCTTTGGAGAGATATAGTGCTTATCTAAATTAATAGTGTATTTAATTTTCCTCTTGAAATGTGGTACATTCACGAATCAAAAGCCATGCCTAGGTTTTTGCTGTTAACTTGGTCGGGTTTCTAAATCAATGAGACACAACATGTTCACTGTCAAGTATCAATAGACCTCATGCATGTCCTGATTTGAAAGGGTTGCTGACTTGGTGCCCTAAACTCTTATCAAATCATCCTCCTGATGTACCAATATTTGCTTGGACGGAACGATTTTGTAACCTAGGTGGTCATGAGTCCCGGCTTTTTTCTAAAATCACGTTGTTTAGTCATTATTTGAGCAGTAACATATCTCTTACTCCATTCGTTGGCACCAAAATTTTGACCTTGGTTTCATGCATGGTAATGAGTAATGTTGTTTAGACCCACAAATCTGACATAACTTATTGATTTATTGACGTGGTAGCGACGTGGTTCATTAACATTATTACAACTGCAACTGTTATGAAAACCATTACCGGCCAACAGCGATTACCAACTATAGGTAACTAGTACATTTTGTAGTGTGCACTAGAAACAAGGCATTAAAACGTAAATTTGAAGAAGTCCACAGTAGATTACAAATGGTTTCCAGTAGGGTGCTTGTACATGCATTCGTGTGAGAATGCTGTCAATGGCCGGCAGTGAAATTTCAACGTCTTTTTAACATTAGAATCCATCTAAATAAAGTAAAATTCAGGCATCTTGAATGGGTTAAAAAGGTCAATTTGGATTGAACCCAAGTTATAAAATTTTAAAATCGAGTTCAACACAAACCTAAATTCGAATCAAACTTGAATTATTGAGCTCGTTATTTTTTTCGCTTAAGCCGATCCAATAAACTTAAAATATTAGCCTAAGTACTAAATATCTTGAGTTATGCTCAGATTGAAAAGACAATCGTCCGGCACTTCCATGCCAGCATGGGTGTCTCATGACAACTAGTAATTAATGGACCACCGTCCACGGTTGATCCGGCACCAGCGACAATGAAGAAGATGACACACGAAGAGTGACACCAGTCGACTAGGACACATCCAATGTTTATTCATCGACACAGAAATAAAAAAATCCATTGCTGTGGTACACATCAAAAGAAGTTGATGTTGAGCACTGACATTTTTTTTTTTTACATAAATTAAGGTAAAAATGACAAGGACTAACGGTCATTTATTCAAACTAATCACGTGATCAAACCACTTGCAAACTCTAAAACACTATAATTTATGTTTAATTCTATATATGTGGAAGATTCTCTGCAATGGAAGCCTGATTGATTGACTTTGATCAAAAGGGGCTGCTGCGATTCATGTGGATGTGACCTTGAAATTCGGACAGCTATTAAGAAAAAGAAAAATTCATACTGAGTTAATTACAATATATTGTAAAAATCATTTGGTCGGTAAGATTTTATTACATGGGTCAACGATTTGATTGTTTGGTAATTTTTTATAAACCCTTTGATATTATTTTATGATCCTAATGTACTATATATTACTTGCAAATTCTGTTTCCTTAAAGTAAATAACAACTTGCACCATTTACCACTTGCATTGAATATTTACTTGTTTCTTAGGAAAGGGGTATGAGAGGGAGAGAGAATCCGACTCATTGGACTTCTAACATTTGTATGGACCACATTGGCTCCGAAATTTACCTAAGCAAATAACCATGCAAATAAAATTTCTATAACTATCTTTGGAAGGATATATACAGCAAGAGAGGGAGAGAGTATTAGAATAAAACTGTGTTTGAATGGATCAGGGTAGCTTGGAAGAAAGTGCTTCATTCTATGATTATTTTTCTCCACTTATCAATCTCAAATATTGTAAAAGACAACTAGATGATTGACTTGACATTTATATATTGTGGGTAATTGTTTATATCTAAAATTTACATAATAACCACTAATATAAAAAGTAGATAATTTTTTTAGATCTTTTCTGCGTGTCGATGGAGAAGAAATGAATGTATTTTTATATTTATTAACTTTTAATTGAATGAACTAAATAAATTATATGAACTTTGTGTACATAGGTGTGTGATGTGGGAGAGAGAGTGAGTCCGACATTTTGGACTTCTAAGGTTTGTATGTAGCACATGGCTCAGAAACTTGCTCGCAAATACCCAAATTTTCAACATCTTAGAAAGAATCTGCAGACACATACACACACAAAAGATTTGTTAGACTTTTTTGGAATGCATGGGCCAAGTTGTACGGTAACTAACTCACATTAGGAGGCCATCAAAGGTTTAAAAAACTTCAACAATGATGTTTCTACTGTGGCAACTTCCATAGAAAGGAGTGGTTCCAATCTCCTGTCCCTGGAATTATTGGGGAAAACACCAAATCCAAGAGAGAGAGAGAGAGAGATGCGAGATTAGATTTGTGGGAACTGTGAGTACTGAATCGACCTACCAGCATGCATGCATGGTTACTAACCAACACAGAGAGCCACAAAAAGTCCATAAAAAGGGTCACCAATGGTCTTTCAAATGAGCAACCATGGGGAGGAAAACTCCATAGCTAGGATTGGATAACTCATTGTCGTGTTCGTTGATCTAGTAGGCAAGGTGGGGTCCATGTAGGGCAACACAATCACCTAATCGATACTCCATCAAGTGACCGTAGTGGGCATCATTGCCTCTCTGTCTTCCTCAATCCTACATTCATGTTCCCTCTAAACATTGATTAGTCAAGCTATCACTTCTTCTTTGCCCCCTTTGGCCCTTAGGTCTTCAAGGTAGTCTCATTAAGCAACAGCAGTGATCTTACTTATATGATATGTGAGTTTTCGTAATAAATAGGGTTTGGTGGTATTAAAGGGGGAAACACACACGTACACACTCCCATTATTGATGGGCACCGAAGACATGTTCAAGTCGTCATCAACTTGATTTTGTTATATGGTATGCCCATTAATAGATTGGATTTTGACCGATTTAAATTCGGTTTCTTTGTAAAATCTCCAATCTATATATAATTGATTCGAATCTAATCTAAGTAATGCAATTAAGATGAATTTCATAAAGTTAGTTAAAAAATTTTAACTCACCTTCATTAAATATGATACAACGGGATAAAAATCTAATTTGAATTGGGTTTGGGTTCAAACCAAATTTCGATTCGTTCACCTGCTTATGACTAATGATTTGTTTATTCTCATCAAAGGGAAGATCAATTATCGTTTTGTTTTCCAAAATAAAATGTAGTCTATAAAGTTGGCTAGAGTAATGGCCATTTAGTAGCTCTTTGTGGAACATGACGGGGTGATTCTTGGTCCCTTTTCCCAATCCCTACATCCAACAAGTTAAAAGTAAAAAAAATTAGGTATTGCACTTGAGACATGATCTTGCCAAGTAAAATAAGATAATTTACCACCTCTCAATCACAATTATAAATCAATATCTCATCTAGAATAATCTCTTCATACATTTGCTGATAGAACTAATGGAAAATACTATTTGGAACTAATCAAATGACTTAACTCAATGTAGCTATTGAATTAAAAATAAATTTCTTTTAACATTGAAACTCACAACTAATTCAATAATTGTATTAAGTTAGACCCTTGATTGGGCATGCATTCATAAACACTTAGATTAACTTTTTCAGGCAGACAAGTTTTGACTTGCATTTGCTCATTTCCTTTCCTCATATAGGTTCAAAAGTACGTAGAAAGGCGCAAATGCATGTAACTTTGACATCACCATGATGTCTATCTATGTGTGCGTGTGTGTGTGAGAGAGAGAGAGTGAGAGAGAGAGAGAGAGAGAGAGATTATTCAAAGTTATAAAAAATCTTTTTTCAGAGTTATGTAAAATATTCAAGTTCAGATGTAGCCCTAAGCAAACTGGGATTTTAAAATGAGTCAGCTTTTTATGACCGGTTATCATAATGTTAATATAATATCATAATGATTATAATTTGGAAAAGCATGCTTACAAGAAAAGAATCATACCGTAGGGCAAAGTCTATCGCACTTTTGATGTATTTTATACACACTTGCACTAAAGGTTGCATATAATCATATAATAACCTCGCATATATTTTTTTTTTATGTGTAATAAAAACTTAATTTAGCCAAAAAGAGATACGCCAACCCATGTGCACTATCAACCTTATTATAATAAAAAACCGACATAAAAAAAAGTGAGCTAGGTTTATAGGAATAATGGATCGTTGAAGCCTAACGCACGAGCATATATTTAATACAGTGGTAATATCACATTATTTTGGGTATTTGTTATCATCATTCAATAACATATCAACAGGTTAGCATATCTAACTACTAAACCAAATGACAATCACATTCAACCTAAAATAATTAATAACTATCAATTAGGTATTTGGGTTCATTAGTCCATGAAGTTTATAAATTGTTAGATGGTAGATATCACATATCGATGATAAAGTTTAACACGACATGAAATTAATAAATTAGGGTAAACTATTTCTCGCCTCTTAATAATAATTAATACAACTTGGTAACACCAATAACAAACGTGTTGAATTAGTGTCTAACACAAATAATCCTAGTTTAGTACCATAAATCTATTTAACTAGTGTTATATGAAGAAAATTTCTAGTTTTTTTTTCCCTGGGCATCACCGTTTTGGAAGAGAATGTTTTGATTCGTTCGTTCATTGTTTATACCCACACAAATAGAGCTGTACCACCAAATTCATTACTTAACAAAGGAGAATGCTAAAGGAATTGACTAATAAAATTCTTTTAGCAAAAAGCATATATTNCCAGGATAGTGCCCAGCTCACCCCGAAGCTGCTTGCTCACCCAAACTGCTCGCCTAACTCTCTGCTCGAAGTCTTAACCGTAACTTTTGCTCCGTTACTCCAAATAAGACTTATAATATATCAAATCGAAACTCTCGGCGAGCCCTATAAGACTCACAGTTTTGGCTATGACTAATTCTATAAAAAAGTCCAAAAAAGACTTGAAAGCAGATGTTTTGGCCTCCCGAAGTTTTTTCAATTGTGTCGGTCAGCCAAAAATTCAAACTTAATCGAATGCCCTCTTTTCAAGTTCCATTAGACACAGGACATTGGGGGGCAAATGATGAATCAAGCCTAAAGGCCCAACTCATGTTATAAGCCTAATTCAAGTTTATAGTCTGACTCCAAAAGATCTAGCAAATTCAGCCCAGTGTGGCCAACTCGGTCAAGCTCATCAGCTCAACCCGTTCAAGCTCATCAGTGTGGTCAGTCCGGTCAAGCTCAGCAGCCCAAGGAGCTAAGGGAGCAAGCAAGATCATCCAAAGCCCTATCCTCGCTGCCCAAGAGATGGTTAACACCTCACTTCATCCTTTGACCGAATCTCATGAAAAGCACTGCAACTGCCTAACACGTTGACAAGAGCTCGCCAGATCTAACAAACTAGTCAACTACTTACTAATATCTTGCCCAAATCTGTTAAGAGGACGACTATAAATTGTAAACCCCACCAACACTTGGGGGGCATATCATACTTTACCTGAACACGACTCTCTCCTCTCCCTCAAAGCTTGTACTCTCTGTTCCCCACATCCCTGAGTTAATAAAATACCCGACAACTAGAGCCATTGAAGAGTGGATGTAGGTCGAGCTGACCGAACCACTATAAATTGTCTGTGTCTCTCAATCTTTTAATATTATTTTCTTGCATTTATTATTCACACTTGACGGTGTACAAAATTATTTGGAAAAGTATTTTTTAAATATGAAATTCTACATTTGTTGCATGGAGGTTACATGTATGACCCTTGAAATCAATATTTCATCCTATATTGGCATGCGAAAATGGGAAAAACAAAAAATCCTTGTTATATACTCTAAATGTATGTTGATTAATTGAATAACTACGTCAACAAAATACTGTCGGGCTAGTACACAACCTCCTTCATGATAATTACGGAGCATTTGCAATGGGATAACATTTCTTTTACTTGAATGGTATAAATAAAAAAATTTATGTGATAACATAAATGAGTTCTAAATTTATACGTTGTGATAAATATTTTGGTAATTTTTTGGGGTCAGGTCATGTTAGAATTATCCCTCATAAATACTCTAATCTCGATATTGATAGCCTAACTTTGACTAGATCAAAAAATTAATCGAAATACGCTTAAGTTGTCTCAAATACTCTGAACGTCGCACAAAATAAAAAAAAAAAAAAAATTCAATCTTGATAGAGATCACAGAAGGGAGAGAGGGAAAAAAAGTAAAAGTAAAAAAGAAATGCGATATAATCAATACCAGCAAACATTGACATTATCGTTGTCTTACCAATTAATGTGAAGCATTTTTGTACTTTGAACTCTAAAAGATATTTTAATTCTCACTTTATACTTTAAAAGATTATTTTTTTTTATTTTACACCATGAATGTTTTAAATTAATTTTAATGTGACCCTCGGACTAACATTCGTTTCAGATTTTATTAAAAATTAATATACATATCACCCAAAAATATGAGTTGTGAGTTTATATTTTTATCCAAGAGGAACACACGTGTATCAAATTTTAACAGAATTTGAAATAAATATTAATTCGAGAACCATATTAGAATCAATTTATGACATTTAAGATACAATATAAAAAAAATAATCTTTCAAAATAAAAAATAAAAATCGAGACCTCTTTCTACGCCCAAAGTGTGAAAAACCCTTAATGTGGTACTGAAGCACCTATAGCTACTAGATGTTAGTAGGACCGAATGGGACTCACTATTCATCAACCTGCGTGTCCATAAAGAAAATTTAGTTGAGCACATAATAATTTTTTTTTTCAAATAACATTATTGTAATTATTTGAATTCAAAATATAAAATTTTTGGTGAATATTCAATGTATTAACATCTGACAATCTAAAAACACCGAGAAAGTATCACATAGTGGAATCTACATAAAGAAAAAAGATGATCAGTCACAACAATATTTAAAAAGTCAGAAGTAATCAACTGAGAGTTATTAGTCAGAAATCGTTAAAATAAGTACAATCGTCGAAGACAATGGCTATAAAAATGACAATGAGTGGAGAAGATAAAAACATGTTTAAACGCCCAAAAGACCGATAATTTGGGCATTATTAGGAATAATTTTAGGCTAGTTTAAGAATAATTAGTCTTGTAATTAAGGTTGTTTTCATTCAGTCTTTTGTAACTGTAGTCCTTTCGATTGAATTAATAAAAAAAATTTATTACTTATTTGTTCTTTTTTTTAGATTTCGTCTATGCATAGTGAGAAACTCCATTGTTTTTCATTCAACAAAATCTTGAAACAAGGTATTTAATTTCATTCTAAACAATCAATTAAAAACTGTCTCTAGATTAAAACATTCTTATCTATCCCAACAAGTTTTTGGAGCAACAGTAATATAATAATTATGAACTTAAATAGCAGTAAAAAAACATGGCTTTGTGCACAAGATTTTCATCTATAAGGAAACTAGAGAATGGTAGTTCGTTGGCAGTCTTGTCAAAGTAATAGTATGCTAAATAATAAGTTGAATTTGAATAGTACCTTTGGAGAGATATAGTGCTTATCTAAATTAATAGTGTATTTAATTTTCCTCTTGAAATGTGGTACATTCACGAATCAAAAGCCATGCCTAGGTTTTTGCTGTTAACTTGGTCGGGTTTCTAAATCAATGAGACACAACATGTTCACTGTCAAGTATCAATAGACCTCATGCATGTCCTGATTTGAAAGGGTTGCTGACTTGGTGCCCTAAACTCTTATCAAATCATCCTCCTGATGTACCAATATTTGCTTGGACGGAACGATTTTGTAACCTAGGTGGTCATGAGTCCCGGCTTTTTTCTAAAATCACGTTGTTTAGTCATTATTTGAGCAGTAACATATCTCTTACTCCATTCGTTGGCACCAAAATTTTGACCTTGGTTTCATGCATGGTAATGAGTAATGTTGTTTAGACCCACAAATCTGACATAACTTATTGATTTATTGACGTGGTAGCGACGTGGTTCATTAACATTATTACAACTGCAACTGTTATGAAAACCATTACCGGCCAACAGCGATTACCAACTATAGGTAACTAGTACATTTTGTAGTGTGCACTAGAAACAAGGCATTAAAACGTAAATTTGAAGAAGTCCACAGTAGATTACAAATGGTTTCCAGTAGGGTGCTTGTACATGCATTCGTGTGAGAATGCTGTCAATGGCCGGCAGTGAAATTTCAACGTCTTTTTAACATTAGAATCCATCTAAATAAAGTAAAATTCAGGCATCTTGAATGGGTTAAAAAGGTCAATTTGGATTGAACCCAAGTTATAAAATTTTAAAATCGAGTTCAACACAAACCTAAATTCGAATCAAACTTGAATTATTGAGCTCGTTATTTTTTTCGCTTAAGCCGATCCAATAAACTTAAAATATTAGCCTAAGTACTAAATATCTTGAGTTATGCTCAGATTGAAAAGACAATCGTCCGGCACTTCCATGCCAGCATGGGTGTCTCATGACAACTAGTAATTAATGGACCACCGTCCACGGTTGATCCGGCACCAGCGACAATGAAGAAGATGACACACGAAGAGTGACACCAGTCGACTAGGACACATCCAATGTTTATTCATCGACACAGAAATAAAAAAATCCATTGCTGTGGTACACATCAAAAGAAGTTGATGTTGAGCACTGACATTTTTTTTTTTTACATAAATTAAGGTAAAAATGACAAGGACTAACGGTCATTTATTCAAACTAATCACGTGATCAAACCACTTGCAAACTCTAAAACACTATAATTTATGTTTAATTCTATATATGTGGAAGATTCTCTGCAATGGAAGCCTGATTGATTGACTTTGATCAAAAGGGGCTGCTGCGATTCATGTGGATGTGACCTTGAAATTCGGACAGCTATTAAGAAAAAGAAAAATTCATACTGAGTTAATTACAATATATTGTAAAAATCATTTGGTCGGTAAGATTTTATTACATGGGTCAACGATTTGATTGTTTGGTAATTTTTTATAAACCCTTTGATATTATTTTATGATCCTAATGTACTATATATTACTTGCAAATTCTGTTTCCTTAAAGTAAATAACAACTTGCACCATTTACCACTTGCATTGAATATTTACTTGTTTCTTAGGAAAGGGGTATGAGAGGGAGAGAGAATCCGACTCATTGGACTTCTAACATTTGTATGGACCACATTGGCTCCGAAATTTACCTAAGCAAATAACCATGCAAATAAAATTTCTATAACTATCTTTGGAAGGATATATACAGCAAGAGAGGGAGAGAGTATTAGAATAAAACTGTGTTTGAATGGATCAGGGTAGCTTGGAAGAAAGTGCTTCATTCTATGATTATTTTTCTCCACTTATCAATCTCAAATATTGTAAAAGACAACTAGATGATTGACTTGACATTTATATATTGTGGGTAATTGTTTATATCTAAAATTTACATAATAACCACTAATATAAAAAGTAGATAATTTTTTTAGATCTTTTCTGCGTGTCGATGGAGAAGAAATGAATGTATTTTTATATTTATTAACTTTTAATTGAATGAACTAAATAAATTATATGAACTTTGTGTACATAGGTGTGTGATGTGGGAGAGAGAGTGAGTCCGACATTTTGGACTTCTAAGGTTTGTATGTAGCACATGGCTCAGAAACTTGCTCGCAAATACCCAAATTTTCAACATCTTAGAAAGAATCTGCAGACACATACACACACAAAAGATTTGTTAGACTTTTTTGGAATGCATGGGCCAAGTTGTACGGTAACTAACTCACATTAGGAGGCCATCAAAGGTTTAAAAAACTTCAACAATGATGTTTCTACTGTGGCAACTTCCATAGAAAGGAGTGGTTCCAATCTCCTGTCCCTGGAATTATTGGGGAAAACACCAAATCCAAGAGAGAGAGAGAGAGAGATGCGAGATTAGATTTGTGGGAACTGTGAGTACTGAATCGACCTACCAGCATGCATGCATGGTTACTAACCAACACAGAGAGCCACAAAAAGTCCATAAAAAGGGTCACCAATGGTCTTTCAAATGAGCAACCATGGGGAGGAAAACTCCATAGCTAGGATTGGATAACTCATTGTCGTGTTCGTTGATCTAGTAGGCAAGGTGGGGTCCATGTAGGGCAACACAATCACCTAATCGATACTCCATCAAGTGACCGTAGTGGGCATCATTGCCTCTCTGTCTTCCTCAATCCTACATTCATGTTCCCTCTAAACATTGATTAGTCAAGCTATCACTTCTTCTTTGCCCCCTTTGGCCCTTAGGTCTTCAAGGTAGTCTCATTAAGCAACAGCAGTGATCTTACTTATATGATATGTGAGTTTTCGTAATAAATAGGGTTTGGTGGTATTAAAGGGGGAAACACACACGTACACACTCCCATTATTGATGGGCACCGAAGACATGTTCAAGTCGTCATCAACTTGATTTTGTTATATGGTATGCCCATTAATAGATTGGATTTTGACCGATTTAAATTCGGTTTCTTTGTAAAATCTCCAATCTATATATAATTGATTCGAATCTAATCTAAGTAATGCAATTAAGATGAATTTCATAAAGTTAGTTAAAAAATTTTAACTCACCTTCATTAAATATGATACAACGGGATAAAAATCTAATTTGAATTGGGTTTGGGTTCAAACCAAATTTCGATTCGTTCACCTGCTTATGACTAATGATTTGTTTATTCTCATCAAAGGGAAGATCAATTATCGTTTTGTTTTCCAAAATAAAATGTAGTCTATAAAGTTGGCTAGAGTAATGGCCATTTAGTAGCTCTTTGTGGAACATGACGGGGTGATTCTTGGTCCCTTTTCCCAATCCCTACATCCAACAAGTTAAAAGTAAAAAAAATTAGGTATTGCACTTGAGACATGATCTTGCCAAGTAAAATAAGATAATTTACCACCTCTCAATCACAATTATAAATCAATATCTCATCTAGAATAATCTCTTCATACATTTGCTGATAGAACTAATGGAAAATACTATTTGGAACTAATCAAATGACTTAACTCAATGTAGCTATTGAATTAAAAATAAATTTCTTTTAACATTGAAACTCACAACTAATTCAATAATTGTATTAAGTTAGACCCTTGATTGGGCATGCATTCATAAACACTTAGATTAACTTTTTCAGGCAGACAAGTTTTGACTTGCATTTGCTCATTTCCTTTCCTCATATAGGTTCAAAAGTACGTAGAAAGGCGCAAATGCATGTAACTTTGACATCACCATGATGTCTATCTATGTGTGCGTGTGTGTGTGAGAGAGAGAGAGTGAGAGAGAGAGAGAGAGAGAGAGATTATTCAAAGTTATAAAAAATCTTTTTTCAGAGTTATGTAAAATATTCAAGTTCAGATGTAGCCCTAAGCAAACTGGGATTTTAAAATGAGTCAGCTTTTTATGACCGGTTATCATAATGTTAATATAATATCATAATGATTATAATTTGGAAAAGCATGCTTACAAGAAAAGAATCATACCGTAGGGCAAAGTCTATCGCACTTTTGATGTATTTTATACACACTTGCACTAAAGGTTGCATATAATCATATAATAACCTCGCATATATTTTTTTTTTATGTGTAATAAAAACTTAATTTAGCCAAAAAGAGATACGCCAACCCATGTGCACTATCAACCTTATTATAATAAAAAACCGACATAAAAAAAAGTGAGCTAGGTTTATAGGAATAATGGATCGTTGAAGCCTAACGCACGAGCATATATTTAATACAGTGGTAATATCACATTATTTTGGGTATTTGTTATCATCATTCAATAACATATCAACAGGTTAGCATATCTAACTACTAAACCAAATGACAATCACATTCAACCTAAAATAATTAATAACTATCAATTAGGTATTTGGGTTCATTAGTCCATGAAGTTTATAAATTGTTAGATGGTAGATATCACATATCGATGATAAAGTTTAACACGACATGAAATTAATAAATTAGGGTAAACTATTTCTCGCCTCTTAATAATAATTAATACAACTTGGTAACACCAATAACAAACGTGTTGAATTAGTGTCTAACACAAATAATCCTAGTTTAGTACCATAAATCTATTTAACTAGTGTTATATGAAGAAAATTTCTAGTTTTTTTTTCCCTGGGCATCACCGTTTTGGAAGAGAATGTTTTGATTCGTTCGTTCATTGTTTATACCCACACAAATAGAGCTGTACCACCAAATTCATTACTTAACAAAGGAGAATGCTAAAGGAATTGACTAATAAAATTCTTTTAGCAAAAAGCATATATTATAAAATCATATATAGTTTTAGATTAGTAGGGAACTTTGGAATATGTATAATAGATGATGCCTAAAGAGTATGTATTTTGATTGTGAAGTTTCGGGTTATTATTGTCGTAGATGAGGAGGGGGAGGCAACCATATCCATATCCACGAATAATTGCAGCCAACCTTCAAAGAGTTTTGATAGTTCTCCATAATGTGGAACCCCATCGCCGTACGACTAGGAGATGCCAGTGGCTAAACACTTGGGTTGCACTCCACGCCGACTTTATGTAAAGCATTCAACAATCATTGAACTACATGAAAGAATTCGATAATATGAATAATAATTACGCCGGATTAGTATTAAATATGAATAAATAGGTTTGCCATGATGACTTTGTTGACCTGGTATGTATAATCATAAAATTTCTTTTTTTATTCATGGTTTGTTATTACATGAATTCTTTTAGGAATTAAAGAATGTTTTACTTCTTGTGCTAGTGTCGCGATCGAGCAAATCTTTAATTTACTGGTAGGCTATGAGTAGTGGATTATGTTTACATGAAAGGGGATTATTGCCTTTAGTTTTTAATTCATCAATTGTGCATTTTGACTAGAACATAGCACGAATAATAAATATGTCGAATTAATGTTAGGTTATCTAGCACAATCGATTAAATAGATGTGATTAAAATTGACTAATTTTTAACAAAAACTCAAACTCACATAATCTAAACACATCACGTCGACACAACATAATTGACATTTGACACCCACCCTTAAATTAAAGTGAGGTCTAAAGTAAATTATCATTGATCAGACCCCCAACCCTACCCCTCGTGTGGTGATTGCACTTTTAATCGGATCCAACCAAGTGGTAGACTCTAAGATAGATAGGCATTACCAAAGTTGTGAAAAGAATGGAACAAAAGAAAGTGTAAATGGAAGGGAAGGTTAAAAGGTGGGAACATTGAGCATCTCTTTCAGTACTAGCCATGGGGATTCGTGCTTGTGACAGGGATGGAATAAAGTAAAGGTTGAAGATGTTCTAAAGAAAGAAGTCGAGAGTCTAGAAGAGAAATCCGTGTATCACACGGGATTCAAATGAGAAACAAAGTTAAAGGCCAAGAAAAAGGAAGATATACGTATGGTACATATCTGGGACAACTTGGCTTCATTCACACTTATTTGTAGAGTTTGATGCCTTTAAATTTTCTGTATATAGTTTGCAGTTGGCAGTTGGAATTATTGTCTGTACCTCCTTTTGACAATTAATACTATAGATTTATCCTAAATTATTATAGAAGACTTTTGTTTTCTTTTTTGTTATTAACAAGTTCAAGGAATAATAAAAACGAACTATAAATTCAGATTTTTGAGTTTGAATCTTGATAATTCTTTAAGGTTAGGTTATAAGAGATTTATGTCTCATGAATGCCTTAATTCCAGTTTAGATGATCTATTTTTAACTGGACCGAAAAAGGATTAATTGAATTACGTGTAAACTGTCCCAATTATTCTTGATCGTTGAAAAAAATAAAAAGGAAATTAAAAGTGTGATTTGAATGGGTCAATTCAAATCGAAGTCTAAAATCTATATAATAAAGTAGCTAAATTATTTGTCTTGAGCTTTTCGCAGATCAGATCATTTTGATCTGATAATCTTAATTCGACTTTCATTCTTTTTACAACTCTAAAACTCACATCTTTTGTATAACTCTCTCTATCTTTCCATCTTATACACTCTCTCTCATCCTATTATCTTTTTCTTTTTTTTTTCCCTATTTTGTTTTTGTTATTATTTACTCCTTATGCAATTATTTATTTCATAAAACTAATTTAAAGTTTTTTATATGTCCGACGACATATATTTTGTCACTTGCTTCTTTATTTATAAATAACATTTAATGTAAATAAAAAATATCACATTAGCTATAAACACTAAATAATATTCAACACGAAATGAAATTTAGATTGCAAATTAATACACAATTTTATCAAAAATTGATATTTAATTTATTCTAATTTATATTTAACTTTGTCGAATTAATATTAAATTAATTTTTATTTTTATCAAAATAATATTGAAAGTCATTTAATTAATTTTTTTGAGTACTAAATCAAATTTTATTTAGTTTTATTAAATTTTTAATTTTTGTTGTTACTAAATTTGGAAAATGGCAATTGTAAAAATTAAAAAAAAAAATTTGGGGTGAAATTATCAATTTTCAGTAGCAACATTGATAGAAAGGAGACAAAGAGGGTCTTTGTACAATGAATTTCAAATCTCAAGGGTCTTCATGTTATTTATAAAATGTCAAGAGGCGTCCGTGTAATATTATCCAAACTCATGAAATGTTTATGATTTTTACCCTATTTTTTAATTAAACATTAATTTATTATTATTTTATCTTAAAAAATTGAATTATTCTATTTGCAATAAACGCAATTATTGGTTAGGAGAATTTTTGGGTAACCAAAAAATAAATGTGTGAGTGTGTTTCTATGTATATTTATATATGAAAAATTAGACATTTGGTAATTAAATTTATAATTATATTGTATCATTTGGTGTTGTTGAATGGTGATAGTGGTGATAAATTTATGAGTTTTATAAATAAGCAAGATTTTGTTGATTTTATTTATTGTTTAAAGATTTTGAATTTAATTGTGTATTCTATTAGTATTTTTTTTTTTTTTGCTTTGAGGTATTTATTACATGGTGATAGGATGGATTAGAAATATAGTGATTAAGTTTATAATTATTTTGTGTTAATGGATTGAATAGTAGTAGAGATAATAAATGAATAAGATTTTATTTATTACTTAAAAATTACAAATTTTAATTGGTTATGTTAGTATTTTTTTTTTTTCGAAGAGGCATTTGTATATATATTGTTGTTTTGGATAGTTTTTATATATTTTTATGACAATTGGTTTGAATGTTTTTAAGCCATTTTTTTTTTAATTCGGACAATTATTTTTTAAAAAATTATGTTTCATTATTGGAGCTGATACCCACATATGATGTGTCAGAGTACTTGGGTCGGGTCTTGAATTTTTGGAACTTAACCTGAATCTGTCACCTATTCAATACAACAAGTTCAACCGAAGTTACAAATTGTGTTATATATAAAACCAAAATTTCTTTTTAGAAATTGAACCTGAGAATTAAACATGAATTTCACTTCAAATTGTGTAGTTTCAATTCAGCCCATCTTAGAGAACCAAAGTGAATTTAGTATTCGGGTTTAACGTTTTAAAAATTGGGTTGAGACACGTTGGACTTTTCAATCGATTCAATCCGCTCAAGTTTCACCCTGATTAAAACTCCTCACATTTCAATATTAGTACCTTTTTTTTTTTTATTAATCCCACCTCTAGCATAACGACAAACCACCACCTGTAGCTAATAAGTTGAAGATTAGTCAGTAAGCACTTCGAGTTAGATAAGAAAAGAATGGAAATACATTCATTCAACTTATTTGGCTCTTTCCCTGTGTTTTTATTTCCCAGAATATGTCAATTAGGATGGGGATCAGCATCATTTTTGCAATCAAGGACTCGTTTAGAATCTCAAGAAGAAGGCTAATTGTGGAAATTGATGATTAGTTCAAAGTCGGACATTTGGCAATTGGTTAGTTTGTATAGTAAAATTAAGAATTCTGGTCCCTCTGTAATAATTAATTTACTCGGGCCTTGTTTGGTTTACATCTCAAAAATTATTTTTCAGTTTTAAAAATAATTTTTGAGAGAAAAATTATTTGACTAACTATTTTTTTTTTTTTTGAAAAGTGAGAATAAAAAATGAGTAGATTTAAAGAATAAATTAAAAATGTTTTTTGTGTTTTTAAAAACACTAAAAAATTTAAAAAACACTACCACCACACTTTCATCACCACTACCACACTCCCACCACTGTTACCATATTTTTGTTTTCATTATTTTCTGGTTACTGTTTAAATAAATTTTATTATTTTTTATTTCGTAGAACTATATTTGGAATCATATAACTAAATAAATTTTACAACACAAAAAACTCCAAAACACAATTTTCTAATTTTTTTTTCTCAAAAATTATTTTCAAAAATTATTTTTTAATATGCAAACCAATCAGGATCTCAATTTTCTTTAGTTTCCACCATATATTGAGATGGGCTCATTACATATAGGGGTAGCAATCGTATCGTGTGGTATCAAACGTGTTCGTGTCGTGTTATTTATAAGTTCGTGTCGAGCATTGGCCAATCCTAATTC
Source organism: Ilex paraguariensis (assembly GCA_963454935.2). Lineage (NCBI taxonomy): Eukaryota > Viridiplantae > Streptophyta > Magnoliopsida > Aquifoliales > Aquifoliaceae > Ilex > Ilex paraguariensis. The sequence continues at coordinate 1,622,982 of CAUOFW020004613.1, read as the reverse complement.
AACACATTTAATTAATTGTGTCATGTCAACATAATCAGTTTATTTTCGTGTCGGATTAGTGTTGACACATGCAACCCTTGAATCAAAAGTTTAATGAAAAATTTCATCAACACCCCCTATAGTTAGGTCTAAATTTAATGATACTCTCTTCTAATTCTGAAACTTAATTATCACCCCTTATCAGTGCTTACCGGGTTACAGCGTTAATGACGATTGTTGATTTACAAAAATACCTCTAAGTATTTTATAGGGTAATTTTTATCCACGTCCTTTATAAATAAACCTAAATTTAATAAAAGTTTTTATAAATAAACCTAACTTTAACAATATCCCCCCACCTGATTCTGAAATTTCAATGTTCTCCTTTTTAATTTTATTATATTAACCTTTAGATTCATCAATTTAATATTTAATTTTTTTAAATTAATATCATTTATTTAATTTAAAATAAATTAATATTTTATCTCATCAAATCAATACAAAATTGATATTTAATTTTATCAAATTAATATTATTTTTTTAATTTAATATTAAATTATACCAATTAACATTAAATTTTATTAAATCAATACTAAATTAATATTTAATTTTATCAAATCAAGATTAAATTTATTCAAATAATATTAAATTTTATCAAATAATATTTAAATTTTATATATGAAGGGTGATGTATGAAGAGTAGTCGGGTGATATTGTAGGGGACAGACGTAGCAAAGAGGTCAAAAAATTGATGGGATTTTAACATTGACTTTATCGATTGTAATTTTTATTATATAAAAATTATTTTTTACTATAAAAATAATATAACTAGATTATGTAACTAAATAAGTGATAATATGATGACTAATATTATAACAAAATTATCATGCAACGCATTAAAAGGATAAAAAATCATTGGAATAATATAATAATATAAATCATGCTTATTAGCTAACTAGGTCATATATAATTAGGAAAGGATTGTGGGCATTTTAGTTCATTTATATAATAAAGGGTAATTTTGACATTTTTATAAAATATTTAGTTAAATCATTACTTTATCTACTAGCAGAGGCAAAAATTACCGTTAAGATAGTGTCATTGATTTAAAAGTATAAACCATAAGGGTGTACAGTGAAGTTTAGAATTAGGAGGAGATGTCATTAAATTTAGATCTAACTAGAGAGGATTGTAAATGAAATTTTATCAAAGTTTAACTCTAAAATTTAAATCTGAGATTCTATTATCGCTTAACCAAAAATCGACCGCACACTCGTACTTTTTCTAAGATTTAAGTCTGCCCTCACGATGAATCATTCAAAACCTATGGGTGCGGTGAAGAGGAGAGGGAAGGAAACGAAACGAAACAAAACAAAACTCAGGGGTCCCGACCTATATTATTAAGGATGCACTAACTAGTCCTCACGAGAACGGCCAAATGAATATTTTTCTAAACTTATCCCGTAAGTCATACGTTGTTTGAACGCTGATTCAAGAATCCAATGAATAGCACAAGGAGAGCAGGCCGGGCCATCATATCGTCGCCTATTATGGGAGGAATGCCAAATTTTAGAATGAATACCACTCCAATGGAATGGGAAGAAGAATATCATAACAAAAAGAGGCAAGAGTTATTCGATTTGCAAGCATATATTCCACCATGCTTCCTCTTAACGATATCTATCTCTTCCATAGGCTCCGATCCATATCTCCTCTAAATAATTTTTCTATCCATTTTTACCCTCTAAATATTTTTTCATCACACACCATATTTGATGAGACCAAATCACTTATATACAATGAGTCTCACTTAAATTTATGAGAAATAATTTATTAATAATTAAAAATAAAAAAATATACCGAAGAAAATCTCATTCCTTATAACTTGGTCGTGCTTTCTACTTTAAATGCCCTTCCAAGGGACTTTTTTTTCATTTAAACAGGACTTCACCAAAAACATGATTTTCTCATGTCCATCTCATCTACCTCAAACGTAGGCTCCTTTACCCTGATCTTCAATTTCTCCTGCTACAACTATTTTCAGGGATAACAAGAATACACGAAACTAACTAAACCTTAAAGCTTGTTATGTGTTTCGATTTCCTTTGTTGGATATGAAAAACTAGTGTCAATAGACATATTAATTGAAAAAAATAGGCCAAAACCGCACAAGCCAAATGCCAAATGCCAAATGCCAAATGTCAACCTAAGAAGGGACGCTGCAGAGAACTTTATAGTTTCCTGATAGTTCGATGTAAAACCGAAAGATGAATGATTTACTAAACTCGTGTACAATTCCTTGGGGAAGAATAAGAAGAGCAGGAGAAGAGTGCACCCAATTCTGAATACTTGTTAATTTTTGCTGAACCCAAAAAAATCTAAGAATAAAAAAGATACAAACCAGTGTAATATTGATATTACAACAGTGATGCTAACATTTACTAGTTGTTGCAAATAAATATGCTAGATATATATTCAGTAAAATGGTAAAATAGTCCATACAACGGCAACAAAGAAAGCATATTTGATTACAAAGATGTTCTGGCTGTCTACTATACAACCACATCCTCTTAATCCTCTTAGGAATTGTAGTCGTCACGAAAACGTAAAGGCTAGCTTAAATTGCTTTTTTAGTGGCATACAAGCTTCCACCCCTGTTGCAATTTCAGTATCTTGAACGGCTTCTTACCCTGCAATGTCGGCTCCCAATCAATACCATAAATCAGAATAAATTTTAGGGTCTTTCAGAAAACGGAAACAGAAAGCAACAAAATTACCTAGGCGAGAGGGAGCGGGAGATGGATCGAGAGTGGGTGTAGGAGCGAGAGCGAGACCGTGAGCGAGAACGAGAATGATATCTTCGAGAAAGGGAACGAGGGCGAGATTGAGATTGAGACCGCGAGCGAGAACGAGAATGAGGTCTTCGAGAACTCCGGCCCCTGCTCGGGCTTCTGCTGCGCCTATATCTTCTGCGATAAACAAAAATTAATGCACCCAATCCAAGAACTGTATTTTGCATCAATCTGAAAAAATTTGACCACATAAAATCAAACATTGGTACCTTCCCCCCAAAACAAGTGAACATGCCCTACAAAGTATATCACCCAACTGCGATAATAAATGACTATAAATATACATACACATGCATAAATGTTTGTGTGCATGTGTCATAGAGAAGGCACTCCTATCCCATAGCCGTCAGACTTGAGACTAAAGAAGTGAACTTTCATGAAAAAGCTTTTTAAAATTAGAATTTGCATCACAAACACAAAAGGAGGGTTCATTCATAGACTGAACCTTGATAAAGCACATTCGCCATCTTCTAGAATTGCAAAAAAGGCAACAAAATAGTAAATCTGGATCAAAGTTAGAGCACACAAAAGAAGCAATTTGATTGTAATTTGATTGCAAGAATTTCACAAAAATCTTTAAGAAACCATGATACCTCCTGGTTGGCTGTTTTTCGTTTCCATATATGGAATGTGTTAATCAAATAATATGACTATTGCTAGTTTCATAATTTCCGCTAGAAACACAAGAGTATAGTGTTTCACTACAGCAGATTAAAACTGAAATCATGAATAATGATAGCATGCAAGGTTTATCCAGGCCCTACATAATTCAAGCTTGTTTTTTTCTAGAGCTCATTTTCAACCTTCCCCCAGGACCAATTTATATCATGATAACAAGTGCAACCAAGCAAACCAAATGACCTGTTGTCATGGAGGTGCACTGCCATCAAAATTTTAGGCTCACAAAATTGGGTTGGGCTCCAAATGGGATTACAACTAGCACATTTACCCCAAAAAAAAACTACTCCCACACCCTATCATCATCAAAATTCAACAAAAATGCATCAGCCTGATAGCCAGGTTGGCAAAAAAAAAGATCCTTTTTTGTCGTCCTGGCCCACCTAAGAGTTGATGGCAAAAATAAATCAGATCAGGGTACAGGTCTAAGTTGTTTCCTCCCTTGCATCATAAAACACCTGTTAATTTCCTCAACTTGCATTGTCTTGAACCTTCCTTTTCCAATACCACCAAGATATGAAAGAACAAACGCAACTTCGCAGAAACGTAAGTACCATAATTCTCTGCATAGCCGGTACACTATAAACAAGACATAGCAGTCATCATCCAACTTGATCACTCAGAGAATTACTAATCAAGTCATAATATTTAGCAGTCACAAACAAACAAAATCAACACTGATGTTGAACTTAAAATAGCAGCTACTAGGGGCAGGTGACATGAATCTGTACCTAATCAGCTAAGTAAGCACATACCAAATTCAAATTTAAGCCTGAACACAGCAACAAAAGGAAAGGACCACATATATAATACTAATTACACACAAATCTTCAAACCACCCTGTGCCTCTGGTGGCCCCCAGGGGCATCATATCTACGGAGTACTGTCTGTACAAATTCCTACCCGTCATCTCTGACCATTTTCCCTGGAACAATTATCAATTACCTTTTTCCTTTTTTTTTTTTTTTTTTTNCTTGATAAAGCACATTCGCCATCTTCTAGAATTGCAAAAAAGGCAACAAAATAGTAAATCTGGATCAAAGTTAGAGCACACAAAAGAAGCAATTTGATTGTAATTTGATTGCAAGAATTTCACAAAAATCTTTAAGAAACCATGATACCTCCTGGTTGGCTGTTTTTCGTTTCCATATATGGAATGTGTTAATCAAATAATATGACTATTGCTAGTTTCATAATTTCCGCTAGAAACACAAGAGTATAGTGTTTCACTACAGCAGATTAAAACTGAAATCATGAATAATGATAGCATGCAAGGTTTATCCAGGCCCTACATAATTCAAGCTTGTTTTTTTCTAGAGCTCATTTTCAACCTTCCCCCAGGACCAATTTATATCATGATAACAAGTGCAACCAAGCAAACCAAATGACCTGTTGTCATGGAGGTGCACTGCCATCAAAATTTTAGGCTCACAAAATTGGGTTGGGCTCCAAATGGGATTACAACTAGCACATTTACCCCAAAAAAAAACTACTCCCACACCCTATCATCATCAAAATTCAACAAAAATGCATCAGCCTGATAGCCAGGTTGGCAAAAAAAAAGATCCTTTTTTGTCGTCCTGGCCCACCTAAGAGTTGATGGCAAAAATAAATCAGATCAGGGTACAGGTCTAAGTTGTTTCCTCCCTTGCATCATAAAACACCTGTTAATTTCCTCAACTTGCATTGTCTTGAACCTTCCTTTTCCAATACCACCAAGATATGAAAGAACAAACGCAACTTCGCAGAAACGTAAGTACCATAATTCTCTGCATAGCCGGTACACTATAAACAAGACATAGCAGTCATCATCCAACTTGATCACTCAGAGAATTACTAATCAAGTCATAATATTTAGCAGTCACAAACAAACAAAATCAACACTGATGTTGAACTTAAAATAGCAGCTACTAGGGGCAGGTGACATGAATCTGTACCTAATCAGCTAAGTAAGCACATACCAAATTCAAATTTAAGCCTGAACACAGCAACAAAAGGAAAGGACCACATATATAATACTAATTACACACAAATCTTCAAACCACCCTGTGCCTCTGGTGGCCCCCAGGGGCATCATATCTACGGAGTACTGTCTGTACAAATTCCTACCCGTCATCTCTGACCATTTTCCCTGGAACAATTATCAATTACCTTTTTCCTTTTTTTTTTTTTTTTTTTTGCTTTTTTCTTTTGCAACACAATGGTCAAGACTTAATAAATGCATCTGTTAAACAGTAGCGCAGCAAGCCCTGCAAACAAACTCCATACGACATTTTGTGCATCCATATAAAACCTGAATGCACAATGAATGGAGCGGTGTAAATTACCTTGGAGGAGAACGACTAAAACTTCTACTACGGCTTCGACGTCTATATCGACTTAGTCGGCTTGTTTCTGCAAGTTTTTCAAGCCTCTGCCGCTCTTGTTCCCGTTTCTTAGCTATTTCAATAGCCGTATCTTTCTTAACTGTGCAATCAATCAGTAGGCCATATCAAGAATCATAAATCATGACGCGAAGAAGAAAGATCATCACTATTTGGATCAACTTCCCACATCACATGGTGAACCATAATAGTGGATTGACTGCTGCAGTGCTTTTGCTATTCAAATGCACATAAAGTAGGGCATACTTTGTTTGTTCAGTTGTTTGCTCATAATCCGTTTCAGTCGCTCTTGAGGTGTTTCCTTTTTCTCCCCCGGTTGTTTAGAGAGGCTCCCACTACTAGTAGCCTTACTTAACTTCGCCAATGCTGGGGACGTGCTGCTCGGATAAGAAAAGCAACAAACACACTCAAGCAAATTATAATAAATTCACCAGTATTGCATATATATCTACTAATTTAGCAACGCAGAGTAATGTATGAATCTCAAACCAGAAACAAAGATCATGATATACCTTGCTGATGGTTTCAATGATTTGGAGTTCTTTTCCTTATCAATGGATACACCGGATGCAGGATCAACATGGAGCGCCTCCAATATTCGACCAGATGATGGCCTGCATAAAAGAAGAAGCATTAGCGATAACCCATTTAACCACATCTAGGCAACTCGGCGGCATTCATATGAAGGCCATTTCAGGGGAAAAAATCAACTTCAAAAAGGAAGGCTTCGTCCCCTCTCCCACTTGGCTGATAACCTAAGCCCATCTATTCTATACCACAAAAGTTTGCCTCAGGTAACAAAATGGATGATATGCGGCAGCAGAGTAAACATGGTCCAATCTATCTTTTGCAAGAATTAAAGGGCGAGTGCTCCGACCGGCTCAATGCATCAGCTCGGGATGGAGGAGATGGTGGTGGAGAAAATCCTTCAATCTTTGGTTCATCCCCATCAGCGGAGCCCCCAAATTCAGTGATATACTCTATTTTAGGAACCTTTGGCTTGCTTCGATGAAAATCATCAGAATGAACACCACGAGCATGGCGCCTTGAGTGAGATGGTGAGTAAGATCGTGACTGTGATCTTGATCTGCCACAATAAAACAACATTAAGAATAGTCTACCCAAATTGCTCTTACTAAAACGATGGGTCAAGATAATGACCATAGCCCACCTTCTAGAACGTGAATACGCTTCATAGGTTGGACTTCGTCGAGACTCCCTGCAAATTATGTGGATTATCAGTTAAATCAGCCCACAACATAGTTGGGTCTACTATTTTGCATCAGCAACTTTACATGATTTCTGTCATAATAAAAGAAAAAAAGAGAAGACACCGCTAGAATATACCGGTAGGGATCATGATGAAGGACTCGAGTTCCAGTGACACGGGTGGCTTCTCTTTCCTTCTCTCGTTCCAACTGAGAAGCTTTCCTCCGTTCCTTGCGGCTCAGCTTCCTCTGCAAAAATTCAAGTAATCCAGGGCAGATACACCGAATGTAAACCTCCAACTTATATATATAAATCCAACTCATACATTTGCCAGACTTACAATTGCAGGATCTCCCTTGATCAACTCTTTTTGCCTCCTTTCCTCCTCTTTAGCCTTTTTATCCATGTATACAAGCCATCCATATCTTTTCACTCCAAATTCTTTTGCAATTGATTCCATAGCGTCATCATTGCTATCGTCACTATTAAAATCATCATCATCTTCCTCCTCATCATCCTCGACATTGTCTTCAGTATCAGAAGAATGAGTTTCCTCTTTTCCATCTCCATCATAGGAGAACCCCACTTGCGAATAAGACCCCTTGCTTGTTGGTGGCTGGGCTGTTTGAGATCTACCATATTTAAAGAAAAAGGTAAGATTATGTATAAACTATTGTCACATCAAAGAGCACAAACACCATGTTTGGAGGAAGAGAATTGGAAAGAAATAAATGAGTTGGAGGGAACAGTGGTCTATCTAGAAGGTGAGAAGAAATGGAAATAAAAGAAAGTTTACCAAGTATTTTTTTGTTTTTATCTGTTGTTTTTACAAATAAGTGATTTCTATTTTGTAACTCCAATCAGTGTTATTAAGGTTGAGTTAGTGCTCGCCTTAAGCCCAGATCTTTAGGGCCTTGATGTCTTAGTGTGCCAAAGCACACTTTTACTAACACTGCCTCAAACTAACAAAATTTATTGCTCCTTTTTTCCTTCTCTTTCTATTAAACTCCCAAACAACAGAATAAATCTTTGTTGCAATGATCATACATGCTATCGTCGACCAAGGGTATCATCCTCCAATAATTAACTACCACATGGGCATACCCTACATATCAAATAAATACAGTATCTATGATCTAACATAACCTAACAAATACCACACATGCATAAGCAAGTTTCACCAGGCAACATTTATATGTGCATTTGATTATTGGATGGTGATATCTGTGATGAAATGGCCTCACCGTCGTAATGAATATTTACTATATACCAGGTGAGTGAATATAACATTGTTTTCCTTTCTTTTCGCTCCTACAAGCCTCAAAACATAGAAAGTACGAAGGTGCAACAGGTAGGTAAGCAGACCAGTATTGCTGGAATATAACCAGAAACCAAAAGAATTACAAAGCTAATCATCATAATATAGTATGAAGAAAGATTCTACACACTGGAAAGAATTAAATTCAATACACAAGGAAAGCAGCGGGAAAAACCAGGCATCATCAAGAGACATAATAATCATGCAGTTTATACATAAAAGAACTAAACAAATTACTCTCACATAAATTCTACTTTCTGTAGATGCTCTCTCTGTATGCAACTGTAAGTGATCTAAGAACAAGGAAGTCATTCCATGGAAATTATCACGTCAAGAAACATTAGAAGAAAAAACAGTTAGCTGGTAATAAAGAGTTAACCTGTCGGATACAAATGGAGCAGCAATCTTTGCCTCCAGCTCTAGATTAACATGCTGTAAACCCTCCTCATCAGTCACTGTTGGCAGACAATTAGCTTGTAAAACCAATATCAAATTGATCCTTCGCTATAAAAAAGACTCCACATAAAAATGCTAGCCATTGTTTCTGATCACTTTTTCAATAATCGAGAATAAATAAAGGGGAAACTCTGCTATAAATATTCAAGAATTAAAAATCAAAAAAGTACCGACATCCTCTACGTCGATGCTTAATTAAATCCCGATAACGCTCAAAATTAACAAACTCTTCTAGTTCTTCTTCTTCCTCTGTTTTCTCCGGGGTCCGAAAAGGTCGGGAATTAGAATCTCGAATAAAATCAAGAAGAGCACGGCCATCAAATCTGCTCAGAGCAACCTGAATCAGTAAAACTAAGATACTACACTGCCATCCCCTCTTTTTTCATTCTCCTTCCCCCAACCACACAACTCATTAATTCGCATCCATACATATAAACACAGACATATTTAATACCTGTCAATCAAAATTTCCTGTTTCCCATTCCAAGGTATCCTGATACATAAGGAACAGATTAGCTCACATTTTTATATAGAATCAAGAATTGAGCATAGTCAACCATGATGCCACTTGGAAAATGAACGAAAAATACTTAAATTGACAACCTGGACAACTAATGCGACACTAATTTTTTCTCCTTCCTTATCAAGCCTTTGTGTGCATTTGAATTCAATTTTTTAACAAATTTAACATGGGAAAATGGGGGGTGGAGTGGCAGTTAAGTTAGATATAGTTCCGCTACATTGCAGGAATAAGGGAGAAATAATTGAATAATACACTTTTGAACTTCAAACCATATCCAGCTCAATCCCAAGCGTTCAGAATTTAAACAAAGGAGTGCTGATTCTTGTGTACCTGCCAAAGAGTGCGTGCGTGTGTGTATTTTGCAAGCAAAAGGAAGGAAAAACGTATAAATTGGAGACTTATAAACGCAACCACCACCATCTCACTACTTATCCAATCCATGACCATCTATACATTAGAAATGCAGAACATAATCTGCAATCTCTCTTCCTCATAAGTACCATTGCAGTACTTATCAGAGGAAACTGTAGACCCACACCACTGGTGTAACACTTGTCACAGCCTAACAGGAAGCAGCAAGTGCATTATGTGAAGCAAAAAACCAATAGCTTATAACTTTAGTTTTGAAGTCTCAACCTTCAAAAAGTTTGCTCAACTATCATAAAGATATTTCATAATAATGCCAAAGCTTCAATTTACTATAATAATTTGATACCAGCTGCGACATAATCTTAAAGGCTCAAACCACAAAGCCCCAAGTCTGTATTATAACTTCCTAAATGATCACTGATATGCTTTTTTTTCTATAAGATGACTGCAACTCCTGCATTACACAGAAGAAAATCGTAGCACTTGCAGTGGGTACAAGTGAAACAAGAAGTCCATTTTTTTTCAAAAATCATCTTGCAAGTCAGACAGCAACACCGGTCTTAACAGTGTGTATCCTCCGATCACAAGCTTCTATATCTAATGTATAAACCGTAAATTTCTAGAATTCAGATAGCTCCAGCTAATCCCCTCTCTTCTTGTGACCAGTTTCAAGTTACTCACTTTCACTATAATTGTTGATCCCTGGTTTCAATTTATAAATCACAAACATTGAGCATATTATCCATACGATCCTTCTGTTCTGTGCAAAAAACAGTGAAGGTCCGTTGTCAATCTCTGCATTAATTTCAAATCTATTTTGCTGTTCTTGGCATAACAAGAACGTAAATTCAAGGCAGTTTTAAACTTATTTCTCCATGAATCAGGGAATCTATTAGCCATTCGATTGCGAATTTCTAGGTTAAAAAAGTAAAAACAATAGTAAGAAAAGCAGTGAAACAAAACGGGCCCTAAAAGTGAAAAAACTTTCAGCGAAATTGGGGAAGAAAAACAAGTTCTTACAAGCCTTGCTGATCCTCAGTGGCTTGGTAGAGACCGTCGTCACGGTACATGCGGCAACGAGATCCGACGGCCTGGATCGATTGCTGAGGGTCACCGCGACGCTTCGCCAGAAAGACGGCTCGTCTCTGAGCTCTCTTTCGAGCCGCGTCCATCATGTCGTGGACCTTCCTCTCCGACCTCCGAGCTTCGTGCCACATCTTCAGATCCTCTGTCACGATCTACTGTTTATGGTTTTCTGCGGGGAATGGGACGAAACCCTAACTCCAATTGATCGGTATTTTATTTTAAACCATTGAAATCACTTTTGAGGCAATGATAAATGGATTTCAACCGACATTGTGGGACCACCTAAACCAAGCGCTATTTTAGTAATTTAGAGAAATATCGTCGAGTAAATAACTTGTTTAAGTCTTTATCGATGTTATTTAGTTTTTAGAATTACTTGCACCGGATGTCTTTAATGTATGAAATTTATTTCATTTTTATCGTTAATAATTTAATTTCATCATTCTAGTCTCTAAAATATTAATATATTTTTATTTGATCCCTTGAATAGATAGTGTTTACATTGTTAGTAATTTTTTATTATAAACTTGTCACAGAATATTTAAATATGAAAAAAATAATAATTTACATAATTTTTGACCATATTTTTATCTAAATTTTGGTCAAGGAGCTACCTAAATTACATATTTGTTATCATGAGTTATCCAAATTTTGATTAATAGATAATAATATTACATATTTTTTGTCAACACATACCCAAATTTTGACCAAAAGCTACCCGAACTATTTGTTACCCATATTTAAATATCACGAAATAAGTTTATGATTAAAAAAACCTTTAACAATTTAGATATTGTCTGCTTGAAGGATCACATAGAAACATATTCAATACTTTACATATCAAAATGATTCAAATTGAAATATTATAGATCAAAATAAGGCAAATTTCTTATTTTAAGGACCACCAATATACTTGACCCTAGTTTTTAATTGTATTATCTAAACATTCAACTCCTCAATTAAAGTGACCTCACTTTGTACAATATATATAATAATGAAATATAGTTGTTTAAGAAAATACGCTCTTGTAAATTATATAGCTCCAAATTTAATCTAATAATGATAAATCACCCCCAAAATTTTATTCTCTGTCAATCTCTTCCTTCTGTCTTGTTCTTCTCACGCACTTCTCTTCCCGTTCACGAATGTACTTTCCCATCTCCCTCATTCTATAACTCATTTTGCACCCCCCTCAAGATGCATCTCTCTCTCTCTCTTGGCAGCCCCTCTTTTTTGCCCACCCTTTTGTCTCACTTCCCCAAATTATCCTCATCTTTTACCTCCTCCCTGCTATTCTTTCTCACTTAGTCTCTTTTGTCTCCATTTCTCTAGTTCCTCTCTCTCAATCTCTTATTATTTCTCTACCATTCTTCTCTCTTACTTCTAGTTCCAACAACTTACATAGACACGCTCTGTCGCTCCTAAACCTAACCTCTAACAACCTAGAGGTATCTTTATCCCCTTCTTTTTCTCAACTCCTAGTGACACTAACCTAGCCTCCACCCTACATTTGTTGTCACCATTGCCATAGCCCCTTTCTCTCCTTTATTGTCTCTATCTGCTAAACCACCACCCCCCTTCCTCATTTCCCCCCATATCAAACGTAACCACCAAAGCCCCATAGCCATGATCGTCAGCCTCTCTTCTATCCCTTCCTCCCTCTACCCCAATTGAACATAAAGTTATGACAATTTTTGGTGCACACTTTGGTGTTCCCAACTCATAGCATTTAATAGCCTAACATCTGATAGTCCTCTCTTCCTGGTGTCTCTATTCCCCCTTCCTCTCAGCTCCTAGCAACTTTGACCTAGCCTCCACCTTATAGTTGTCGTTACTGTTACCATAACCCTTTTTTCTCCTTTACTTTATCTCACTGCCAAACCATAAACCTCTTCCTCATTTTCCCCCACCAAACATATCCACCAAAGCCCTAGTGCCTCAACCTCATAGCCATTATTGTCAATCTCTATTCTCCCCTTCCCCCTCCCCCAACCGAAACAAAGTTATGATAGTTTTTGTGCATCTCATGTTATACAAAGTTTCTTACATTCTGGTGGGCATTTGTTTTGATGAGGTGGTGGTTTACATTTTGAACTCTCATATAACCCTTAAAATTAGTTTTATGTTGAACATTAAAATGAGAAATATACTTTACCCTTCATTACTCAAGTAGAAAAGAATAACCACCCTCCCCTTTCCCTATTGTTGCAAGCATTTCACTCTCTCCCTCTTTCTATACTTAAAAACCCTAAATAAATTTGAACAAAGTGCTACATTGAATTGAATTTTCTATGAACAAGTTCTACTTATGCAATTTTCTAAACTCAATAGGACCAACATCGACCTCATTTCTAAGACAAATAAATCCAGTACTGTGCAGCAATATAGACCTATTATTAGCCGATGAAATATAGCCTACAAGATCATTTATAAGGTAGTTGCCAATAGGATTAGGCCTTACTTGGACCAAATTATAGCTCCCAATAAAACTACCTTTGTCCCATGGAGGGGAATTGCAGAAAGCACTATTTTGGCCCAAGAAATTACTCATTGGTTTAAGAAGAAAAAAAGAAAAGGTGCATTGATGATGATTAAAATAGATATTGGCAAGGTATTTGATAAAATTGAATGGCATTTTCTCATGCAAATTCTTACACTACTTGGCTTTCATGCACAGTTTGTAAAAAAAAATGTATTTCTACTCCATCATTCTTAGTTATGATTGAGGGTCCCTTTGGAAGGGAAACTAAATCAGAAGCTCAGACAATTTCAGAATGCCTAAGCACATATTCATTTGGAGGATGACTAAAGATTGCCTACCTATAAGACCCCTTCTTGCAAGCAAGATTCCCATCTCAGATACCACCTACCCTCTACACAACCAAATCACTGAAACTACCATTCCAATGTTCTTCTTGTGTCACTTGGCTAGACTAACATGGTTCACTAATTAACCCTAATTAAGACATAATTTAATAGGTAAATTGTGTTAGTTGAATAAAGTTAAACTAGTCAAAATAAATGAAATTAGAATTAGTGTGTGAATAAAGGATAATAAATTAATTGTTGTTCTTTTCAGAATTTTGTGCGTCAAAACTACAAACTACTGGGGAGCCAATTGCATTAAAGCTACAAACTACTCGGGTGCCAATTATCAAAGCTCAAAACAAAGGGGGATCAAAGAATTCAAGGCCACCTAACAAGATTTTCAAGTCCACCTAACAAGATTCAAAGCCACCTAACAAGACTTTTCAAATCCACCAAACAAGATTCAAGGCCACCTAACAAGACTTTCACCCTCCCTTGTTGCCTATAAATACCACCCCTTAGGACTTGTAAAGCATTCATCTTTTGATAGTGAAAAACCCTCCAAAAGTATTATTATTTTCCTTATTGCTTATAGCTTTCTTTAAGTATTGCTTTATTTTATTGTATTCTTGCTTCCTTTTAATTTATTACTTTCTTTTACTTTAATTATTGCTTTCTTTTATTGTGTTATTACTTTCTTTTAATTCCATTGCTTGAGCTTCCTTCTTCCCTTAAAGGAGTGAAACTCTTCCACTTTTCTAGAACTTTACCACAGCCGTGAAGGGTGGAACGTGATTCACTCATTCTTTGTTGAAGATCGACTCCTTGTGTAAAATGTGTTACCTTGTAACTTCTCTACTTGGAGGGATGAGCATCACTCACTTTTCTAGTTTTAACAAANAACTCCTCTACTTGGAGGGATGAGCATCACTCACTTTTCTAGTTTTAACAAAGCCATGAAGAGTGAGTAGTTTCTCATCCAATCTTTAGTAAGAGGTGGTTATCCGGAAGTTAAATTTATGCAATTCGTTTATGCTTAGCTTTAGTCTTTATTTTTTCATAATGTCTTCTCATCATATTATTGTCTTTATTTTAAGGATGAATAGCTAAATCTCTTAGTTGGCAAAACCAAGAGGAACCTCCACTTGGGTATACCATTTCAACTCATTATCCTCCCCTCTTTCAGAATTCAATGGTTCGGTTTGACTAGGTTGAGGGTAGATAACTTGGTGAATCTTTGATATTCCGTATGCCTAGTCACGGTTTATGCTTAGATACTCATCAATCTTACCCCTAGCTTCCCACGAATCAATCGTTCATTCATGCTCTATTAGAGGAGNAATCTTACCCCTAGCTTCCCACGAATCAATCGTTCATTCATGCTCTATTGGAGGAGGGTTTTGAGTTGAGACGGTATTCCTATTGGAGTGATCTCTTGGATTTGCCAACATTTGTTTCTCATTTTACTAGCATCAAAACAACTTCACCAAACAACTTCCAACAATCAAAGATTTTACACTTTCTTTCTCCTAAAATCACATTTCCCTCAGTTTACTTCCTTCCTCGTGAAAACGACCTTGAAATACCACCAAGTAAAACACGATCCGCAAAAGTCTCCTTGCGCTTGGGGAGCACTTTTGTTCACACATACTCACATTTGAAATCTCATTCATCCATCATTCCATTGCCCTTTCTTTTGACATCATCCCTAGGAAAGTGACACTCCCATTTATTCATATATTATACATGCTAAAAGGTGATGTTTATAGGTTAGGAAACAACAAGAAAATTTGTCAAGCATTCACCAAATGGGACTTCACACAGACATTCTCTCACTTTAGTATACAAGACTGGATACACAATTACTAAATCCCACCCACATTTTTGGCCCCAACAGTTCTTCTCCGATCTCCTACTTTTCATAGTAATTCTTCCTCAAACATCTGGACCACAAGGAACAAATCCTACTATTACAATCTAACTACTAAGCCTCAATAATTTTTGAACCAGATCCTACACAACTACAATGAATTCAAGGGAGCCAAAGCACATGAAAAAACTCTCACTACCCACCAAAAATCTGATGAATGGGAAGCCCCATAAGAAAGAATAATAACGATCAATATTGATGTTGCAGTTGGAGTAGATAAATCAAACGTTGTAGCAATTGCTAGATTAATTGATGGTTTAGTCATAGAAAGTTTGGTTGAAGTCAAACCAGGAACTGACCTTCTGGTAGATAAGGCTCTTACTTCAAGACAAGCATTAACAAGGGCTCATGAGAAGGGATGGTTGCATGTGACAATAGATGGCCCGCAATCCATTATACACTATGTTATCCACGCATCAAGCCACACTGGTATGTGCTTCTAATCATATAAGATCTCATAATCATACTGAAGAATCACCCATAGTGGACTCTTGTTCATACTAGAAGAACATCAAATTTTGCAACACATAATTTAGCCAAGTGGGGGTTGGCAATGGAATTACAATGGTGAGCTACAGCCTATTGAAGTTCCAATCTTAATGAAGTTTCAAGTAGACAGAGATGCAAAGAGACCCTCAATGCTAGAGATAGGACTAGTAATCTAGGATTTTGTATTTATCTCCTTTACCTCTCATTTTTTAAATCGCAAAAGTATATATATATGATACTAAGATTTCGGCTTAGGCCGCCCAAACGGCCCATCTGCAGCCTGTCCACCCCGCAATAAAAGTAGGCCACAACCCAACGAAGAGAGTTCAATGACACCCAAATCGATATGTTCCTGTTCAGCCATATTAAGCTCGACGAAATCAGTCCGATAACAAAGAGCTCGATATTCGTTAAATCCCAAGCATCTCCTATCGTGCCACATGCCCAGGGGACAGCTTTTGGAGCCACTAACGAACATGTACTCTCTGATAAATGAAATATTTGTGCACATTCTGTTTAAGGATCGTGGGCATAATTTGCGTTAGGGTGGCTGGTGCCACTAAAAGACAAAGAAGGAAGGGACCACAAAATCAACCAAGAGAAGGAAGAAATCACATAAAACTCTAGATGATTACTTGTATAAATAGAACACCATAACACTGTGTAGACTGGTTCTGAAAACTTGCATTCTCAAGACACTATACAATAAGGCTCTAAACCAAGAAACCTATTGTAATCTTCTTCTTCAAGCAATATAAACCCTAAGGAGCAAGAGTTTCCATTATGGTGGATGTAGTATTGGTCCTTCGGCTAAGGTGAACCACTTATATACTATTTTTTATCCAATTTTATCTCTTATTTCTCTATCAATCTAAATATTCACACTACCCCCCTTGTTGGGTCCCATAACCCCTATTCTGTACTTGGGCCAATTATTTTTGACCACCATCAGCTTCGCCGTTTATGGGAACGATTTTCATTGTTTCCTTTGAGTTTTCTTTGTACATCTATTGGTTTGATGGTTTCAACTCGAAACATGAGTAAGTCTCACGCAAACTCCCAAGTCCCGCAGAACCTACCAGAGAGTTTCCTCACCCTAGCAACGGACGTAAAATATTGTCCTCCGGCAGTGGACCCTCCTCTCAATGAGTTAGAGACATATCACCAAACCACTATACAGCTTATGAAGTAGAATCAAGACTTGGTGACATGGATACAAGTGCACCACCTTCCATAGGCTCCATATGTACATTTTTTACCACCTCCACCTCCACCCCTAGCCCAAAATGATATTCCTCATCAGGATCATCATACACCACCTAATGGAGTTACAAACCTCCATGAGCACAATCACTATGGGGAAAATCACTGGCAGAGGCAGCCAGATGAACGCACAAATAATGAGGCCCACGGCTGGGTCAGAGCCATGCTTGGAGAAGATCAACCCCTGCCTCTACATGATACTATTGACCAATTTTGGGAGCAAAAATTCTGCGAGATCCAGCAGAAGCTCAGGAACATAAAAGAAGTAGTAAAAGGAAAAGCTCTTATCACCATGGATGCCTTGGTTCAGCAAATCGAATTGCCCTTCACCACTTAGATCCTTCATTTTTCCATGCCCCAAAAGTTTCGAATGTCGTAGATAGGGGCATTCGATGGAATCAAGGATCCAATGGATCACCTGAACTTGTATAAAAACTAAATGAAGCTTCACAGATACCTGGACCCTATTCGATGCTGAGCTTTTGCCATAACCCTTAAAGGATCAGTGATAGCTTGGTTTAACAAATTGTAACTGTCCTAGATCTCTTCTTTTCGAGAATTGTTTATATAGTTTGTATCTCATTTCATAGGAGCCAGAACTTACAGGAAATCGTCTTATCATCTATTAAGCATCAGATAGGGACCCAATGAGTCCCTTCGGAGCTACATACAACAGTTTGACCAAGAATCTTTGAAGGTAGAAAGTATACAAGACAAATTTGCCCTAACTACTTTCCTGTTGGGACTCGGCGTCCAATCAAAGAACCTCTTATTTTCGATTGCTAAGAATCATTAGGAAACTATGACCTAGGTGCTTGCAAAGTCTGAGAAGTACATTAACGATAAGGAGGCCCTTTTGATTAAAGGGAGGATCATCGTCTACAAGCAAAGGAGAGAATAAGAAGAGAAAACGTAGTCTGAGAAAAGAAAGGAGGCTTGATCGATCCCCGCGGAGAGGTTAGTCTCCTAGAAAAGACAAGGAGTCTTCCCCAAAACTGAGGTGTAACGTCAAAGACCGCCTTGGTCCTTCGCCTCAGGAACTACAACCAAGATATGTGTTAGCTCGACTTACGCCCTTGACTGCCTCTATTTCTTAGGTCCTCTATGAGGTCCAGAATAAGAGGTTTGTCAGGTGGCCACCATAGATGAAATCTAATCCTAAGAGACATAACCCCACCAAATATTGTAACTTCCACAAAGATACAGGCCACGAGACAAATGACGGCATTCAACTAAAGAAGAAATAGAATACCTAATATAGAGGGGCCATTTACAACATTATATGGCAGGAGAAGGGAGAAAGCAAAATGATCTCGAGAGAGACGATCGAGCTGCCATGCCATCGCCGCAACAACACCAATAGGACCTTGGAAAAATCTGGGTCATCTCAGGCAATTTTGCGAATTGAGGTAAGTCCAACTTAGCAAGAAGGACATACGTTAGGAGGGTGAGGTTTGACGACTTTCTTGAGGTGTAAACGATTTGAAAAGTCTCACGCATGGATGTGGAAATAACTTTCTCAGACATCGACCTGGAGGAATGCTAACATCCCTATGATGACCCTTTGGTTGTAAAGGTCATCATTGTGAACAAAGTTGTACACCATGTGCTCATCGACAACGGCAACTCGACAGATATCATCTTCGTCTCTGCTTTTGATCAACTTGACATAGACAAGGCAAAACTTGAACCCATGAGAACCCAACTTCTAGGCTTCTTTGGTGAGAGGGTCTTGCCCGTAGGATCCATCCATCTCGTCCTCACCCTAGGAGACCACCCTTACCAAGTTACCATTATAGTTCGTTTCTTGGTAGTCGACGCCCGTTCAGCCTATAATGTTCAGCTTGGAAGACCCTCCATCAACTCCATTAGAGCCGTGTCATCGGCATATCACTAGGTTATGAAATTCCCCACAGAGAGCGGGGTTGGGGTGGTAAGAAGAGATTAACGTCTTACTAGAGAGTGCTACGTGGCACCTTTGAGGTAGAAATAAGTAAAGCCTATTCAGTTGGAAGACCTTGACATGAGTGACAAGCTGGAAACCAGACCAACCCCCTCAAAGCAACTGGAGCTAGTGCAGATCAATGAGGACCCTGAACACATGGTCTTCATAGGCTCGGTGCTGCTCCAAGATATTAAAGACAAAATCATGTTGTTATTCAAAGAAAATGCTAATGTATTTGCTTGAAAACAAGAGGACATGGAGGGAATCGATGTAGGAGTAATTGTGCATCAACTCAGCATTGGTCCGAACTACAAATCAGTCAAGCAGAAGAGGAAGAGCTTTGCTCTAGAAAGGTAGAAGACAATTAACGAAGAGGTGGCTAAACTATTGCAAGCAAAGGCCATCAGGGAGGTTGATTATCTGACTTGGTTAGCAACGTGGTGCTAATCAAGAAGCTAAATGGGAAGTGGCGACTGTGTATTAACTTCACCGACCTGAATTGCACGTGCCCCAAGGATAGTTTTCCTTCACCTAGGATTGATTTGATAGTCAATGTCACAACTGGATACAAGCTTCTCAGCTTCATGGACACATTCTCGGGGTACAACCAAATCAAAATGGATTTCAATGACTGGGGAAAAGACCTCTTTCGTTACGGAGTAGGGAATCTTTTGTTATCAAGTCATGTTGTTTGGGTTGAAGAACGCTAGAGCCACTTACCAAAGATTGGTCAATCGAATGTTCCGCGAGAAGCTCGGATCGATGATGGAAGTATACATTGGCGACATGCTGGCCAAGTCCCTTAAGTTTGAGCTCCACATCCAGCATCTCATAGAGTCATTTGAGATCATGTACCAATATAAGATGAAGCTGAATCCGGCTAAATGTGCTTTTGGAGTCACGACAGGAAAGTTTCTAGGGTTCATAGTCAACAATCAAGGTATTGAGGCAAACCTCGAAAAGGTAAAAGCTATTTTGAAAATGAAATCTCCCACAAATACCTGGGAAGTACAGCACCTCATTGGGAGAATCGCGGCACTTAATCGGCTAGTTTCGCGCTCCAGCGACAAGTGTCAGTCGTTCTTCAAGGTTCTAAAGGCCGCCTTCCAATGGAACAAGAAATGCTAAGAAGCCTTCCAAGCTCCGAAGACCTATCTGACTTCACTGTCTGTATTAGTTAGCCTCCGAGAGGGAGAAGTCCTAACCCTTTATCTTGTCGTATCTAACTTTTTAGTCAGTGCCACTTTGGTAAAAGACAAAGAGAGAGCCCAACAACAGATCTACTTCGGCAGCAAGGCCCTTAGGGGAGCCAAGGAGAAATAACCCAAGATGGAGAAGCTCATCTTAGCTTTTCTCGTGATAGCCAGGAGACTGAGGCCTTATTTCTAGGTGCACACCATCGAGATTCTAACAGATCAACCGATGAGGCAAGTCTTACATAAACCCAACGCATTCAGAAGATTAGTGAAATGAGTGATTGAGCTCATCGAATTTGACATCAAGTTCAAACTGAGAATGGTGATCAAGGGTCAATTGCTAGCAGACTTCTTAGCAGAGTTCACCCCAATACCCGAGGAGTAAACAGAGAACCTGGATTGTGTCTTTGACGTCCCAGCGTGGAAATTATATGTAGATGGCGCCTCAAATGCACAAGGGAGCAGAGCTGGCCTGATTTTGACCTCTTCGGAGGGGTATGACATGGAATACGCGTTGAGATTTTACTTACAAGCCTCCAACAACGAGATGGAGTATGAGGCTCTTATAGCTGGCCTCAACTTAGCTTTGTCGATGGACGCACAACAGATTATTGTCCATAGTGACTCTCAATTGGTGGTCAAGTAGGTAGAGGAAGAATATGCAACTCGAGATGACAAGATGAATATGTATATGAGAAAAAAAGTGAAGCCTACTGAGGAGATTTGTGGTAGCCGAGCTTGTCCAGGTGCCCCGAGAAGCTAACGCCTAAGTAGAAGTATTAGAAAAGTTGGGTACCGCTGCCTAGCAAGACTTATTAAGAATAACGCCTGTCGAGATCCTTGAACCAAGTGTCCAGCCGGACAATGACCAAGCCATGTCAGTCAACGAGACAACCTCATGGATGGACCCCATCATTTCCTTTCTATAGGATGGGCTCCTCCCACATAACAAGAAGGAAGCAACGAAGTTGAAGAGCAAAGTCACGAGGTTCACCATTATACAACATAAGTTATACAAATGAGGTTTTTCCTTTTCACTAATGAAATGTATCTCTGAGATGGAGGTAGATTACATCTTGAGAGAAATTCACGATGGCATCAATAGGAATCACGTCGGTGCACAAACCCTGGCCAATAAAACACTCTAGCAAGGATGCTTTTGGCCCACAATGACAAAAAATGCAAAATAGATGGTGAAAAAAATGTCAAACATGCCAGATTCACGGTCCCCTTGAGTAGCTCACACTCGTCATCAGCCCTTGGCCTTTTCAGCAATGGGGGCTGGACATCCTGGGACCCCTATCAATTGGCGTCAGACAATGTAAATTTGTTATATTCATAGTGGATTACTTCGCCAAATGGGCGAAAGCAAAAACAAAAGCATTGGTCTAGATAACTGAGCAGAAGGTTAAGAATTTTGTCTAAAAGTCGATAATTTGCAGCTTCGGCATCCCCAGAGCAATAGTTTCAAATAACGAAAAGCAATTCGGCAATCCAGGATTCACGGGGGTTCTATGTTGAGTTGGGAATCAATAACTATTTCTCGGCACTTGCGCACCCACAACCTAACGGGCAGGCAGAGGTTACCATTAGAACTATCAAGCTAGCATTGATGACAAGGTTAAAAGCCTCTAAGTCCCAGTGAGTTAATCACCCTTCAGTGGTTTTATGGGCCTATCGAATGATGGTACGAATAGCAACAGGCGAGACTCCATTCAGAATTGCCTACGGAATTGAAGTAGTGGCCCCAATCGAAGTTGGACTGCATTCAGTGAGGGCCAAACTCTTTGATCCCAAGCAAAACGAGAGGTCCTTGCTCGTCAACCTCAATTTCTTGGATGAGAAAAGAGACAAAGCACCACAACGAATATTCTCTTATCAAAAGAACA
Source organism: Ilex paraguariensis (assembly GCA_963454935.2). Classification (NCBI taxonomy): domain Eukaryota; kingdom Viridiplantae; phylum Streptophyta; class Magnoliopsida; order Aquifoliales; family Aquifoliaceae; genus Ilex; species Ilex paraguariensis. Next base: position 1,600,608 of record CAUOFW020004613.1, on the reverse strand, counting down.
CTGCGAGATATTACAACAGAAAAGTAAAGAAGAGGAGCTTCAAAACAGGCGATCTGGTCCTCAAGAAACTGCTCCCAACAAGAAAAGATCCATCACATGGAAAATTTTGCCCAAACTGGAAAGAACCTACATTGTGAAGAGGGTGATCCGACCTGGTAACTACGAGCTACAGACAGAAGAAGGGAAGGACTTACAACATTGTTGGAACGCAGATCATTTGAAGCGATATTACCAATAGAACCATCAGAAGCTAGATATAGTGAAGGAGAGAATGTCAATTATAATTTCAGCTCCCAATCAATGAAAATTTTAAAGTCCTAGCCAAGAAAGTTTGCATATTATAAATTCGAAGAGTTCTTCAACCTCCAAAAGCTGCGAGCTCCTCAGCCGCGCAATCTCAACTAGGCTTTTCAGCTTAGATAAAAGTCTTTCAGCTCAGAATCCGCGAGCTCCTCAATCGTGCGACCTCGACTAGGTTTTTCAGCTCCTCAACCTCGCAATCTCAACTAGGCTTTTCAGCCTAAGAGCCTTTCACCTTGATCATTCAAAATCCAATGACTTTCAACCATCTAAAAGGCCAAAGCTGAGCAGAGCTTGAAACCAAAGAGCTAAAATTGATAGTAAACAAAAAGATAAGCCAGACATTCAGAGAAAGGGCCAAATTATATTTATAGATGCATCACGATTACAAAAAAAAAAAAAAAAAGAACAAAGCAAAAAAGAGCCTAGGTCCCCCCCAAAGTCTTCACTTTAGGTCGGAGACTTCCTTCTCCAACTGCGCATTCACAACCCGCAAGTGAGCGTTCTCAGCCTTGAGCTTGTCCCGCTCACTACAACAAAAATCGTTTTTTATGATGATTTTTTTCGTCGCTAAATTAAAAAAAAATAGTCGCCAATTATTTTTTGTGACGTTTTTTTTTGTCGCAGAAAGTATTTTGCGACGCAAATTTATTTTCATCGCAAAAAAAAAATTTGTGACGAAAAAAAAAGTCATGAAAAGTTTAAAAAACATCGCTAAAATCTATTCCACCAACGAAAAAAATAAAAATAATAATTTAATTTATTTTTTCGCGACGTAAAAAAATTGTCGCGAATAATTTGTTACATAAATAAAAATATAAAAAATAATAATTTAATTTAGTTTTTGCGATGTTAAAAAATCGTTGCCAATAATTTTTTACATAAATAAAAATGTAAAAAATAATAATTTAATTAATTTTTTGCTACGTAAAAAAATCATCAAGAATAATTTTTTACATAAATAATAATTTAATTCAGTTTTGCGACGTAAAAAAATCGTCGCTAATAATTTTTTACATAAATAAAAATGTAAAAAAAATAATTTAATTAATTTTTTGCAACATAAAAAAATCGTCACGAATACATTTTTTACATAAATATAAATATAAAAAATAATAATTTAATTCAGTTTTTGCGACGTAAAAAAATCATCGCTAATAATTTTTTACATAAATAAAATCATAAAAAATAATAATTTAATTAATTTTTCGTGACATAAAAAAATCGTCACGAATAATTTTTTACATAAATAAAAAATATAAAAAATAATTAAATAAATACATTTGCGACGTATAAAAATTGTCGCGAAACAGATTGTTCCTATAATTTTGTGCGACGATTTTAATTTAGTCGCAAAAAAGTTCTTTTTTTAAAAAAATAATTCATAAAAAGTGATATTCCAATAAAATTTTTCACCTGTACACCAATAATACATGTGTTCAATAAAAAACTAACACAATTAATACATTGAACATCTTTTTTAAAAAAAAATTAATTTTATTTCCAAAAAGAATGAATTACAAGAATCAAAGAACAAGAAGTTCTAAAAATAGAAAAAATGGTTTTAATCCATCAAGAGGATTTAAACCATCTCTAATTACATTTAATGTCTCTTAAACTTGAACAACTCCAGCAGTCCAGCTCCATGCCTTGAAATACCATCTTCAAGCTCAACAGATCAGTATCAAGATCAAGAAAAAGTGTCACATATAATTTACCATTGCACTTGAGAAGGGACCAAGATTTTGCATCTGAGAACTAGTCTGAGATTAACTGAAGGCAGAGTTCATCTCTTGGGCGTTTTCAAAGGTATAACCTGGTGTAGATGAGAGAAAGGCATAAAGAGATTAACTGAAGTCAGTGTATTTGATTGCTACAAAAGAGATTGCAATTCAGAATAACACCTAAATCAAACTAGATATGCCTACAGGGTGTGTAAGCAGGGAAAAAAATTACCTGTCAACCAGTAGCTGCAGACAATCTTCCAATTTACCCAACATAAATAGACACAGGAATGCAACATTGTTTTTTCCATTCTCTTTGGCAATAGATGCAAGTTCTGATATTCCTTCAGCATCTCCAAGAGAAGAATACAGTAATAACAAACCACTCAAGTCATTTGCATGCTTTAAACATTCCTCTGCCATCTCCAACTGAAAAGTATCAGAAGAAATGGAATGAATAAAAAATGAAATTCGTGAGATGGAAGAACAAAACTTATTGAGAAATGATTAGAATAAAACTCGCATTTTTTGTGTCAGTATAAAGATGGCCTTGGAGGCGGGAAATTGTTAAGCTGGAATTCTTCCCTAACCCCATTGATGGGTTCCTGTAAATGGTTTGATGGGGTCTAAGGACTGTAAATCTCTACTGTGCCTCCCCGCTTCACCCCATTGAATTGTGCCCAATTTGAACCGTGAAGACTATTTCTAGTATTTGATGACAAAAGTCTATTTCCATTTGAGTTCACTTCCCATGGATGAAACATATTTGCCATCTAAAGTATGCATTTTTTCCCTTTGCAACACCCAAAAAATTGCAATGTCCTTTTCATGATTTTGTCCCTCCTTATCGTAAATTATTTATCCTATCCATGTTATTTGACTCATTTGTAACTATTTAAAAATGGCTTAAGATATCCACATTTATCCTCCAACGCCCAGATCCCAAAACTAAGACCAAGAATTTCATCATTACAATACGCCAGCTTACAGGTAACTTCTAATTTAGTAGTGTTATTTAAAGCCTACAAAAAATTTCAAACAATCAAAGCAGACATTAATAGATTAAGTTATATGAATCTCTCTTGTCAAGCAAATCACGATAAATATAACTACTTGCTTAGTTTTGGGGGAAAAAGCTATGTCAAGTTTCCTATGGCCGACCATTATTACTATAATTCAGTTAAATTTGACGTTCATGTCAAACCCACCTAAATATGTGGATTCTCACTTGTAGAAGCTAGCATAGCCTTTCCAATCTATGCAACCTATGTAGTTAAGGGGCAAGCTTCATCAATTTTTTAGAATAGTCACAATTATTTTTCATCTAAAATAGAATCCAACAAAGAAAAACAAAAATGCAGATAACAATTCGCTCAAGGTACTTCATCACATATCCAACATGCAAAAGCTACAGCTTAAAGAATGCAATCCCATAGCCTGAAATTCTAGATCAAAAACAAAAGACAATTGAATTACTCCATCAGTGCTAGTTGAAGCAAAGTCGTTGGGCGTGTGAGATAGAGACTGGGAAGAGTGTGTAGTCTACCATCCATGATTGAAATTTACCCTTGCATTCTAAACTTATAGTGACTGAGCAGTGNACTGAAAAGTATCAGAAGAAATGGAATGAATAAAAAATGAAATTCGTGAGATGGAAGAACAAAACTTATTAAGAAATGATTAGAATAAAACTTGCATTTTTTGTGTCAGTATAAAGATGGCCTTGGAGGTGGGAAATTGTTAAGCTGGAATTCTTCCCTAACCCCATTGATGGGTTCCTGTAAATGTTTTGATGGGGTCTAAGGACTGTAAATCTCTACTGTGCCTCCCCGCTTCACCCCATTGAATTGTGAACAATTTGAACCGTGAAGACTATTTCTAGTATTTGATGACAAAAGTCTATTTCCATTTGAGTTCACTTCCCATGGATGAAACATATTTGCCATCTAAAGTATGCATTTTTTCCCTTTGCAACACCCAAAAAATTGCAACGTCCTTTTCATGATTTTGTCCCTCCTTATCGTAAATTATTTATCCTATCCATGTTATTTGACTCATTTGTAACTATTTAAAAATGGCTTAAGATATCCACATTTATCCTCCAACGCCCAGATCCCAAAACTAAGACCAAGAATTTCATCATTACAATACGCCAACTTACAAGTAACTTCTAATTTAGTAGTGTTATTTAAAGCCTACAAAAAATTTCAAACAATCAAAGTAGACATAATAGTTTAAGTTATATGAATCTCTCTTGTCAAGCAAATCACGATAAATATAACTACTTGCTTAGTTTTGGGGGAAAAAGTTATGTCAAGTTTCCTATGGCCGACCATTATTACTATAATTCAGTTAAATTTGACGTTCATGTCAAACCCACCTAAATATGTGGATTCTCACTTGTAGAAGCTAGCATAGCCTTTCCAATCTATGCAACCTATGTAGTTAAGGGGCAAGCTTCATCAATTTTTTAGAATAGTCACAATTATTTTTCATCTAAAATAGAATCCAACAAAGAAAAACAAAAATGCAGATAACAATTCGCTCAAGGTACTTCATCACATATCCAACATGCAAAAGCTACAGCTTAAAGAATGCAATCCCATAGCCTGAAATTCTAGATCAAAAACAAAAGACAATTGAATTACTCCATCAGTGCTAGTTGAAGCAAAGTCGTTGGGCGTGTGAGATAGAGACTGGGAAGAGTGTGTAGTCTACCATCCATGATTGAAATTTACCCTTGCATTCTAAACTTATAGTGACTGAGCAGTGGCTCTAGATTTTACTTCTTGCATGGATTAAGCATATCATTGGTCCATCTTCCAAGAGAGGTAACAATGCAGCAAGTTTATCATGTGACAAATGAGCAGATTCAAATGCATGACGGAGTTGGTAATAGCGGGCAGATGATTATTCATTAGCAACTCTAAAAGGTTTACCCCAAATGAAGCCTAAATTGTAAAAGCTCTTTCAAAAGTTATGAATTAGGCTGGCAGATAATCAACTATAAAAAAAAAATACTATGATTAATTTAATACCAAAACTTGCAAGGTAGACCTGTATTCATCAAAGTAATTGGNAACTTACAAGTAACTTCTAATTTAGTAGTGTTATTTAAAGCCTACAAAAAATTTCAAACAATCAAAGTAGACATAATAGTTTAAGTTATATGAATCTCTCTTGTCAAGCAAATCACGATAAATATAACTACTTGCTTAGTTTTGGGGGAAAAAGTTATGTCAAGTTTCCTATGGCCGACCATTATTACTATAATTCAGTTAAATTTGACGTTCATGTCAAACCCACCTAAATATGTGGATTCTCACTTGTAGAAGCTAGCATAGCCTTTCCAATCTATGCAACCTATGTAGTTAAGGGGCAAGCTTCATCAATTTTTTAGAATAGTCACAATTATTTTTCATCTAAAATAGAATCCAACAAAGAAAAACAAAAATGCAGATAACAATTCGCTCAAGGTACTTCATCACATATCCAACATGCAAAAGCTACAGCTTAAAGAATGCAATCCCATAGCCTGAAATTCTAGATCAAAAACAAAAGACAATTGAATTACTCCATCAGTGCTAGTTGAAGCAAAGTCGTTGGGCGTGTGAGATAGAGACTGGGAAGAGTGTGTAGTCTACCATCCATGATTGAAATTTACCCTTGCATTCTAAACTTATAGTGACTGAGCAGTGGCTCTAGATTTTACTTCTTGCATGGATTAAGCATATCATTGGTCCATCTTCCAAGAGAGGTAACAATGCAGCAAGTTTATCATGTGACAAATGAGCAGATTCAAATGCATGACGGAGTTGGTAATAGCGGGCAGATGATTATTCATTAGCAACTCTAAAAGGTTTACCCCAAATGAAGCCTAAATTGTAAAAGCTCTTTCAAAAGTTATGAATTAGGCTGGCAGATAATCAACTATAAAAAAAAAATACTATGATTAATTTAATACCAAAACTTGCAAGGTAGACCTGTATTCATCAAAGTAATTGGTCTAAACTTAATAATAGTGCTTCTGATCACTCTTTCTAGCACAAACTAAGACCCAAAACCTCAATTCATTTTCTTCTATTTCATTTTCCAGTAACCAAACATAAAATGCAAACCTGAAAAACCTTTAATAACAAAAAACAATAAAAGAGACAAACAAACAAATAAAAAAACCTCACAACTCAGGTCAATAATAGAAGCTGAGTTCAATTTTTCACTCAAGAGAACATGCACAATCTTATTTGCATAATGTTAAAATAATGACACTATGAGAGTAATANTATGTTCTATTTTTCACTCAAGAGAACATGCACAATTTTATTTGCATAATGTTAAAATAATGACACTATGAGAGTAATAAGTCATAACCTCAAGAATTAACACTCTCCTCTGCCACCAAACATACTTCATATACTTTTTCCAAAGTCATAAAAAAACAATGCATTGCAGCTATTTAATCTACATTGAAATCTAATTTTTCCTCCTTATAAAAGCAACAATTCAGAAACTTTGAAAATAGCTGAAACTCCCAAATTGTGGATGTAGTCCTCACTTTTGTTTATATATTCAATGTTATCCAGTTCCAAATACTCATAAATTCGACTACTTGAAATTCTTTTGCCGAAAAAAAAAACAGTAGTCCAATGTCAATAAATACCAAAACCTATGACAATCTGTAAATGGCGATCACATAATCTCGTATACTCTAATTCATCTTTCTAAATTATAAAGTCAATCCAAATTTTGGGTTCCCTATATAGAATATACAAATACTAACTTGCATAAATTAATACTAACTGAAATTTGGACCCAACAATAAAATTTGACGATAATGGTTGTTCTGGGCCTGTTGACATTGAAAACTTTAAGGTGAAAATTGCATGAGACAAAACAAAGCTATTTGGTTCAACATCTGCATTCCTTTTCCACTATCTGCATTCTTTTTTCACTAAGTTTCGTGTTATGATGGGATTATTGTCAAAACCAACAAGCCATTCGAACATAAAACTTTAAATGTGAACATTAATCAACAAGTGATTCGAACATAAACACATAGCAAACACTAAAATTAGTATAACCTACATACAAAAGAAACCATACCACGCTATGCAAGTCCTTTTACAGTACCAAATACACGGCTTCCCCTTCTTCACAAAGTACTTTACTTTTGACCTGTATATTTCCTCCCTGCTAAAAAAAACCATTCAGAGGATACATACAATCAAAACACCAATTACAAATTTTTTGATATAGTTTTCATTCTTACAATATTCAATTCATTTACAAAAAAAAAAAATCGGGTATGATTACCTTCTTTTAGCGCCAGCTTTGATGGTGTTAAGGCTTCCTTCCAATTTGCTCAAAGTTTTCTGATAGTGAAAACTTACTCACCGTCCACCAAAAAAAATTGATAAGTAAAATAGAGTTTCTACAAAAATTACAAAGCCAAAAAAGGAATATCCTACATACCTTCACATTGCCCAGGTTCAACAGTACCACAAGATTCACATTTACCAGATTCAAGGGGCAGACCAAGAAAGGGATTTGAGAGTTGACTAGCATAGCTGATAGGGCAGTCACTATTTGATGATGTACACTAGCAGACCATATGTTGTTTAAAGTTCAAGTACCCCAATATTGTGAATTTTACACAAAACTTACTTAAAATTATACAAGTCCGCATTGCAAAATCCCAATTTTCCTTTCCTTACTAACATTTTTTCAGCAACCAGACATACCCCATGTTGACCAAATGACTAGAATCGCCAAATTGAAATCATATACAAAACCAACATGCAAATACACCAAATCCACCTAGAATCAAACAGACCCAGTACAGACACCAACACCCAACAGATTATGTTTATACTTATATACATATAGAACACATGCGTGTGTGGGTTTATGCTTGCATATATGCTTGTGTACTTACAAACACACACCAATGTCAATAGACACACACACACACACAATAAAGCAATGAATTGACAATGTTATAATGGTCATGTGGCTCATGTGACATAAAAACCATGGAATTCATTTTCTTTAAGATTGTCAACCTTGTTTATACACACAAATCAAACAAAACTGACAAGCAACTATCATAGGATAGGAACAATGCTGTGGGGAAGTGCTCACTCTACACTACGAGTCATTCTTTACATTTAACAACACTTTGACTTTGTTTGTGTTTAACTAAAACATAGTGATATTATAGGCATCCTAATCCAACAAGGGATCGTAGTTATCACAAGTACTCTATGATTCAGGGCCATATGATCACAAACGGAATAAGTTTGCAATTCATTATGGTCAAATTATTAAACCCAAACTTAATACTAGACTCAAAATCAACACGTGATCTAGCAAATCCTAAATATAAACTCTAAGCCCTTGCTCTTGCTTTGTTTCTCTATTTTGGTGTTTGATGAACATATACGTGATTATCGAAGAGTGCACAAGCAAATCGCTTAAAATCGTTGTGCTAAAAATGTGTTTCTTAGTCACTATTTATGAAGACAGAAACAACATAGTATTCAAGAATGAATCAAGAATTCCGAATGTAATTACACAAGGGATTAGAAATATGGTGCGTAATCGGTTAGTCTCCTTAAAGATCAGGTTCCAGTTCATGGTCTTTGAGCCTCTTTCTCTAAGGTTTTTGCAAGCTTAATTGTCAATTTGAAAAGGAAGTATAGTATTGGCTATGATAGAGATAAAAAAAACTAAAAAAAATTTCGGTTATATGAAGACTTCAAAAAAACTAAAGATTGTTTTTTTTATTCAAATTCACTCATTAATTAAAGAAAAGTCACTGGCTTGCAAAAAAAAGGCAATGAAAAGCAAGGACTCCCATTTGGTCTATAATGTCAAATTTTTCATTAGATGACATAAGGCATGTGACATACACGATATAAAACAATTAATTTTATAAGCAAAGTGATATAACAAAATAATTTCAATGATAAAATACACTGTTACCAAAAAAAAAAAAGTCGCACCATTTATATGTAAACATTTCGATTTAAGGTACAAACATTTTTTATTGGTCCAGAATGTATTCTTGAACCAAATAATTGAAGTTCTTTCTCTCTCATCAATGTATTATTTCTCTCTTACTTACACACGAATTCCTTCGGTTTACTTTCTGTTGCTTGACGAATTGTAGATTCAAATTATATTCTGTCAACTCTTAAATTAACCAATTTCAATTCAACATTTACAAAACTCTATTTCATGAATTTAACACCCATTTTCAACAACTAAACTAATTTTGCAATTTTACACCAAATATGTGCTTTCAAGTGTATGAATGTGTGAAGTGTTGTTCAGTGTATGAATGTGTGAGCCCGTGAGTTTGTCTGCATCTATGTATCTGTTTGTGTTCGAGTTCTGTAAACTTAGATTTGTGTGAAGGTATGTGTGTTGTTGTGAATGCAAGTATGTCAGTGTGTTGCTGTGATTTTGATGATTGCTAACAAGTACTAAATATATTGCCTATAAGCTGAACATGCCATGCCCTCAAAAGCATCTAGCAAAAGCACAGTTTATATAGCCACTCTCGAAATATAGACCCAATGGAAAAGGCAAAGTTCATTTACCTGATCAAATTCCAATCTTAAATTGCTTGTCTGCAATATAGTTGGAGTTCGGAAAAAGTTTGTATCAAAAAATGTTGACCAACAAATAGAGCAACCAAAATTTCCATGGGCGTGATCCAATAATAGCATTGAAACATTGATTCCTATATGGACTTAACCCAAAAAAATTAACACCCAGCTTGCAGTTGGAGTTTACTTTTCTTCCCTATGCTCAAGCATAGACATCCCCATTTGTAGCAACGAGTACTTCGAGCAAATGTCTACAGATACATTTCACGTTTCAAAAGAAGCTACATAGACCTTTTTCCCATAAGGTAAAGAAGCTCCATAAACATTAACGTACCCAAATTTTACAATCTCATAAAAAAAATGAAACAAGCCAATATTTGAATAAACATCATATAATTTCAATTGCAGATAGACACCTTTGTAGAATCTTTCAATATATTTGTTCGTCACATAATTAGAAATAGATTAGAATGCCCCCAAATTTAGACCTATATGGAATGTGACATCATATATAAGAAACCTTCCCCAAAAAAATCATTTATAAGAAGGAATGGGGTGGTCAACTATATTCATTTATCAACAACAAAATTATATCTTGATGAGGAAGGAGATTTGCTTTTGCGACAGGGGAGGAAAGGAAAAAGGGGATTTTTATCTTGATGAGGAAGGGGTTTGTGGCTGATAGAAGGAATTTGGTTGGGGTAGTGGTGGGAGACGATGGTGGTAAATGGTGGTGGAGAGAGCGAGGGACAAGAAGCGAATGGAGCAGAGAGAAGGAAAGGGGGCAAGACTTACCTGTTCGCTAGAAGACAGTGGCAACGGCGAGAATAACACGAACCCCCCTTCCCTTGATCTCCATTGAATGTTGTGAAATCAGAGGATCTATTGGGCTGGACAAAGCTCATCGTTTGCCTCTTTGTGTGTGTGTGTAAGAGAGAGAAAGAGAGAGAGAAAAGTCGATCGTGAAGAAGGAGCTGCTACGGCTTACCCTGGTTTTATTTTTTTTACAGACTCAAAATGACGCCGTTTTGGGTATAAAGGTTTTTTTCAAAGCCCAAAAATGATGTGATTTTGGTTTTTTATTTAAAAATTATATTCTGCGACAATGAATAACACGTCGCAAATAACATTTTAATTTTATTTTTAATTTTAAAAAAATTATATTCTGCGACGAACCAAGAAAATGTCGCAAAAACTATTATCAGAAAAAGAATTTTCCCGCCACACCTCAAAATTTGGAGGGAATTGCATTTCGTGATACGTTTTCTACGACAAAAAATAAAACGTCGCAAATAATATTTTAATTGTAATTTAAAATTTCTAAATTTAACTTTTGCGACGAATATAAAAACGTCGCGAAATAATAATTTTATTTAGTAAAAAATAAAATTTATATTCTGCAACAAACTTATAAAAACATCGTTAAAAAATAAATATTCCCGACGAAAGGTCGTGAATTAATATTTTTTATGTTATTTAAATTTAATAACTAAATTTTCAATTTCATTCAATTAGCACTCAATTCATTGAATTAATTTTTCAAATCAAACAACAAAACATTCAATTTATCAAATTAACACAAAAGCAACATACAATTTCATCTAAGTAATATTCAATTCATCAATTTAACACAAAATTAACATTCAATTTTAATCCAATTAACATTCAGTTTTATCTAAAAAAAAATATTTAATTCATTAACTTAACATTCAAATTCAACTAGTCAAGATTAAATTCAAAAAATGGATACTTTAGGGATAAAACGGACAAAACTTCCATAATATATGGATAAAAATGTTATTACTGGATAATTGTAGATATTAATTTGATTAATTGGGCATTAATTGTATGAATTTGAATATAAATTGGATGAAATAAATGCTAATTTAGTGTTAATTTGATGAATTAGGTATTAATTTGATAAAATTGAATGTCAATTTGATAAATCTTAAGATTAACTAAGTGAATTTACGTGTTAATTTGATTAATTTAGATATCAATTTGACAAAATGTCCATCTTTAAGGGATAAAAATGTTATTAACCAATTAGGAATTTTAATTGATAAATTTGAATATAAATTAGGTGAATTGAATGTTAATTTGACATTAATTTGATTACTTTAATGTTAACTGGTTGAATTTGAATATTAATTTAATGAATTAAATGCTTGTTATATAAAATGTAATGTTAATTGGATGAAAGTTGAACATTAATTTGGTGTTAAATTGATGAATTGAATGGAAATTAGATGGCATTGTATGTTACTTTGATATTAATTTGATAAAGTGAATGTTTATTGTTTGATTTGGCAAGTTAATTCAATGAATTGAGTGTTAATTGAATAAAATTGAAAGTTTATTTGATTAATTTAATGTTAACTAGTTGAATTTGAATACTAATTTAGTGAATTAAATGCTTATTAGAAAAAATTGAATGTTAGTTAGATGAAATTGATTGTTATTTTGGTGTTAATTTGATAAATTAAATTTTAATTTGATGAAATTACAAGTTAATTTGGTATTGATTGATGAAATTACATGTTAATTTGATGAAATTGTAAAACAATTTGATAATTTGAATGTTAATTTGACGAATTGAGTATTCATTGAATGAAATTGAAAGTTTATTTGATTAATTTTGAATGTTAACTAGTTGAATTTGAATGTTAATTTAGTGAATTAAATGTTTATTAGAAAAAATTGAATGTTAATTACAATATGTTGGGTGTTAATTTGGTGTTAATTCGATTAATTGAATATTAACTTGATGAATTGAATGCTAATTTGTTAAATTAAATTTTAATTGAATGAAATTACATGTTAATTTGGTGTTGATTTGATGAAATTACATGTTAATTTGATAAAATTCTATGTCAATTTGATAATTTAAATGTTAATTTGACGAATTGAGTGTTCATTGAATGAAATTGAAAGTTTATTTGATTAATTTAATGTTACCTAGTTGAATTTGAATGTTAATTTAATGAATTAAATGCTTATTAGAAAAAATTGAATGTTAATTAGAAGATGTTGGGTGTTAATTTGGTGTTAATTCGATTAATTGATTATTAATTTGATTAATTGAATGTTAATTGGATGAAATTACATGTTAATTTGGTGTTGATTTGATTAAATTACATGTTAATTTGACAAATCTGAATGTTAATTTGATGAATTGAGTGTTCATTGAAAAAAAATTTTATTTACGTAAAAATTTATTGGTGTCGTTTTTTGAAAAATGTCGCAAAAACTTAAATAAATTATTATTTTTTAAAATTTTTTAATTTACATAAAAATAACGTCGCGATAACTTAATTATGGGCGACGTTCTTCAAAAAACGTCGCGAATAATCAATTAAATTTTTTTTAAAAATTTTTTATTCACGTAAAAAATTTATTTGCGACGTTTTTAAAAAACGTCACGAAAAATTAATTAAATTTTTTTATTTTTAAATCTTTTATTCACATAGAAAGTTTATTTGTGACGTTGCTAAAAATCAATTTAAATTATTTTTTTTAAATCTTTTATTCGCGAAAAATCAATTAAATTATTTTTTTTAATCTTTTATTTTCGAAAAAAGTTTATTGACAACGTTTTTAAAAAACATCTTTAAAAAACGTCGCGAAAAATCACTTAACCAATTCCCGCCATACCTCCCGCCAAAAAACAATTAGGAGGAAATCGTCTTTTTGCGACGTTTTTTTTAAAAGCGTCGCAAAAAAAAATTAACAAAATTAAAATTTGCGACAACATTATAAAATCGTCACTAATAGTAAATTTTTTTGCGACAAATTAAAAATCGTCGCAAAAAATACTTTTTGTTGTAGTGACTCATTCTCCGCCTTAGAATGTTACTTTTTGGGCCTTGCTTTCCCCATTGCAAACTCCAACTCAACAACCGTAAACCTCATCTCGCCAGAGGAAGAGTATGACGACTGCGGCGATAGGTCACCTCGTCGGCTCTTCCTTGAAGAGGTGGAAACATCCTCATCCGAACCAGTTAAAGAGGAGTCTACATCAATGACAGGAGGAGGAGGAGGGTTTGGAGCGGTAACTAGAACAATAGCTAGGTTGGGGCCAATTCCAAATAGAAAGAGGTTTTGAGGTGGACAACTGTGGAGAGGGGTGCCGCCTCGGCGCGAGTAAGCCAATAGACCCTAATGATCCCGTTTGGGTTCAGACCAGGGCCATCTGCATAATACAAACATTGTTGAGACTCCAAATAAAAGTTACCAACCAAAGGATCCCTCCAGAAAGAAAGGGGAAGAGGAGAGTGCAGAACCACTATTCCTTTACCTCTGTCTAGAAGACGCCCCCAAGAGCGAGGAACTCGGGTACGCTTAAACCATGGCTCAGCAAACTCCCAGGAATCCCCAGAAATAAAGAAAAAATGCTGAGTTCATCCCTCTGGGAGACTAGGGGCATCAAAAACCAATGTCAGAACCTGACACCTCCACGTGAAGCGACTAAAGCAAAGGGGCATGTCAAAGTCGAAGTCAAAGAAATAGACAAACTCGGCAACAGTGGAAAAATCATCATAACCTTGTAGGCACCAAAGAATGAAAAATTTCATCAGAATAACCATCCTTATGGGGAAAGGCACAAAGGGCACAACCTAGAGAAAGCAAAAACCCATCCAATGGCTAGATGAATTGGCAAACGGAGACTCATCTCGAACGAGCCTTCAAAAATACAAACTTCCCGACGAAGGAGAAGGTTGTAAGGCTCATAGAGCAAAGGAATTCAGATTGTCAAGCCACCAAGAAGAAGATATTGCCTCCTAACCTCCTCTACCTCAGAAGTAGTGACAACATAGAAGAGCAAAAACACAGAGTAACATGGCTCATCGATCATAATATGGGCGCACTGCTTGAACAACGGGGTAGGAGAAGAATTCATGAAACCAAGGAGTAAACAAAATGCAAAAGAAACTCTAAGGAGAATTGAGAATGTGAAAAGTAAGAAGTTCCAAGATAAAGGGAAGTAAATGGCATGCAAAGATGAACAAGTGACTGTTACACTCCCATAATCATGGCAGGAGTTAATAAAGGTAACACCCTAGAAAGTTAGGTGAAGTTAGGTGGGCACAAGTAACGATTCATTTATTACTTTTCACCTGAACCTGTACACCTCAATCTAGGAACATACTCCATTTGTTCCTAAATATTTGTCGTTTTACACAAAATTTTTTATTCCATAATATCTGTCATTTAATGAAACCAAAACATAATTAATATTTTTTCTTCTAAATTTACCCTTAACTTTTCAATGCATTAGATTTGGTGGAGGCTAAGTGTCTTTCATATTCTTTTTCTTCTCAATACATATTGAATAAAGGTATTTTAGTCTTGTGCAATTATTTTGTACTCATATTAGAGTTATTTAATAGCTTCCTTAATCTCTGTGCAAAAACCTTAAACGACAGATATTTAGGAACGGAGAGAGTACGAAATTAGCAAGAAAGAACAACCAAGCAAAGCTGACAAAAAGTGAAAAAGCTCAGATACACATGGCTTGAGCTGGCACAGCTCGGGATTACCCAACACAAGATGGTGCAGATCAGGCATGGGAGTAAAGGAACAACTCAAGTAGGAATCATACTCCAACCAAGTTAAGACCTCCTTGGAGTAGGGGGCAAGGGGAGAACACAACAAGTAATCAGCAACATTAGAAAAAAGTTAAAGTGTTTTTCATTTCAATAAGTAAGAAGGATTACACTTTACAAGTAAAAGAGAAAAAAAAAACAATAGCGACAAAAGTAGCAAAGGTTTCAAGGCTGGCTGGATGGCGACGCGGCACTAAAGGGACCACTTGGAGGAAGCTCGAATCGAGGCTCGAACTGGTCCAAGCAAAGGTCAAGAAACTTCTCAACTGCTTGGTCCTCGAAATTGAAAAACCTATCTACAAATGCCTTGGCGGCCTCCCTCCTAATTTTCTCAATCTCCTTGCGCTGCTTCTCGACTAACTAATGCTCGATAGTCAAGGAATCCTTCAGCTCGGCAATAACTGCGCGAGATTCATCAACACCACCTTGTTAGGTTGATAGCAAATCAACTCATCAGTTTGAGCGTCGAGCTTATGTTGCAAGGAGGCTAATTCCTTTGACTGAGTCCTCAATTGGTCATGCAAAGAGACCTCTAAGATGGTAGTGGTAATCAATTGCTGAAAAACCAAAGTCCTCTGATCGAGAGCCTCGTCCAACTCAGAATCCAAAGCTAAGCCCCAGCGCAGTAGCTCAGTTTCCCTCCTACGAGTCTCTTCCTTAAGATGGTGAATCTCCCCTCCGAGGGTACATACATGCGTCGCAGCCTGAAGACAAAATAGATAACTAAGTCATTACACATTTGAAACAAGAGAAGTCATAGATGGAAAAAAACGATAAACCTTACCTCAAGAAGTGTGTGTTGGGCATCCCGAATCCTAGCTCTAAAAGGCCGAATGATAAAGCGACGAAGATCGATCTGGGGAATTAGCTCGATAAGGGCTCGGTTGCTTACAGCTACATCATCCAACAGGCCCCCTTTAAGATCGAAGATCGAGGCCAAGTCAAGCTGACCTGAGCTAGAACCCTCCACCCCGAATCGGCCCTCCCTCAGGACACAAGCCATTGTCCCCACCATTGTTTCCTCAGCATTAGGCATTGGTGCTGACACCGACGATTTGTCAGCATTGGGTGGGACCTCGGGCGCAATAGGGAAGGTCAGCCCTAATACGAGCGTTGGTATTTCATCAGTGTTGGGTGGAACCCCGAGCTCTACAGCTGTGCTCAACGCTAGTGCTGGGCTATCCTTCGTGTGCCTATCTATCTTTGTCGGAGATCCCAGCCCCATGCTCGCCTCCTCTGGCCCACTTGCTCCACAATCATGTTTCTTTCGCTAATCAAATATGTAAGGACTAGACAAGAAGGGCAATCAGAGGGTAAGCTCGGAGGGACTCACCAGAAAGATATAGCGCAATGTTAAAGGAATGACATATACTTACGGTTGCTCGGGACCACGATTAACTCGGGATGCGTGAGCTCCATGTAAGAAAAGGGCAATCGATCTTGAATTTGATCAACCCAAGATTGCGTCTCGCCAGTCAAGGTCGAATACTCACCTGCAACACAAAAAAATAGAGGCCACAAGTCAAGTTAGATAAGTCGTGATAGGAGCTGGATGTTCGCGCCATGAAAACGGAATGTGAAATAAGTCGAAGAAGGGAACCTTAAAGCAAAAAATCACAAACAAGAAGGAAAAGCTTCAGCACCAAGGTAAAACGGTCTACTGATGGAGGGGTCTATTTACAAAGTTCGTAAACAGGCACGCATTATGTCTGTAGTATGCCATTAATGCACATCAATCGCATTTAATTTCATAAATGCATGGCAAATGTGGGGTAAAGGGGCGCTACTTTTAAGGAGGTGTTACCACCAATGGCTGCTCACGTTCCCAACCGAACGAAACTGTCAAGTTTGGAGTACACGAAAAGGAATGGGAAAAGTCCAAAATAACCACAACAAGCCAAGTCAGCTCAGTAAAGAGGCAGCCCTGGTTCCACAGAGGTCGGAATAATCCCCAGCAAAGCATCGTGGTCTCAACACAACATTGGGAACCACCTCAGCAATGAGCCATGTGGGGTACAACCTATGATAAGCTTTATTCCCCATTGGTTTTTAAAAAAATCAAAAAAAAAAAAAAACAGGCAATGAGACACACGCAAAGAAGAAGGAGCTAGCAGGCAAGAAAGTATGCTGAGTTTTCATTTAACAAAAAGGAAAGTACACGGAAAGGAAACTTCAAGTACGAAGAATCAATTACAACAAAGACAAGATAGTAACAGCCAAGAGCAAAGTTCATGAAGCAGACTCCCTGCATTTACCAACCACCTCAACGATGGGTTCCCTGTCTTCACTAGTCACCTCAACAACAACCTCCTTGTTAGTATCCATGGGCTCAGTAGAAGCTCCTTCCTCGGCATCAACTGGCTCAATACTAGCCCTCGCAACTGCAGCCACTGGTTTTAACGCCTCGAGTTGAGACACGAAAGAGTCCATGTCCAGCTCGGGATATGTCTTTTTGGCTTGGTCTTGTAAGTTAAGGAACCCTTTCACAAAGGCGGAAGCAACCTCCTTAAGAAACTCATCAATCCTCCCCTTCAAAGATGCACCTCAGCATCTTTCGCCTTCAACTCATCATCCTTAGCCTTTAACTGAGCATCCTTCAACTAGACGGAGTCTTGATAACGGGTGTTCAGGTCGTTATAAGTTCTCTTCAGCTCAGCCACCTGGGCAACCAAGACAACCACCTTTCCTTTAGCGATGCCCTTCCCTGCCTCGGTAGCGTTCCTCACCTTCACTAGCTCCTGTTCCTTCATAGACAGTTGAGTCGCGAGCCAATTGTGGTAGAATTCTATCATATTCACACATGCTAGTGACTAACGGAAGAAAAAATAGTCAATGCAAGTAGGAGATAATGAGACACAAGAAAGAATATTTCGACAAAAAGAAGAGAACATAAGGTATCTCAACCAGACCTTGGATGGTGTTCTTGGTCTTTATCCTCAAGTTTACCTGCATGGCCACCTTAGGGTCAGAGGTCGAGACCAGCTTAGCAAGGGCGTTCACAGCCGCATCAGGGTCGTGAAGAAACCCGCTCCCCTGGATGACCGTCTTGGGAGGCTTGACTTCCCCTTTCCTCCCCTCAAACAAAGATGGTTGGATAGGAACGGGGACTACCTCCAAAGGTGTGACCTTTTTTTATGGGAGCTTGCTCTTGGGGGCCTCAGGGGGCATGGAGAAGAAGGTGGCACCCTCAAGAGAAGCTAAGTCCCCACACTTTTGCTCCAGGGAAGTGGGCATGCGCCCTTCCTTGGAGGCAACTCAGAGCTCTTTACCAGTTTCCTTCTTTTCCTCATCTTCTCGGCATCAAAAATGGTCGCTATGATGAGATCATGATCCATTTGTTCAAGCAGGTCGACAGACAAAGGTTCTAGAATGTGAGCAGGATGTGTATCCACTAGGGGCCAAGTTCGTGCTTCGCGAGGTTCTTCTCGATCACCATATCCAAAAAAGACTTTAAACCAAAAGCCTCTACCTTGGCACCCTAGTAACCTTTGTGGCGTCGAGAACCGAATAAAAACCTATAGATCAAATCACAAGTTAGTATAGCAACAATGAATAAGGGGTGCTCTCAACAGATATATAAAGAAAAACATAGCCAGTTGTTGGCCTTATGAGTGTTCTTTGGGACTCCCTAGAACCGAGGAATGAGATAAACATCGCCAGGTACTCCCGACAGTTATCAGGAATCACCTTCAACAAAAAAGAACTTCTGCTTCCACCCTTTGTTAGAAGATGGGAACCCAAAAACCAAACTCTTCGCCTTCACTCTCTTGGAAAAGTAGAGGAAGCCTAACGAAGGAGAAGATTTGAGCTAGAAAAGGGAGGCGAATTCACGAATTATGGGTGGGAAATCATTTCCACTCTCAAACCAGTGTATGAGGAAGCTGACTAGTAGAACCTAGACATTAAAAGACACCCGAGCTGGGCAGAAATTATAGAAGGCAAGAATGTCTTGGATAAAATAGTGGACAAGAAACCAGAGACCTGCACAAAATGTTGACTCAAAAAAGTAGGTTATTCCAAGAATGGAAGAATTGCACCACTCATCCTCCTTGGGAGAATGGAGTAACACGGACTTCTAAAAGAAATACTCTTCCCTCAGAGCTTCCAAACCCTCCTTGTCAAAATAGCTCGAGGTCGACTCAACACAACATGTCAGGTCAGAAAGGTCTCGACGAACTTTTTTCTTCTTAGGGGCATAAGTTAAAGCGCCCCCTGGATCTTTTCTTCTTAGGAAAACTAGAGGGAATGAGGGGCAACGCTAAAGAAGCCTCCATCCAAGGGGCCGAGATTAAAACCTCGAAAGCTGGCCCTAAGACCTCCTCAATGGGATCCCTGAGAAGGAACTCAAAGTTTTCTGCTAAAGACAAGGAAAATTGGTCATCCACAACCAATACATCATCCTCAAAATGACCACTAGAAGAAGCCGCAGAGAATTCATCAGAGCCCTTATCAACCTCTTCCTCAAACTTAGAATCAGAAGAAGAATTGGACACCACCCTCCCCATTATTGGTCCAAACTGTAAATTGGAATGTAAAGGGGATAGATGTAAAGTGTAATCAGTCTAGAACAAGGGAGTTAAACACCAAGTTTTGAGTAAGGATAACCTCAACAGGATGGGGTAATTTATGAATTGAGAAAGGGAAACAAAATTATCGAAATGATTCTAGAAGTAGCTAAATCTCCAAATAAGGAAGCGAAACCCAAAACCTCACCAGGGAGGGTTAAATGAATCCAGATTGAAGAAAAGAAGGAAAAGAAAAAGACGTACCTAACTAGAAGCTAGAGTTGGATCGTAGAAGAATGGAAAACGCAAAATCCCTGGACTACTAAGAACTTAGAACAGCTGCCTCAAAACCCAAAAGAAGGAAGAAGAAGCACGAGTAGATAAGAATTCAAAATGTAAGTGGGAAAGACAAAGAGGCTTTTTTTTCCCTTTTATATGCAGCATTTATTACCACGATGGAACGTAAAGAAGGATGTGCAAAGGAAATCGTATTAGGGGATCTTCCCCAGATGACACATGCCCCCCCCCCTCAAGCACATCTGTCCCATCAAAGCCGACATGAGTTAACCAAACATGTCCTAGAGCAGCACTAGCAATCTTGTGAAGTCGTCATCCATGGATGCAGTCATGTCCTTAAAAAAGACGTATTTAACCCCTAGATCAGAGCTTGATGTAACCTTTGTGACTTGGGGCTAGAGGGCAACTGATGATTGTGAGATTTCGGCTTAGGTCGTCCATCTAGAACCCAAAGCATCTAATGGGCCCATTGGTTATGTGGCAACCCAAACGACTAATTCGCAGCCTGTCCACCTCACAATAAAAGTGGGCCACAACCCAAAGAAGAGAGTCCAACGACTCCCAAATCGACAAGTTTCTGCTCTGCCATATCGAGCTCGGGTGAAAATCAGCCCAAGAACAAAGAGCTTGGTATTCATTAGTCCTGGGCATCTCCAGTCACGCCATGTGTCCAAGGGACTAGGGAACACCTTCTAGAGCCACTAACGAACATGTACTCTCTGATAAAGGGAATATTTGTGCACATTCTGTTTAAGGATCATAGGCACGATTTGCATCAGGATGGCGAGTACCACTACAAGACAAAGGAGGAGGGGACCACATAATCAGTCAAGGAAGGAAGAAATCACAAAAACCCTATATGATTACTTGTATAAATAAAACACCATCACATTGTGTAAAAGAATTCCAAAAAACTTGAATTTACAAGACACTGTACACAAAGGCTCTAAGGCAAGAAACCTAATGTAATCTTTTTCTTCAAGCAATATAAATCCCAAAGAGCAAGTGTCTCCGTTGCAATGGATGTAGCCTTGATCTTTCAGCTAAAGTAAACTACTTATATATTGTTTTTATCCAATTTCATCTCTTATTTCTCTGTCAATCTAAATATTCACACCACCCCCTTCATTGTGTCTAATAACCATTGTTTTGCACTTGGGCCAATTATTTTCAAGCACCATCAATGTATATCATATGTTTTGGATTCAAAAATCCTACATTCAACACATAAAACAAAACATTCAAATTTCAACACTTAACTTTATCAATTACACCTTACTCTATCATTCAATTCAAATGCTACGACCTCCGCATGCAGAATATATGGGACAACGCATTTTATGAGGTATCATGCATATCATTTACCATTCCAGGACATGATCAAGAGGTCATTTTGATACTCCCAGAAGGTATGGTTTGGTCTCTATTAAAAGTAAAGATTTATTTTTTATGTTCTTCTCTCGGTGGTTATATTTAGGCTTTGACAATTTTAAATACGATTCGTGAAATCGACACGAACCTGACAAAGATTTAGTGAGTTTGAGTGTAGTTGTAACGGGTTTTGGTGGTTAACTCGGCAAATCTGTGAAATAAAAGAATCAGTTTCTTGTTTAACCCATAAACTCGTTTCAAGCTGTTTAACCCATCAACAGTGATACTATAATTTTTTTTTAGAAAAATTATGTCTCTCCACCTCTGCCTCATTTCACACCTCCCATCTCTTAGACTCATTTAAATTTAGTGGTCATTTAATGTTTATTTTTTGTCTTTATTTTTTTACTCAGACATGATTTATTGTTATAGTAAACAAGTCAAGCATGTATACTGTGTAGCGAGTTGATGATTTTTCGTGTGTACTTGAAATTTTCTAACATATTCTTTTATTTAGCGGATGACACACGAATTGAATCGGGTAACCCGTCTAATAAAAGGTTCGTGTATAGGTGTAATAGTTAGACTCGTTTACATAAATAAATGAGGTATGGATAGAGAGTTTTTTAACCTGTTCCACCCCATACGAAACCATTCCACTCGACACGATTATCGGGCCTAATTATATTATGTTTTGGGAAAAACAAAAATAAGTTCTACTTTTCACCACTAAAAACCATTAAGTCTTATCATATTTTCCTTGGTACAACTAAATCCTACTTTTGCTAATTATTCCCAAGAAATCCTAAACTCTATCAATAATATGTTTTACATTTTTACCAATAAATTGTGTTAGTAGTGTCCCAAAGCAAATTAAGTTTTTTTTTTTTTGNCCTACATTCAACACATAAAACAAAACATTCAAATTTCAACACTTAACTTTATCAATTACACCTTACTCTATCATTCAATTCAAATGCTACGACCTCCGCATGCAGAATATATGGGACAACGCATTTTATGAGGTATCATGCATATCATTTACCATTCCAGGACATGATCAAGAGGTCATTTTGATACTCCCAGAAGGTATGGTTTGGTCTCTATTAAAAGTAAAGATTTATTTTTTATGTTCTTCTCTCGGTGGTTATATTTAGGCTTTGACAATTTTAAATACGATTCGTGAAATCGACACGAACCTGACAAAGATTTAGTGAGTTTGAGTGTAGTTGTAACGGGTTTTGGTGGTTAACTCGGCAAATCTGTGAAATAAAAGAATCAGTTTCTTGTTTAACCCATAAACTCGTTTCAAGCTGTTTAACCCATCAACAGTGATACTATAATTTTTTTTTAGAAAAATTATGTCTCTCCACCTCTGCCTCATTTCACACCTCCCATCTCTTAGACTCATTTAAATTTAGTGGTCATTTAATGTTTATTTTTTGTCTTTATTTTTTTACTCAGACATGATTTATTGTTATAGTAAACAAGTCAAGCATGTATACTGTGTAGCGAGTTGATGATTTTTCGTGTGTACTTGAAATTTTCTAACATATTCTTTTATTTAGCGGATGACACACGAATTGAATCGGGTAACCCGTCTAATAAAAGGTTCGTGTATAGGTGTAATAGTTAGACTCGTTTACATAAATAAATGAGGTATGGATAGAGAGTTTTTTAACCTGTTCCACCCCATACGAAACCATTCCACTCGACACGATTATCGGGCCTAATTATATTATGTTTTGGGAAAAACAAAAATAAGTTCTACTTTTCACCACTAAAAACCATTAAGTCTTATCATATTTTCCTTGGTACAACTAAATCCTACTTTTGCTAATTATTCCCAAGAAATCCTAAACTCTATCAATAATATGTTTTACATTTTTACCAATAAATTGTGTTAGTAGTGTCCCAAAGCAAATTAAGTTTTTTTTTTTTTGTCTTATTTGTGCATAACACCCAAAACACATAACTAACAATAAAAATTTCTTCAACTGATAAAGTAAACAAGTTTGTTTGTTTTTATATTTACTTGTGTTAAACACATGGATTTCCACTCAGCTTATTAAACCTCAACCGTAAAAACATTATATAAATCATCGATGTAAAAATTAAAATATAAATACAATCATTGAGACATGTTCATTAAATTGCACATTTTTTTTATTTCTCCTTCCGCATCTGAATTTCTAGGTACTATTTTAAGACAAATTTGAAAAAAGAATTCAGGTACTTAAACCTACAACATTGTATTTAAGAGATAAAGAAAACAAATTTTAATTTATACTAGTATTATTTTACTATGCATGCTTCACTTGCATATGAACTCTTACCTGTTAATAGAGCGCATGCTTTGGTAATTAAAGATGACTCTTAATTGGATTTTAATTCAAGATACAAAAAATATATTCTGATAAATAAAATTAGATATTAAATTATAAATAAAAACGTAATTTGTAGTTGATGGGAAAGACGAAATTGGAACAAAACATAACATTAATAGAGTTTAGGACTTCTTGAGAATAAATCATCAAAAACAAGACTTCATTGTACAGTGATAAATATGATGGAACTTAAAAAAAAAATTTGTAAGAAAAAATATAATTTGTTAGTGTTTTTCTGTTACATTTTTTCTGAGGGGGGAGTCGAGAGTATCCACCCTCCTATGTAATTCAGTCAACAGATCAGATATGGTCTGAGTTGTTCTATATTTGAATTTAAATTCAATTAAGTCCGATTATCCGTCAGATTTGAAAAATTCAATCCATGTCTGAATCTGTTAATTTTTGGATACTCAATCCAAAAATTTGATCTAATTATCACAAAAAACACATGTACATTAAAAATTTAACAATAAGAATTTGAATAATGAACTAAAAAAATGAGGGAAACTGAAAAATTGAAGTGAAAGCAAAAGGGAAAACCAAACAAGAGAGGGTAACAAAATAAAAATGAAAAAAGTGGGTCTTACATTATGATATTCACTTTATTTTTACCTATTTTACAGTATAAGTATAATATATATGTGTTATATTTATTTACATAATATATTTTTTTAATTTAAATCAGATTAATAATGAGTCAAATTATTATAAATTTATAT
Source organism: Ilex paraguariensis (assembly GCA_963454935.2). NCBI lineage: Eukaryota > Viridiplantae > Streptophyta > Magnoliopsida > Aquifoliales > Aquifoliaceae > Ilex > Ilex paraguariensis. The sequence continues at coordinate 1,576,086 of CAUOFW020004613.1, read as the reverse complement.
TCAAATTCATTTAGATAATTCTAATCAAATCCTAATTAATGGGTTAAAATTTTGATCCATATCCACTTAGACGAATTGGAATTGAAATACGGTCATCTGGCAGGCGTATTTCAAAAGTTGAAGTTTGCTAGTTCCTTTCAAAATTCAAAGACAGGACGGCCCTTTTATATTATTAGACCGAATTAGCTCATCACTTTTGGTCATATGATGACTGGCTTACGACTTGATCAAAATTCATACGGAACCAGCTAATGTGCTTTGATTCGATAAGCATTTAAACAAATCTTTGCGCCGGCAATCACGCATCAACCTATTCTAAGAATTCCCGCGTTTTCTTGGGCACATGATTCAAAACATTAATATCGATCATTGACTCAGTCAATTATGAGATACTTCGTCCGTGACAAAAATTAACTTAAAAAAAATATATTGAATATTCAGATTATATCAAAATATCGTAGAATCGTATCGATCAATTTAGTAATGACAATTCAAACAATTCGACATGATTCAAAATTTATATGTATCTTGTAAGAGTATTATCTCAACTTATTTGTACCAATACTTTGAACTGTGCTCAAGCACGCATCAAGAATAACATTTTTTTTCTTCTTCATTCACATATCAGAACGGGAACGATGAGGAGTGCTCATCTATCCAAATAATTTGTCATTTGTTTGAATCGAAAAATTAAATTTTCTAAATTAATCGTAAAAATTTTTACGAGTTACTTCTTTCTGAATTTACAGTAGAAAAGAACCTAACACATATATACGAATATTATTTATTAAATTATAATCAAATAAATGGTTCGATAATCAATTATTAAGTTTAAAAAAATAATTAACATAAACCTAAACACCTTATAATAAAAAATAAAAATCAATCAAGTGGGTTTTTTGAAGAGGGAAAGCAGCCATCACATCCCGGGAAAACGCGCAAGTGACCTAACCTTTCACACTCTGATATAAAGAATATGCTTATTCTAATGCTAATTGCCTAATGCTTTAATTGATAAGCAAGGAGCCAGGACAATGACACCTGCTCCTATTTTATTCTGTGATTATATTATGGCTCTGACCTGTGACAACTCCAAAAATACTTGTTAATAAATTTATATTATAACCCTAAATACAAATTTTACAAGAAATATTGTTATTGGTCTAACACTCATGGTTTTTTTGATAATTGTGGCTAATAAGCGTAAGAGATAATTCAAATGATAATCGAAATAAATTATAAAATCAGGCGTCTTGAGTTTGAATTTTGGTAATCCCTTAAAGTCAAGCTATAAGAGATTTATTTCTCATGAATATCCTAGTTTTAGCATGAATGACCCTGTCTTTAACCAAATCGAAGAAATAATTAGTTGAAGCGTAAATTAATTGAAACACCCCTAACCATTGAAAAAAAAAAATAGAATATAATTGTGGGTAGTTTTGAATTATAAATTAGTTGTTAGTAGTTCATCAAAATACTTTGGATGAAAGGATTTAAAAAGTTATTGTCTTTGACCCTTTGGGTTTTAGTGTAGGGGGGTCTTGATGAATTTAATATTCATGGTTATAGTTGATTATGTATTTTTAAAATTTATATTATAACCATACGTAAGCACACATTTACATTTTTATGTAAAAAATAGAATTTCGATCTAATTTAAGAATCTAATTAAGGGAGATAATCAATTGTAGCTGTTAAATTAAAAATATGTTTCATTTAATATTCAAATTTATAACTAATTTAACATCCGTATTAAATTATGTTATCAAATTAAGTGCATATAAAATTGATCGGTTTGTTCTAGCCTTCAATAAATTATATATTTTGGAGTCATATTTTGCATTAAAAGTCTTTCCTAGTTTTGAAAATATTTCCTAGACTGCTATTTTGGAATGTTCCAGATGGGGGCCTGGTGGCAATGACTTAACGTTTACCTGGAAGTCTCCTTCTCAAGTTCTCATAGTCGTAGCATATTTCAACAAGATCTTTCTTTGAAATTACGAACCCCTGTGAATGTTCGTTCAACTCACATGATTAGTCGAAACATTGTCGAATTTTCTTATAAACATAGTCGATTAATTGAAACTCACCCTTTGAATGTTCTTATATATATATACATATATATATATATACACACACACACAATACACATTGGCAGAGCTACATTAATATGTTTCATTTGGTACAACGAAAAAATAGAAAAACAGAAAGTTAGATGAATAGATATAATATATTGTTTAGTAAAGTAGGAAATTAGGAAAGATAGTAACGTGGATGAATCAACTTTCCTTATAATTCATCAAAATTAATGCCTCCAAAATTGAGAGAAAAAGTTGATGGTAAGTTAATTATGTGTATTGAAATATATATTTTTTGTCTATATATTCTTTTGATATATACATATATCATTTTTATCATATGTATATATTAATTTCATATATCGTAAAATATGTATTTATATTTTTTTCATTTAAAAAAAAATATTTTTTCCATCTTGTCAAACACAAAAAAATTAATCTTTCCTACTTTTCATCCTTCTTATTAAACGCAAAAGAGAGAAGAAATGATTTCTCCCTTGAAAAATAGAAAGTGTATCACTCTCACTTTCGATCTTTTCATTTTTTCGTTCACCCTATCAAATAGACCATAAATTTTGGATCTTCTTCATTTATGTCATTTTTTTATTTAATTTATTATATTTGACCCCCTAATTTTTTAACACAACTGTATATTTTACGGGTCGTTTGGTAACGTTTTTGTTTTCGTATTTTTAAAAAATAAAAAAAAATAGAGATATTTTTTTTTTGTTTTATGATAAATACTAAAAACAAAAAATATATTTGAAAGTCATTTGTATTTACCAAATTGTGAAAACAAAAATAAAAAACACGTTTGACAACCTATTCAAATTATGTCCCAATATAACCCAAACATCATACAAACATGACCACTAATGGGGACATATTATTACCCCAAACATATTTTTATTTTTGTTTTACCTAAAAAATAAAAAAAAACACAAAACACGAAATAGTCTTATTGTTTATTTAGATTTTATTTAAGCTAAATAAAAACTAATTTTGTTGTTTCATTTATTAATTTAGTTTTGAATTTTATTTTATTTTTTCATATTTGAACTTAAAATTTTCTTTATATCAGCTACTAATTTTTTTCTTATTACATTTTGCCCCATAAAACAAAATATGGTTCCACTCCTGACAATACACACACATATATTTATTTTATAGACGAATTTTATCATATTCTTCCCCTTTAATTCACTTTAAATCATCAACAACATTGACATTCTCACCATCATAATAATTTATAATTTTTGTAATTAAACATACGAAAAAAACCAACAAAATTTTTGGAGGGATCATCCAATTGCTTAACATGTTGTAAGAAAAATAACACGTTAAGCCTCCCTAAATGAAGCAACAATTGAGTGAAGGTAAAGGAACAATTCTTGTTTAATTCCTTATTACTCCTCATTTGCACAAAATTTTTATAATAATTTTAGAATGGACTCGATGAAATGTTTATTTTATTTTTTTCTGATCCATTGTAAATTCAAAATACAAATAATTAATGGTTAATTACGACATTAGATTAACAAAAAGGAAAAATGTCATCTTTTGCATGTCTCTATACTTCGAATTAACAATTTTATTTTTATTTTTTTGCATTTAAACTATGTTAACAAATTATCGTTTTTATAAAATTGGGGAAATTACGAAGTTGCATGAACTGTCACTGATCCCACAATTTACATTTAAAGTATGCAATGTAAGAAGTCAACTTACATCACCATATCAAAGGTGTGATGGAGGAGACCCTCCATTACATTTTGCTGTATGGATTTCGTAATCGAGGGGCCTGACCATCATGAGTTCTAAGTTGGCAAACCACATTACCAAATCCAAGAAATATAAAATTAAAAGAATAGTAATTTTGACACTTAAAAATATGATCTAATTATTATTTTTTTTAAAAAATTATCTGATATAGTTAGGAAGTCAAAATATGATCTGAGTGGTTAACACTATAATTAATTAAAAGATTTAAATTTTCTTTAAGCCACTCATTTTATAAATGAGTAAATCTGACGCGACGATTAATATACGAATTAGTTATGAGTGAAGTCAATCCAAAAATATATATGACACGATTTGTTTATATATCGATTATACACGACACGAGTCTGATATAATATTACTCATTAAACACAAATTAATAAACGAATCAGATATAAATAAAATATTTTTTGATACGAACTTATTAAAACTTATTAAAATTAGGAAGTTAACGGTTAATTTAATGGTTATTGTCCTCGTTGTTAGACCTAAAGATATTAAAAATTAATGTTATGTTATATACAAATAATATTTTTTAATAATAATAATACCATTTGACCATTATCAAATCACCATGTCATCGAATAAAATTTTAAGTTCTTAATAGCATTTGCTTTCTTTCTTAACTTTGTAAGAAATTAGAAATAATAATTAGAAAATAGAAAGCATTTTTATTTTTTATAAAGGAAAAGAACAGGTCATGATGACGCGGACCAACCAATGATCGCCATGTAGGCCCCACCACTCCCACCTCACCCCCTCCCTTATAATCTCTCTCCACAGCTAAGCACCCTCTCAATCAACCCAAAGCCATAGGGCTCAGGTGCCTCCCCACATCCCCGGCCGTCGGGGTTGGGCGAGTGGTTCCACTCCCCCCGATGTCGCACCCCAATCCGCCACCACCTCTACCGCTGCAAAAATCAGCGCAACCATCTCTTCCGCCCCCGGCGGCGGCGACATCTCTATACAAGCAAAAATCTTGGTCACCGGATACGTACAGAGACGAAGCATGGCTACGGCGGAAGGGAAATCACGGCCTACGTCGCAATCGGCGGAGTAAGAGCGTCACCGACGAAGATGTCGATGAGCTCAAAGCCTGCATCGAACTGGGCTTCGGGTTCGACTCTCCGGATATGGATCAACGTTTGTCCGATACTTTCCCGGCTTATGGCCTTTACTACGCCGTCAATAAGCAGTACTACGACACCGTTTCAAAGTCCTCATCTTGTTTGTCTCCGTTAACATCTACGGCCTCCGATTGTGACATACCGTCCCCCCTTGGTAGCCCCCACACCATAGTTGGCCCAGGTAATTTGCTCTCTCTCTCATGGGTTTTGTTTATTACTTTGCGTGGCTTATGACCATAATCGTAATTTTCAATGATTGTTCATTTCAACAGTTAGGGTGGTAAGTCTTACCTGTAGATTTAGATTGTGAAACTGACTGTGTTAATTCCTTGATTATTTCTTGTGGGAAATTGTTGAAAATGGTGTTTTGTAATTGTAGGAGATAATCCTCAAACAGTGAAGACAAGGTTGAGACAATGGGCACAAGTTGTTGCGTGTTCGGTGCGTCAATCTTCAAGCTGATCGAATAATGACGACGACGACGACGTCTGTCACAAGGGTTCAAGGCAAAGTAAACCATAATTCATGGAAAGTAGCCAAACACCAACCAACCAACTTGTTTAATATTTCCGATCTTTTCTCCGGCGCCGCCGCCACCACCCTGATTGATTAGCTTTGTTTGGTTATTGTAATTGTAATCTTCGTCAAATGGGAAAACGACTTGGTTTAAGGATTTGACTTTTTCTTTGTGCTGGCTATGATTGCTATTTTTATAATGCTTGTTCTTCTTCTTTTTTAATCTTTCCACTTGGTTTAGGCATTAGATTTTGTTTTGGGGTTACAGGTTTAGGTATTAGATTTCATATCTGATGTGAGAAAGGTCAAAAGTTGTTTCTTCGATTGAGTGATGAATATGTTCTGTTTCTTATTACTTTCCTCTTTTTGGGGTACATTTTTCTTGTTTTTTTTTTTTTTTTAAAGTTATTGAGGTTAAGGATACAGTCTCTTTATAAGGAAAAGAATTAAAAAATATCATTGTTAAATTCAATTTATACTTTTTTAATCAATCATAAAATATTATAATCGATCATAAATAAAATAATTAGTTATAAATTTACCTTTAAAATATGTAATTTAACTTTAAATTTGTATTGTTTATGATCGTTCATAATATTATAAATTTCAGTAAAATACTTGTTTCATTACCGTCTCACACTTTGTAGAATCCATCTTGGGTAATGCATCTAAATGAGTAGGAACCTTTATGAATGGGTATAATTGAAAAAAAAAATTAACAAGATTTTATATTGATTTGTGATACAATTTAGAATCTCTAGTATTGCTCGTCCATCCACCTGATAAGTACAGCTAGTTTTCTTTTAAAGGAGTATCTTGCTTTGTAAGTTATGTGTATCATGGTGTGGATTTTATATTCTTTGGTGCGGGCACACCTTTAATTTTGAAAACGTCCGTGTAGTCTGCATGTGAAAGAGTGCTTGACACAAGCCTGCAGAACCTATAATCAAAAAAAAAAAAAAAAAAAAATGAATCACTTTTCCTTTGGAAATAAGCAATAAAAGAGCTTAATTTGATAAGAAGCTAAAACTCTATATAGTTCAAAGTTGCAATTTAATTGCAGAGGATTTTTGCAGCCCTTTCCAGAAAAAAAATAAAATAAAAAAATAAAGCATGTCAAAAGTGCTGTTCTTGCTAGCAATTGCAATGTGATTTTTGTAAGGACATTCTTATTTTTTTTTGACTTAGCAATAAAACTTTTGAATTGTCTAATAGCTTTTTTGAAAAATCTATTCAAAGTAGTACTTAATTTGTATTTTTGTTTTTACTTCGTCCAGGTTTTGTTTCGTTTGTCCATGTTCAAATACACGAAGAATTGTATTATTTATACACTAAAGATGATAAATATCCTTTTTGTTTTTTTTTTTTAATAACGTATTTTCACTTAAAAAAAACGCTATTAGAGATAAATTTACTTATTTTTATTATAAAGTGATACTCATAAGATTGGAACATGATTCTCACTCTTTTATAGCTTTTATCTTTGGCATTAGACTGAGACATTAGTTAAGGATATTATTAAGAGTGTCTACCCATCAATTCCTCAAAGTAGATGGTTTTAAGGTTGCTGGTTCTTTAATAACATGGTATGCAAGTCTAATGATGGTAGCATGTAATTAAGCTTTTCTGCCTCATTTACCACCATTAGAGAGGGAAAAAGAAAAGAGAGAACAAAAAATCTCTACAAAAAATGGCATGGCCCATCTCCTTCATATACGGTGCATGTAGAAGAGGGGCACACTTTTTTTTTTTTTTTTTGTTTATACGTGTTTCAATTAATTTTTTCTCTATTTCAGTTAAAGATAAATCATTTACGTCGAAATTAGAGTATTCATGAGGAATAAATTCATCATGACTTATCCCTAAAAGATTATTAAAATTTAAACTCAAGACATCTGCGTTTATAATTCATTTTTATTACTACTTAAACTATACTTGAGATTGACAGAGGTGCACTTGACCAGACAACTGGCATTAATGAGTACCACATGGCTTGGTCATTTTCTTCATTAGTCGATCATCTAACATGTATTAAGGAATAATTTTTTATTTGTATATAAAGAATTTCATTTGAATTAATCGTAAATGAAAATGAAAGAAAAATATATTGGAACGGTTATCAATCCCTTTATGAGAAATTAGTGTTTTCCACATAGAGTGACAGATAGTTAATGCACTATTTGGAATGGAAACCTTTAATTATAGTGATTGATAACTAGACAAATTGCTGGTGCTTGCAATGTTAACCCCTCAAAATGATTGAACTCTGCCAACTATGGTTGGTCCCCAAAGGTGGACCAAGCTGTTCCATTTTCGTTGGCGTCATTAAGTAGTCATTGAAATCTAGGCCCAGTGGACCACATGATCCTGCTACGGCGAGGTTGAAAAGGATAGAAAATTGTACTTTCATCCCTTGAACTATGTTTCATATCTTATATTACCCCCAATACAAATCGTAGTGCAATAGGTTGACAATTGTGATTATGAAGTTTCACATTGCTTTTCTTTTGGGCCGACAATGATTTCAATGTGACGCCAAACTATGGTAAATTTTTTGGTGAAAATTCCTCATAAATACATTCCCGAACTCTTTTTGGTCTTTGGGTCTGAACTATCTCTTTGAAAGGATTAATGATATGTTCAACACTTCTCATATTTAGTTGCCCCAAGTCAAATATTATTTATACCCTAAAAATATGTTCTAAATTTGTTTAGGTTATGGTTAAGGGTGTTAATCGAGACGTTCAGCTCGGATTTAAACGAACTGAGTTTTGAATAATTTTTTAAGTTCGTTTAAAAAAACAAGCTTGAAAAACTTAGCTCAACTTCGAAAATTTTGGCTTGTTTATTGTTGAAAATAATAGTTTTTAAACAAATAATTGGTTAAAACTATTAAGTATTAAATGATAAATTGTTAAAATATTTTTGTAATTTTTGGGAAAAATTAGAAAAGTGTAAAATAAAGATGACATTGAAGATTACTAGTTTAAAATTTGAAATTTTTGGTTAAAGACATCAATCCAAATAATTATATCATTTCATAAAATCACAATTAACACATTTTAGTTAAAAAAACATTATTATAAATCATTACATTTTTTCATAAAGTCATAATTGATATCTTGTAGACTAAAAAACACCGTTTCAAAGAGTTGTATATTTTCATAAAGTCACAATTAATATCCTTTTACACTAAAAGACACCATAAAAAATGGTTGCACATTTTATGAAAAGTCACTGGTGAGTCTATAAATAAGTGATGCCTTATACTACCAAATCATATCATTAAACAATTTTTACTTTTTACTAGAATTGTTCTCTTATTTTATTTCTCTTTACTATCTCAATTCTAAATTTTGTATTCAGTATTTCTTCTCTCTATGTGCATATTATTGTATTGTTCTTTCTAAGAGTTTCAAGTGTAAAATACAAAATTGTGTTTGTTGGAGTCTTAAAGATTGAAGTGTTACATCTTCAAGAACGAAATATGTTTTATCTTAGAAGACAGTTGTCTGTTAACCTTAAGCACTGAGAAGAAACAAATTTGTTGTAAAAAAACTGTAATTATAAATGACTCGAGTTATTATTATTATTTCTTGATTTTTGATTTTCTAGATTTTTATTATTTGTGCAGTTTTACGTCACTGTAAGGGCATTAGTATTTTTTTAAACATTATGTTTTATTTAAATAGTTTGTATATAATAGTATACTTAGTGATTTATATTTTTCTACAGTAATTAGTAGGTAACATCTGATTATATATATATATATATATATATATATATATATATATATATCTTCCATTCTCTCCTTCTCATTGGCCAAAGTATGTGGCATTGGTGATGCGTAAATTGCTAAAGAAGTTTCCTCTGCCCAACTCGTCCAATGAAATGCTCCGCATGAAACATATGCTCACATCCAATAGTAATCAAGCTCATGGGGATTGGTAGCCTCCCCATGAGTGTAGGGGT
>CAUOFW020004613.1:1496864-1565984 GCA_963454935.2 Ilex paraguariensis | reverse complement strand
ATATATATATATATATATATATATATATATATATATATATATAGTCAACCTAATCACTTTCTGCTCAGGTTTGACTCGAGTTTTAAACGAGTCGAACTTTAATAATTTTTTAGGCTCATAAAAAAAAAAAAAAAGGACTTGTCAAGCTAGGGCTCAAGTTTGCAAAATTCGACTCAATTAAAACTCTTAGCATGATGACTAGTATTTGAACTCGAGAAAGTAATCAACATAGGTTTGAATACCCTGTAACAAAAAAAAAAAAAGATTAAGAACAACTCAATCATTTTTCTTGATCATGTGGTCCAAATAATCAAATCACTTTTTTTTTTTGTGTAAATCTCATTTTGTCTCATAAAAGATATAAAAATTCTCAGTTTACCTTTTAAACAATTAATTTTTTTACATTGCCCCTCAAAAAAATAAAAATATTATAATGTGGTTCACCGTTTTATTTTTATTTTGTTGTTCATCTGTTTTATAATTTTTGATTGGTTGATTTGACATAAAACAAATTAACGATCAAATACAAATGAGACGGTGATCACATTATAACGTTTTTATTTAGAAGACAATGTAAAAAAATTAATCATTTAAAGGATAAACCAAAAATTTTTATTCCTTTCGACGGATAAAGTGTGATTTTTTTTTTTTATATATATTACAACGCTACCCCGAAGCTATTCACACCTAAACGATAATTAGGTGGGATTTTTGTCAAACATAACGGAAACCACAAAAAAGGAAGAGACCCAGTTTAGATGTGGATGAAGAAACCCGCGGAACCCTTCGCATCGGAAGCCATTCTCCAATTTTACCACAACAACATCATTGGCTTCACGGGTAGACGAAAGTACGGGTCCAAGTCGTCGTTTGATGATTTCATACAGATTTTGCAGTACAAATCGCAGAAGATCTGAGAGCAACTGAAATTTGCTCCTGATTTTTCGTACATTGAAAATTGGCCAAGAAACTGAGCAGCTGCGTCGCAATGAGTTTTGTTCATTTATTAGTAGGGTAAATTATATTCGGATCCCCTGACATTTGATTTTATTACACGGACATCCTCTCATATTTTAAAAACTACAGTGAGATCCTATAACATTTCAAGTCCTGTAACAGTGACACCATTTTTGCCTAGACGAATGTTAAAAGCAAGGAAAAATTACACTTAAACTATTTGATATTTATCACTTAATCACTTAAACTTACTGATATTTAAAATATTATATATAGACCTTTTGAGGTTTGTACGCACTCAAACTCCTACTGTTAATGTCTATTAATATATCTATTGGTAAATTATATCCAGACCCCTCAAAATTTGTAGTTATATAATATTTAAATTTTTCAAGTTTAAAATATTGTACTTAGAATCCTAATTAGTTATGAAACTACCGAAATTCATTAAACGATCAAATTACTCAAATTAAAAATATAAAGTATTGTATTCATTATAGTTTGACCATTAAAGACATAAGATATTGTGTCAATTATAGTTTGACCACTTGTTTGTTTTTTAAGTTTTATTATAATAGATAGTATAATTGTATGTCTTCTTTCCCTTCCCCTTCCCCCACCCCCACAAAAAAAAATAAAAATAGATAGTATAATTGTATGCAAATGAATGTTGAATTGAATTCTCTTATATATTTATTATGATTACTAATTTTTTTTTCAAGAAATTAAAATTTTGTTTCATTTTTTATGCCAATGGATGATTTAATAGAACATAAAAATATGTTGATTAGGCTTATTTCATGTTAGTAATTGACGATGGAAAAATTTTACTCAAAGTAAAAAGTCCATTTAGTCCAAGTCCAACTCATCATGTCAAGAGTTTTAACTTAAATAAGTTTCTACATATTATGAATAAGCTAAATTCAACCGCACGGATAACATAAAATAAACATATAAAGATAAGGACTCAATTCTTATCTTTTTATAGTTGGCTAGATCTTCAATTATTATCTCTACACAATTCAAACTATCAGACTCCTATAAATAGAGATTTATTGATGCTACAGGTATGGTACTCTTAACTTCTAAACATAATTCATAACTTTGAGTCACTTACTGACCTAGACATTGAAGGGTTGATCCCCGGAGCTTCCCTCTGGTTTCCGATTTCTTTTTTAGGTGATCAAAATCCAATAAATTAACATGAAGGTTGTCTAATTTTTGGTATCAACAAACTAATTATAGTTTTTTAAGAAAAAATTGAATTTTTATTTTTAATTTTATTTTAATAAATGATATAATAGAACATAAATTTTAGTTATAAAATTTAAAATATTTGATATTCTATATTTAATTAGAGTATTTTTTTTTATCAAAGTGCAATATTTTAAATTTGAAAGGTTTAAATATTTACATGCTTCAAATTTCAGAAATTTGTATATAACTTACTAACGGATATACTCATGAACATTAATAACAGACCTACATGTTACGCATGTACAAATTTTAAGAAGTTTATGTGTAACATTTTAATTGTCTAGAAATTTAAATAATTAAGTGACAAAACTTAAAAAAATTTGTAATTTTCCTTGATTATAATACCTCAAATACCCTTTTGTCATGCCATACTCTCTGTCAAACAAATAATTAAATATTAAAAAGGTAAGTATACTTACATTAGAATGAAGTTAATCTTAATAAATTTTTTATACAAATTAATTAATTTTTTTTTTTATAATTTAATCCAAACCCCTTGCATCGGTTTTCATGATAGATTAAATTTACTATACAATTTAGTTAGTTTTGAATAACAATAGATGCTAGATTTAATTTACTACTCGATTTAGTTAATTGCTACAACGATAGATCTATTTTCGAGTTAAACCTCTGATGATAGTTCATTATGTTTAAGAAATCAGTTGGATTAATAAATCTACCAACGTTGTCCTCATCTCCTTCATCGGACTAAATCTTACCCCCGAACCCACCATTAACACCTTTACAATCCGCCATCCATTGCCGCCTCCATTAATCACCGCCTTCACACACACAGCACCACCACCGCCAACAACCACCTTCCTCTCTCCTCCTTTGAACACCAACCGAACAACTAACAACAAAATGGCTATCACAGTTGAAATCAAACAACAGACACAAACAACTAAATTTTTCAGGAGGGTAGCGCTTCGATTTGTTTAGGAGTGGTGGTGCCAATGACCTTAGATCAACACTTTGATTAGCTTGGTAGTGCATTTCGATATCCTCAGCTCTGGCATTCGGATCTCTCCCCCCCGGTCAAAGTTCTGCGGTGTTCACTCTCTCTTTGATTTTTGTGGTGGCAAGGGTTGGGAAAAGGATGCAGTGGTGGTGGTGACCGTGTGCGGTGACGTTTGTGGTGGGTTTCGAATTTGGTCGACGCGCTGGTGTCGGCTGTGGGTTTTGTATGGTTGAGGCGATGTGTTGGTGGGTTTCTCTCTGGTGAGAAACTGGTTGTTGGTTGTTGGATCCATGCACTTACTAGAAAAAAAAAGATTTTTGCTTGGTCAGAAGAGGTGTAGTAAAAATTCTCAAAGCAAAAAGTTAACTTTAACCTACTGTCGAAGCAAAAACGTATTCCCTTAGGCAAATAGCCGTCGCAAAAACCTTGACGTTTGAGCAAAAGAGAGTCGTGGCTGCCGTTGGTGGGAGTGACAGTTGCCGCCGGTGGTGGTAGGCAGAGAGAGAGAGATGTTGGAGTTTCTGACTTGGTCTATAACGTTTTAGCAAATTAACAGGCTTCTGAATTGGTCTTCAACGTTATAGCAAATAAATAGGTAGTAGTTTCCTAGTGGTTTTAAAGTACCTAATTTGTAGGAGTTTAATTCTGTTTTGTTTGTTATCCTTTTTTTTGTAAGGCTCTATAAAAGCCAGAGTTATTATTCAATAAAATTTAATTAGTTCCTTCATTTGGTATCAGAGCCAGTAAGGATCTGAGAAAAGAATTACACAAATTGAGTGTTTGAGAGGAAAAACACTAAGCAAATGGCAAGTGATTCAGGAAGCTTTGCTACACCTTGTGTTCCTAAATTCGATGGAGACTACGAGCATTGGAGTTTGGTCATGGAAAATCTCCTGCGTTCTAAAGAATATTGGAGTGTAATTCAATCTGGTTTCGAGGAACCAAAAGGAAACGAAGCACTAAATGCAGCCCAGCAAAAGGCAATCGACGAAGCAAGGATCAAAGATCTCAAAGCAAAGAATTATCTCTTTCAATCCATTGATAAGAGTATTCTGAAAACCATCATTCAAAAGGATACTGCCAAGCAATTGTGGGATTCAATGAAAATCAAATATCAAGGAAATGCTAGAGTTAAGCGAGCCCAGCTACAACGACTTCGCAGAACATTCGAAACTTTGGAGATGAAAGCAGGAGAAGGTGTTTCTGAGTATTTTGCAAGGGTTATGTCTATTGCAAATGACATGAGGAATTGCGGAGAAGATATGCCGGATGTCAAAATTGTTGAGAAAATACTTCGAAGTCTTACTGATAAATTCAATTTCGTAGTATGTTCAATTGAAGAATCCAAGGACATTGACAAATTAACAGTTGATGAATTACAAGCATCCTTGCTTGTACATGAACAAAAGGTGATTGATAAGAGGAGTGAAGAGCAGGTTCTGCAGGTGGAGAATGTATCAANTTGGCTTAAGGGAATTCTGAAGGAGCTAGATGTTCTAAGCAGCGAGTGCATCGATATCATGTGTGACAGTAGTTCAGCAATCAAATTGTCTAAGAATCCAGTTATGCATCGTAGGACAAAACATATTGATGTCAGGTACCATTACTTGCGAAATTTGTCAACAAATGGAACTGTACGGTTAGTGTTTTGCGGAACTGAAGATCAAGTGGCAGACATAATGACTAAACCAATTAAGCTAGATCAATTTGTGAAATTCAGAGGCATGCTTGGAGTTCGAAGACTTGAGTAAACTGATGCTGTTTCAGCATACTTCAGTTTACGGGGAGGAATTTGTTGGAGTTTCTGACTTGGTCTATAACGTTTTAGCAAATTAACAGGCTTCTGAATTGGTCTTCAACGTTATAGCAAATAAATAGGTAGTAGTTTCCTAGTGGTTTTAAAGTACCTAATTTGTAGGAGTTTAATTCTGTTTTGTTTGTTATCCTTTTTTTGTAAGGCTCTATAAAAGCCAGAGTTATTATTCAATAAAATTTAATTAGTTCCTTCAAGAGAGACGTGGGGCTGGTTGATGAGTGGGATATTGAATTTGGAAGCAATACTAAATAATGAGTAATAAAATATAAATTTAAAAATTAAATTCGATATCACAACTAGTTAATGAGTTTTAATAAATATTATAACTCATAATAAAATTAATAATTATAATTATTAAATTTTATTTTTAAATCTATATAACATTATAGGAATTTAAGTTTAGATATAAAACGTCCTCGTCTTGTTTCTTACACACGCAAGGACCTTTTTTTTCTTTTCTTTTTATGCTCCAGCTGCACAGCCGAAGCAAATTTGTGAAGAAATTCAACTTTTTTAATTCGGCATTATTTCCCGATACAAATATTCTTTTTCTTTTTTCCTTCGGTATTATTCCCAAAGTAAAAACTTAATCCTTGTTTGCTTTGGTACTCTTGCAGAAGAAAAAATTGAGTATTTACTTCAACAAATGGTGCCGATGCAAAAATTAGAAATTGTTGAAGCAAAAAAATAGTTGATATAGTGGTGGTGAGGGTGGGGTGGTGGGAGATTGATGCTGCACCGCTGGGAGAGAGAGAGAGAGAGGTGTTTGCCGAAGGGTTTACTTTTACTAATTTTTAAATCGGTTAAAAATAGGGTAAGCTAGCCTTTTTTTATTAATATCGTAGGTCCAAATATAAATTACCCATTATAGTAACTACCTATTTTTAGGGTATTTTTGTCTATCAACATATTTTTTGTCCTTTTAGACACAAAAGTTGTTAAGTTGGATTTACTGACCTAAAAATTATTATTCATGGACTTCTAGTTCCTTTTTCCAATTATTTTTTCACTTCACCCCAAAAATTCACAGAGGTGCACATTTTTATTCAAAACATGATGAACTTTTGGCTTTGGAATAATATGAAACTAGTTCAAGTAGTGTTTAAGGAGTGTAATTGAGAAACTCGATAATAGAGAGACAAGATGACATAAGTGTTATAATTTAAGAAAGGGGGGGAGGTTACAATTGCATGGGCTTGTCAACAAGACAGACTACACTGAAATCCTCTAGCCTCACAAAAAACCCCAAAGCCCAATGGGCCTCCCACGGCCCTGAAGTCCAACGGGCTAATGGGTAGCTCGACCCATACATGTGACAAGGCTTGAGGAGCCTGCTAGCCCAACAGGTAGGGCTTGGGCCGTGTTTTTTAGGGCCAGGTGCCCAGTCGACTGGCCTGTTAAGAGGCCTATTAACAAACCCGTTAGTCCACCCGTTAGCCTAATAAGATAATTAGATTATATTTTATAATTGTATTATTTATTTGATATTTGATGTATAATTTTTATAAGGTTGTGTAGGTTCCATCCTAATTGGGATGTACTTAATTTGTAGTAATGCAAAATAGTCTCACCCATCAATTAATTTGTAATGTAATATTATAACTTTATATGAATATATGTTAAATTCAATCAATATAAATAATTTTTTTTGTTAATTTATTTTTTCATACCAACTTCATGTAATTGATTTTTTTTTGTTTTTTTTATATAAGAAATAAAATTTTCGATGTCTTTTTGTATTTTTTTTTTTTTTACATAAAAAGTAGTTTTTTCATAAAAAGCTCGTTTCACACTCAGTGGGCGGCCCATAAGGCCCAGACCCTTGTTGGTCCAATAGGCCAGTCCACAGGCGGGCTATGGACCTTAAAAAATCTGAATGAGCAGGCCCGATCCAGTCCGTTGTCGAGGCCCAAAATCCTCTTCTAAGAAGTGGTGACAGCTGCGAACGGTGGGCTCCAAAACTCATAATTCTGTATGCCCAGGCTCTGCTAACTCCTATGCTTCCGCTTTTCATTCCTATGCCTGTGAATGGACATTAATTTAGCAGAACAGATTGTCTAGACACATGTTCAAAATTTTAATTTTGTTTTGGCGCATTGTTTTAGTCACTTAGAAAATAAAAATATTTTGATGTGTTTCAGAAACGTTTTGATCTGTTTTAGAAATATAATAAAAAAAATAAAAAATTTAATAATTATTTTTTTAAAATATTGATCAAAATATACTAAATTATCTTGAATTATCTTAAAACATTTTAAAACAATTGTACACATGCATTGCAATATTACAAAATACCTCTAAACATTATAAAATATATTGAAATATTAGAATTTCGATCCCATAATTGATTCGTTTTAATCTTTTTGAAAATAGAAACGTTTCAAATCGAAATTTTAATTCTTGTGTAGACGTGATGATAATCATCTTTTTTTTTTTTTAAGCTAGACCCAACACATTGTGGTTGGCAATTGGTAGGCTTGTAGAGTTTTCTTATCTTGTTTAAGTTGTGTTGTATCAAAATTATTTAATTTATACTCGATTCATTTTTAATTGTGTGTAGGTGTTACCATTTTGTTTGATCAATTAATGAGTCTATTAGTCTAGCACCCAAAATCATTAAAATTAAATCTAAATTCAATAATTTTTATGTCGATTTTGTGTCAAAATCACAATGCACGACCGGTGTGGCCTTCGAAAGACCACCTCACCTCGTCAATAATTTTTGTAATTGTTCATGGTACCCAACAAAAGAAAAAAAAAAAAGGAGGGGGGGGGGGGAACAGGAATTTAGAAGTTGGTATAAAAATTCGGACTTAATTGAGCTAAATTATATTAAAAAAATTTATTTGACTCTAAGTGCATTTTTTTGAAAAAAAAGACTGAAAAGACCATTTATTACTCAATTGCTCTCTCGCTCTCCGTCTCTCTCTCTCAATCACTATCTCTTTCCTATTTTCTCTCTCTCTATCTATCTATTTATCTCTTTCATTGATAATTTATTTTTTTTTAAATATGTAAAGATATGATTTAATTTTTTTATTTCTCCCATATTTTTTTTCTCTCTCTCCCCCTATTTTCTCTTACTATTACCATTTCTCTCTTTATTCTTTCTCTTCTCCTTATATTAATGTTACAACAATACAATTACAGTAATTAGTTATAATTACCCTATAATACATTAAAGAGTTACTCATGTGTTCTAATAAAGCTAAATAGTTTTATTAAATAATTACACGAAATTACAACATCAACTTAATTTGTCATTAAGTTGTTTACATAAATCAAAAATTACACTATTTAGTATCACGATATTGTTATACCAATTATATATATCAAATTGGGTTTATCTTTACACAAAAGACTTTACAACTAAACCAAATTTGATATATATAATTGGTGTAATCATGTCGTAATACTAAATAGTGCAACTCTTTGATTTATTTAAACAACTGAATGACAAATTGGATTAATATCATAATATTATGTAGTTGTTTGGTGTAATTGTTTAATTTATTATAACACATAAGTAACTCTTTGATATATTATAGAATAATTATAACTAATTGATGTAACTAATTAATATAATTGTATTGTTGTAACGTTGATTTAAAGAAAGAGAAAAAATAAGAAGAGTGAGTAACAATGAGAAAGAGAGAAAAAAATAAGGAGAACGAATAACAATGAGAGAAAATAGGGGGAGAGAATGAGAGGGAGAGATAGAAAATAAGGGAGAGATGAAAAAATTAAATCAAATATTTACATATTTGAAAAAAAATAAATTATCAATAGGAGATAGGGGGAGAAAATAGGATGGGGATAGGTAGAGTAATAGAGAGATGGAGAGAAATTAGAGGAGAGATAATGATAGAGTAATGGAGAGAGAAGGAGAGAGATGGAGAGGAAATAGAATAGAGAGGAGGAGAGAATAAAAATTATGCAAAATTTAAGGAAGGGTAAGTAAGTAAAAAAATTCAAATGTCATTTGAATTTTGTACCTGATCACAAAATATTTTATTAAAATTGAATTTAATAGAGTAAAATACTAAATTACTTATCCATACACCTCCTGTAAAATAAGTCTAAAAAAATATACCTTCACCCAAAAAATCCCAAAAATAAAAAGTCTGATAGGAAGGTCTTCAGATAAAAAAAAAAAAGTGCCCTAATGGGCCAATGGATCAAAAAATATTAAATTAATTTTTGAGAGAAGGTCACATGAATTAAAAGAAAAAAGTGTAGAAATGGGTAGACATATGAGCCCGTTTGTAGCCTTACAATGCGAAGAATGCATCGAAGGGAAGTATCTAGTACCTGCCAGAAAAAGGTCAATAAGCCTAAAGAATCAATGATAACAGTACTGTGGTTTTTGAATTTATTTTATTAATTATAATATTATTTATTTATCAAAATTATAAAAACAAGGTTTCAACCCAAGCTTCCAACAAAAAAAAAAAAAAATTTCATCCGCACCCCCTTTTAGTTAGATCTAAATTACCGTTAAGAGATATATTTGATTTGAAAATATAAACCATAAACGGGTGCAGTGGAGTTTCAGAATTGAGAGGGGGTGTCATTGAATTTAAGCTTAATTAGAGAGGGGTGTGAATAAAATTTTCCAAAAATAATAATAATACGAAATTTGGTTCGATTCATGGAAAGTAGACCGTTGACTTGCTTCTAATGGCTTTGTGGGGTTATGGTCAAGTTATGGCTCTAATTGTTTTTAGAGAGCACTTGCGAACCCCCACCATCTAGGACCCTTTAGAAGACTACCCAGTTGGTTCGGGCTGCTATGGTCATGCCCATCGAGCCTTTTATTTAATAGCCAAAAAATAAAAAAATGCTAATCTTAGACCTCTAAATGGGTAGGTGAAGGATTGGCCATTCCACACTATTTAACACAATAATTAACAGAATCCTTTGACAAATGCGTAAAACTCCCCAGTTATTTGAAAGTGTTAGAATAATCAAAGTTCAATAAATCTTTCACCCCAACCTTCTCCTTCTCTCAATTTCTTAGAAGTTGGGATATAGAAACTGGAAATTGCAAGGTAATTCTTCGAACAAGTGATCATTAGTCCAGTTAAAGCCTTCTTATTTTGCTTTTCATTGACTTCTTATTTTGCTTTTCTATGGGAACTAAAGAGTGACATGCTAGATCATAAAAGTTATGATTATGTGACTTAAATGAGATGTATATAATTTTCTTTTATTTGGATAGAGATCGATTTGGTGGTTAGAACTTGTGATAACCCAGCTCACAAAAGAATAATTAATTAATCTTTTTCTCTCCAGCACGACCTACAATCCGATTGTTCTGTATAGCTAATGAAAGCCCTATCTTTCTTTCATTATTTGCATGACAATAATGACAAGTACATCTGAAAGTCAAGTCTCAGATTTGTGAAGCTGAAAATATATCTTATTCTTTACAGTTATGTTGCAATTAACACTTGGGACGTTCAAACAGTCCTTTTTCGTTTAAAACTTGAAGAAAAAATGATATCTGAGGAATTTTCAAGGATATTTATGGGGTTCTATTCCAGAGTTAGACACCAACTCCAGCTTCCTTGACCCAAATGACCCGGAAGAGAACTGTTATTCAAAGACGTGCGTAATCTGGTATTGAACTTTTCAAAGTGGCTTCAAGATTCAACCTGTAAGCCATAAATATAAGATATTGTGCATGGACTTTTCATCTCAAGAAACACTAGTCCACCTTTTTTTTTTTTTAATGTTAGTGACTTTTATGGGGAACCCATTACATCAATCTTGCTTACTCATAGAAGAGTATTATTTGATGTTTGTTGATGCATGAGTGGAAAGAAGTGGCAAATGGGCGGGTTGGATTAGTTATGAACAAGTTCAAAATAGGTTAGGTGTAAAATAAATCTAATATGTTTTCAACTCGCTTAATAAACAGATTATAATGAGTTGAATTATAATTAATTGGATTAAACCTATTAACCCATGAACAATTGAACTCCAGTTGTTCTTTTCGCTTGGATTGCATGATTTTTTTTTTTGGGAGGGAGAAGAGGAAGGATGACTTGAACCCTTAACCTCAAGAAGACAAATATTTTACAAGATAAGGTATCATTGAACAAAATGTCCATTGATTGGATTGCATGCTCATCATTCTTGTTCCAGGGTTGAATTTTGAACAACAATAAGTGCTCATACGTTCAAACATTATGTTAGGTGTTTAAAGGGGACAATCAATCTCTTCAAAATTAGAAAAAAATTGTCTATGGCTTAGTGTCGCCATATGCCACAATGCATTGGATACATTTTTTTTTTCGCATTTACCCATGATGCAATGTTCTTTACGCCTTCTGTCGGACAACTGAGTTGAAATCTTTGGGATTCGTATAGAAACTCGTGGCACAGAGTTTCTTCTTACTTTCCTTCTGGACTTTTCAATCCTATGACTGCCTTATTCAAAAGCATATTGGTGTTTGAGAGTTGAAGAGATAGCCATAGATCCTTTCATGGTTTGTCATCTGATGTGTTAAATATAGTTGTTTCTGATCACACTGTCAAATAGTCTGTTATTTCTATGCCGCCTTGGCTAGAGATGGTATAATATGCAATCTTGTCAAAGGGTCATACCATGTTGAGTTTGTATTATATCAAAATTTGATCAAGTCTTATACAATTTGTCTTTATTCATGCATAGTTGAATTTGATTCGCGTGTAGAAGATACACGTGTGGGTTGCACTGTCGAGCAAGTTGATTGGTGTGCCAGTGTAGGCCCAAGCAAACTTGGCTAGATTAATCCCGTCCTAATCTGAGTCCATTAAGACTAAACACATACAAAAGGTTATAGATTTCAAAAGTATTAATATGCTTTTGAGTATAATTAGAATGAGACTTGCACTAATTGGAATTTTAGAAGTTGTTCCATTTAGAGCATTTCCCTATTCATATCTACTATTTTCGTGTACCATTCTCTTATAGGGTGCGGAATTTCACAACGAAATTCCATAATATTGTAATATTACGTAATTAATTGGAATTTTTTTAAATAGCTAAATAACGAAAGCTAACGTCAAATAATAGTTCAAAGTTGGGATCTTTTATAGTGCTCTTTTTTTTTTGCAATTTTGTTTAACCGTAAATCACACTTTCGTGTACTAAAGTGGACAAGTAAGCCATACTTAAATTCGTTATAATGGTCTACTATCGAAAAAAAGGAGACTAAAATTCCAAAAATGAATCTAAAATCTGCCTTTAATTGTAACCAGGTCTAAAATTGGTACTGGAATTCATTTGGATTGTGGTTAATTTGGTTGATTGGGCACATGAGTGAAGTACAAATTAATAACCCATATATCTTGATAATTATATATCAATGTTAAGCCAATACAAAGACGTCTAGGGTTAGGGTTTTTGGCGGCTCTCCACGTCGTAACCCTCAGCCACTAGCGTGCCCACTCCACTGCCACACCGACAAACCCATTGCTCACCCTACCAACTGCCCACTCCACTGTCAACAAATATCAAAACCCACAATCATCACTCATTTATTGCAAACCCTTCCCAGACTAGCCTACTGCCCAACTCAGTAGACCAAATTCAACCTACCCGAGGCTCCCATGACCAATCTGGCCGCCGGCTATGACTCAACTACCGGCCTAAACCCACCCTCCAACCCTCCCCTTCCCAGCGCACACACCTATATTGACGGAGTTATCCACCACCCTATTACCGGCGACTTACATCATGCTTCTCAAGATAAACAAACCATGCCCACCTCTCAATCTGCCTATCCCATCATCAAACCCAATCCACTTCCCATAACTAATACTACTCGCCAACCTCCTCAAGCTAAACATCAACCCAGCCAAAACCCAACACAAATTAGTGCTCCCAAACCAACCGTACCCATCACCCAGAGTTTGTGTACCCGACCCCTTGGTTCTGCCCCAGACTCGACCCAGCTACGAAAGTCATTCATAGATGTTTTGAGGGGATTCGCTACTCCCGATTTTGAGGAGATTGAGAGTCTTATAGCTCCTTTTAGGTTAGCCATGGTGGGCAATTTTACCTGAGGACCCCCTCTGATAGAAATGATTAGGAGATTCCTTCAGCTGATTGGATTGAGAGGACAGATTAGTGCCTCTTTGTTAGATAGCCGACACATGCTCCTGATGTGTGACCTTGAGGAGAATTACACCCCTCTCTGGGTGAAGCAGGCTTGGTCAATTTATGACAGAGAGATACACATGTTCAAATGGACTCCACAGTTTCGTTGTACTGAGGAGTCGCCTATAGTTCCTATCTGAGTTTCATTCCCATATTTACCAGTCCACTTTGTGCGTTCCCAAGATGCATAATTCTTGATAGCTTCAGTGATTGGGATGCCTTTACGGGTTGATCAGGCCACAACGAGTTTGAGTCGGCCTTTAGTTACTAGGGTGCTGGTTGAGTATGATGTCACATGGCGGCAGGTGTCGAAGATTAGGATAGGCAGACAGGAGACCGAATTTTGGCAGGATGTGCTTTACGAGGATGTACCGCAATATTGTTTTGGGTGTCGGCATTTAGGCCATTCAATGGAGACTTGCATCACCCACTCCTAGCACCGGGAAGAAGTTAGTGGAGACTGACCACAACATGGTCGAGGTGATGGCTAGGAGAGGACTAGATCATAGAAGGGAGTACCCAGTCAAAGAGCCCCAGCCCTACTATTCCTTCCAGGAGTACCGAGTAGGTTAGAGTATTCTCTAGAAGAGTGACATATGTTGTTATCGATGTTCCTTCCCTTAAGGCTATAGTTGTTATCGCTGGGGAGTCTGCCTCAGTTGTTCCTGTCTAGATTGTTGTTGAACCACGTACCATGGGTGAGCAAGTGGTTGTGGTCAGTTCAAATACTATCCCTGCTAGTGTTGTGCAGGAGCAGAGTTTGTGCCCCGATCCTTTAGTAGACACAATTTTTGAGCTAGTTCGTGATGGTTCTGTGACTATCCCGGTCGTTCGTCCGACTATTCGTGAGCTTTGAGGGGTTTAGAGTCCCCCAATTGCGATAATTTATGAGGATACCAATTTAAGGTGTAGAGATAAGGGTATTTCTAGTTGGATCATGGATTATACCACCTTGTTTTATATTCCTCTCAATCCTGGATTGTATTCTTCCTGAGGTTGAGAGCCACTCTACTAGAGATATATCCTCTGATAAGTCATTGGGTGGTGATGTTAGATCCTTTTCTGACTCGCAGAAGGACCTTTCTTAGCCTGGAGGAGCTTTAGCGCCTTATGACGCCTCACAGTCTGGTTGGTAGGTCCTAGTGCTTAGATCTCAGCATATTAATAAGAGAGGTTGAGTAGGTAGAGGAGACATAAGTGGTGGGCCTGGTCGAGGGATGCTTAGTGTGGTTCTTCCACTCCTTTCTGATGATTAGTACGCTCAGATGGAATATCAGAGGGATCAGCCAGGCCTCTTCGTGTAGAAAGCTTAGGAAGCTGATCCGCTTACACAACTTATCGATGTTTTGTATTTTGGAGCCTTTGTTGACCGAGATCAGTTGGAGTCTTTTAGGATTCGTTTGCACATGGAGGATAGTTTTTGTTCTATTTCATGGAAGATTTGGATCTTTTGGTCTTCTCCTTTTCGGTTGGAGGTTCTTTTGGATGATGGTCAGGTGGTTCATTGCCAGGTGCGACATTTTTCCTTACCGGATCCAATTTTTTTTTTTTTTTGTATGCCAGTTGTATGGCTTCTGTTTGGCAGGATTTGTGGGATGCCTTGGCATAGTTTGGGAGCATTCATGATGATTCATGGATGGTTGGTGGGGATTTCAATGTTGTTGAGTCTCATTGTGAGATTCGGGGGGGGGGGGGGGGGGGAANGGGGGGGGGGGGGGGGGGGGGGGGGGGGGGGGGGGGGGGGGGGGGGGGGGGGGGGGGGGGGGGGGGGGGGGGGGGGGGGGGGGGGGGGGGGGGGGGGGGGGGGGGGGGGGGGGGGGGGGGGGGGGGGGGGGGGGGGGGGGGGGGGGGGGGGGGGGGGGGGGGGGGGGGGGGGGGGGGGGGGGGGGGGGGGGGGGGGGGGGGGGGGGGGGGGGGGGGGGGGGGGGGGGGGGGGGGGGGGGGGGGGGGGGGGGGGGGGGGGGGGGGGGGGGGGGGGGGGGGGGGGGGGGGGGGGGGGGGGGGGGGGGGGGGGGGGGGGGGGGGGGGGGGGGGGGGGGGGGGGGGGGGGGGGGGGGGGGGGGGGGGGGGGGGGGGGGGGGGGGGGGGGGGGGGGGGGGGGGGGGGGGGGGGGGGGGGGGGGGGGGGGGGGGGGGGGGGGGGGGGGGGGGGGGGGGGGGGGGGGGGGGGGGGGGGGGGGGGGGGGGGGGGGGGGGGGGGGGGGGGGGGGGGGGGGGGGGGGTTATACTCAGTCTGAGTCCATTATTGATGTCTTTTCCCTAACTTTGTTGTCTAGTGGTTTGGAGGATGCTGGATTTGAAGGTACTCTGTGCACATGGACGAATGGACATACCTAGAGGAGATTGGATAGAGTAGTGGTGAATGCTCAGTGGAGCTCTTATTTTTTTGTGTTTCGGGTTGCCCACTTAAGTCGGACTTGTTCAGATCATTCACCATTGTTGATCTCTGGAGATCAGCGTCAGAGTAGAGGGTCGAGCCGATTCAAATTTCTTCACACTTGGACCAGGCACAGAGATTTTCTAGAGGTTGTGCGGAAGAGCTGGAAACAAATCCTGAAAGTCTGGAACAAGGAAGTGTTCGACAATGTGTTTCAGCGAGTTTAAGAGGTCGAGGCCGAGGTTAGTAGGAGAACGATGGTACATGATCAGTCAGGGTCTCCTTCAGATTGGGCTGCCCTTCATCAAGCTAGGGCTGAGTTGCAACAGGTTTTACAGTGTGAGGAGTCCTTTATGAGACAGTAGTCCCGTGTTCGCTGGCTTCGAGAGGGGGATTCGAACACCCGCTTCTTTCATGCTTCAGTGAGGAAGAAGTGACATGTTCTTTCAGTCCATCAGACCCGGGGTGATTATATAGAGTGGATTACTAAGCCAAGAGCTATTGGTACTTCGACAATGTCCTCTTTTCAGGGATTGTTCTCTGTGGGGGCCGGTTATATTGAGGTTACAGATTTTTTGGCTATTCCATCTATTGTGACTGATGCAGATGATGTTGGGTTGTGTGCTATGCCAACTTTGGAGGAGGAGAGACATGCCATATTCTCTATTGATTCTGATAGTACACCGGGGTCGGATGGGTATTGCAATGTCGCTTTTATCAGTTTTGCTGGGACATTGTGAGAACAGATTTACTGGCTACAGTTCCGGATTATTTTCGAGGTTCTCCTATGCCTCGAGGATTCATGAGCACGTTGGTGGTGCTTTTGCCCAAGGAGTCACCTTTTACTTGGGCAGATTTTTGGTTGATTAGTTTATATAATGTGAGCACAAGGTGATAACGAAGATCCTCGTTTCTCATCTATCATTATTGTTGCCGCGTATCATATCTCCAACATAGAATGGGTTTGTGCCGGGCCGAGTGTTACAAGACAATATTCTTTTGGCTCAGGAGTTGGTTTGTGATTTGGGGAGAGGTTCCTGGGGTGGGAATGTCGTGCTGAAGCTTGATATGGCTAAGGCGTATGACAGGATGTCTTGAACATTTATTCTACAGATGTTGCGAGCTTTTGGGTTCTCTGAGGGCTAGATTTCTTGGTTTGGCGAGCTATTTGAGAGCCGTGTTTTTTTGTGATGGTGAATAGGATCAGTCAGGGCTTTTTCCAGTCGTAGGGGGCTGCGGCAGGGTGACCCCCTTTCTCCTTGTTTGTTCATCATTGCTGCAGAGTATCTCTCTCGAGGCTTGGACTCTTTGTATGCTAGATTCCCAGGGGTGGCTTATAGTACTAGAGTTAGGGTTTCTGTTTCACATTTGATTTTTGCTGATGACATTATTATTTTTGCTAATGGATACCGATTGAGCTTGCATCGAGTTATGGATTTCCTTCATCACTATGAGGCTGCCTCTGGTCAGTTAGTTAGTCAGGCCAAGAGAATTTTCTATATTAGTTCGCGTGCCGCATTCTAGAGAGGTGATTGCATGACAGACCACTGGTTTTTAGAGGCATGACCTTCCATTTATTTATTTGGGGTGCCCTATCAACTTGGGTCATCTTCGGATCTCGTACTTTGATGAGATGATTCGGAAGGTGCGTGAGTGGATTTTTGGATGGGCAAATCGCTTGCTTTCCTTTGGAGGTAAGCTCACTTTGATTCGTCATGTGCTCGCATCGATGCCTATTCACTTATTTCATGTGTTAAGGCCTCATGTGGATGTTTTTCATCAGTTAGAGAGGATGTTCACTCGTTTCTTGTGGGTTGATACAGTTACGCATCAAAGAATTCACTGGTGTCATTGGGCTGAGGTATGTTACCTTGTAGAAGAGGGCGGCTTAGGGGTGCGTTCTTTTTCTGACTTAATCGAGGCTTGTGAGGTGAAGGTTTTGTGGAATTTTTGTGCTCAACAGTCACTTTGGTCCAAATTTATGAGGGCCAAGTACTGTAGGTCCACCCATCCTGGGCTGATTGAGTTTCGTTACCCAGCTTTACCTCTTTGGAGGCGATTGTATGAGATTCGATCTGTGGCTGAGCCAAAGATCAGATGATTTGTACGGTCCAGTGAGGTCAATTTCTGGTATGATTATTGATTGGGGGATTATCCGTTGGCTTTAGTGTGTCTGGGGACAGCTCCTGGGGTTCTTGTTTCTGTTTACTGGGTGGGTCGGCAATGGGACAGTGGCCGATTGTTGGGGGTTTTGCCTTGTTAAGTTGTTGAGCAGATTGTGCAGATTTTGATTCCGGAGATTGTCTTTGGATGAGGATTTTTCCTTGAGGACTGCTTGGGCTGATATTCGGAGTGTGGCTCCAGTTCAGGCTGGGTTTTCTTGTGTCTGGCAGAGGCATATTTTGACTCAGGTCTCATTCTTTATATGACAGTTGTTTTATGGTTTCCTGGCCACAGATGAAGGTTTAGAGAGACGAGATTTCCATGTAGTATCTCGATGTGTGTGTGGTGGGGCTGTTGAGATTCTTAGACACCTTTGTTTGGATTGTTTGCTTATAGTTCAGGTGTGAGATCATTTTTATCGGATGTTTGGGATCAGATCTTGGCCGTTTCAGTTTACTTATGCTTTAATGCTTCGTTGACAGCGTTGTGCTCCTACTGCAGGTCACGTGCAGGTACTATTACTGTGCTTTATTCTGTGGCACCTATGGAAGGTGTGTAATGTTTATAGGTTCGATGACTAGGTGCCCGTTGTGGTTCAGAGGGTTATGACCGATATGCAGTTGATTGGACTTGTTTTTGTGTTTTCTCCGAGTCAGTTGAGTGGGGATGAGTCAGTTGAGTTTGTGGGTTCTCTTAGGGTCTTGGTTCCTCAACCTCGACCTCTCCACTTGGTTGCTTGGACTCGTCTTGTATCAGGTTGCCTGAAGTTCAGTGTTGACGGCTATTCTAAAGGCAATCCGGGCCTGTCTGTGGCAAGAGATGTTATTCGGGACCACCAGGGTCGGGTTCTTAGGGCTTGTGGCTTGTTTCTGGGGCATCAGCCAATTCTGTATGCGGAGATGCAGGCTATTTGTGCTGTGTTGGAGTTGTCAACAGATTTGGGAGCTTCAGAGTTGGTAATGGAGTCAGATTCAGCTACAGTGATTTCTTGGGTTTATTCTCACGGTATTGGGTTTATGCTTACCTACTTACTCACATTCGGCTTCTGTGTGCTTCTCTCTCGGCTCGCGTCTACCAAGTCCTGCGGGAGGAGAATCAGGCTGCTGACTTCATGTCTAATTGCGCTTGCTCTCAGCAGCTCAATCAACGATTTACTAATTCGTCATCACTTCCTTCTAGGATTGCTGGTATACTCGTCTTAGATGCTCGACAGACTCCTCACGTTCGTCGATAAGTTTTTTATGTTTTCAGTTAGTTTTGTGGGAAGTCCCCACTTTGTTTTTATGTTTTTGGTGGTGAGTCACCACCTTGCTTTTGCTTTGATCCTCCCTTTGTTCTTTTGGAGGTTGTCCTCCTCTCTTGTACTTTTTTTTCTTTTAGTTATATATACAGATAGGGGTCCTGCTAAATCTTCCACCCACACTAGGTGACTTTGGAAAAAAAAATAAAAAATTCCGAGGGTTTGTTAGGTGTGGATTAAAACCCCCCACACTCCTAATCATGAATACGACTTACACCTAACCCCCTTTTTAAATGAATGAAATATCTTCACCTTCTACATGACTCTTTCATTAAGAAGCAAGAAAATTAGGATTAGAGTATCACCCTTGGGTGGACACTTTACGATAAAAGTATGATAATATATTCTTTTTTTTTTGTAGATTTTAAAAGTAAGACAATGCAATCGTCCATTATGATCTAATGAAAACAATGTCAAAGTATTTGGATTTTTTTACTCCAAATAATTTTATAATTTTGAGCTATAGTCTATGTTTTTATATGCTTACAAAATGACCATGCATTTCTTTATATAACCACCCTAATATTTATTCAATAAAAAATGATTTTATAGCTTTTAAAAATTACAAAATGGTCCTAATATGTCCAACACCTATTCGAATGTATCCGAAATATGTCAACAACTTAATATCCATCAAGGTATAGGTCTATAATAATTAATATAATAAGAAAATAGAGGATAAAAATAATTAAAAATATTTAAAAAAATTCAGAAACCTCACATCCAATAAAAAAGTTGATTTATTTGGGTCCACAATATGTCAACAACTTAATATCCATTTAGGTATATGTCTATAATAATAACTATAATAAGAAAATAGAGGATAGAAATAATTAAAAATATTTTAAAAAATCCAGACACCTCACATCCAATGAAAAAGTTGATTTATTTGGGTCCACAATTTACACACCTCACATCCAAAATTTAGACACTACTATTACCTTTTAATTGACTGTGGATTCATTAAACATTAAAATTTGTAAATTCAATAATTTTAATAAAATTACAATATTAATTTAATAAATTATATTAAATTTTTAAATTTAAGTAACATTACCCCTATACACACTAGACTACATCGCCAAGCTTCCGTTGAACTTCATCAAAACAAAGTCAATCTAATAGTGAAATTCCTTTTCCTAGATTTCTTCCTTTCTTCAAAGTTATACTTTTGGCACTCCGTGTAATAAATGGTAATCTCAGAAGCTTGAAGACCATAAAATACAAACAAATTTTAGCAAAATTATTGTTAGAAAAATTATCTTTTAATCCCCACAATTATGACCCTTTTGCGCCCTTCAATTATTATGCTTTGTTTTACTTTACCCCAGACATGTGGATATTTTTTGTCCTAAAAAGAAGAGGTGTTTGTGATTAGGAATTGTGAAATCAATTCAAATTGTTGAAAGGGTAATGCAAAAGATTCAATAATTTAAAGGAAAATTGGGTGCATAGTTAAGGGGGTCAAAGTGTCATTATCCTATTATTATATTCGGTGTGAAGGATCAAATGTCACAAGTAGTGTCTTTCAAGCAAGAGTAATGCTACATGAACTTAAAAAATAAACTTAAAAACTAGACTTGATAATTTCAACTATTGAATAGGCAGTAAATTTCAATAAATATTGAAAATCACAGTGAAATTAATAGTTAAAAGTATTAAATCTAGTTTTTAAGTTTACGTAACGTTACTCTTGTTACGAATCTTTTACTATTATATTTGGCTTGACCCTTGCTGTAATGAACACAAAGTAGACACAAGCAGTGCAAGTTAAACATTATCAGGACCTACAAAAGTACTGTTATTGCCTGTCTCCTTGGATAGGTGATAAAATTTCCACCTCTTGCGAAGAAAAAGACGAACTAGAAGTTGGTGCATTTAACTGCCGACCATGCACTATCACTTTGTTTTTGTCTTGAAATTGAAGTTTTGTCAAGATTGGAATTTTCTATTTTCGCTCTACATCACTGTCAGAACGTAGAACCTTACGATCCTTAACTTATAGTAGTAATTTTTATGCTAAATATGTTCAGTCAAACTTTGCTTATTTCCTTGAAGATGAATGGCGCAAATCTTGTATCTATATGTCATATACATGATAGTTTCCTCTTTTAAGTGTTCAGAACAATTTGCAGGACCCAAACAAAATTCTTTGTGTACGTAACAGGCTGCACATATGTTGCCTCAGCAAAACCAATCGTCCTTTCAATGATCTGAACTCCAATTCTCTCTGAATGTGTGTGTGTGTGTGTGTGAGAGAGAGAGAGAGAGAGAGAGAGAGAGATGAAAAGTTGCGCATGAAACAGAAAGAACATAACCCTAGTCCACTTCAAATGGGAAAGCACTGTAGTTGCTTTCAAGTCATTCTAGGACGCACTCCATGACTTGTGAGACCTTGGCTTAACTATTTTTGTATCCCACAAGCATCTAATGGTGACGCATGCTAAAAAATGCACTTCGGGATAGTAATAATTACAGCATAGTGGCATATTTATGCCCCCATTCAGGACGGGCTAGAAGCTTCTGACATTATAGATGTATTTGCATATTTACCAAGCAAGTTAAAATGACAAGGAAAAAACAGTCTTTATGTACCTTAATTGACTTTAAGATATCATTGCCGCACATCTATACATTAGTGCAAGATGATTGACATAACACTATCAGTGATCCACCTAATTTCTTCCGACTTAAGAATTACTATTAAGTCGAGGAAATTAGGATGAAAGATAAAAGAATAGTGAATAGGTTTACTATAACAGTGCGTAGATTTGGAGTTAAAGAGGGTGACATATATATCTACGATCAATGCACTTGAAAGAATAAGTAGAATGAGTGGATGACATGAAGGGACTCGAACTCCTTCTTAGCTATAGAGATTGACCAATGGGCAAAAAATTTATCAGGTGGATGAAGTAAAAATTCTCACACTAGCCGGAAAGTTTATTTTAGACAAAATAGATGTGTGTACTACACGCACAAGCGATGAATTTATTTATAGCACAGGTGATACAGATTGTATTAGTTCTGATATCAAATTGATGTAGATCGTATTATCTCTGATACTAAATTGATATAAATTAGGAAGAGAAGAATTATGGATGAGAAAAGAGAAAGAATTTGAGAAGTAATTAATATCAGTATTCAATAATAATTAAAGTCTAAATAAAACCTTTACAGGCATCCCTTTATATAGGAAAATTAAAACTCTAAAACAAATAAAGGATGACAAATAAACTTTCAAAGTTAAAAAAAAAAATACTTAAAAGATAAATACTAAAAGTATCCAAATTACTCTCATGATTAATCTAAAATATCTATCAAATTCTTACATGATTCCTATCATTCTTCGCCGGTTGAGAAAAACTCTGCTCCGAAGAATCTTCAAAGCAGAAATACCCTAAGAGAGCAGGATGAAGATGACATAATACCTCATCTAGAATGAAAAAATTATTAGCTTCTTTCCATCGACCAGGATAAATGCAAAAATCTCCATTTGTATGAACACCTGTTAATAAAATAGGAGGCACTGGAGGGTCTTGATTGAATAGTATGCCCTCCAAATAAAAATTCGGACTAATACTAATATTCAATGAAAAATTAAGCAAATGATCATTAGATCCAAATTTAATAATAGAAAATCAATTCTCATTAGGTTTCAACAAAAAATATTCAATGAGACAAAATATCGATGACAAAAGAGTAATAATGACGCATTGGTGCTGAAAATAATTAAGTACCAACTCAAGTGAAATCTTGATAGGAGGAATAAATTCAACTATTTTAGAGGGGAAAGACTTGGGAACAAAGTTAGATTGACTTGAAATATGAGACACAAAATATCCACCAAAAGATTTTGAAATAGGTAACTCAATATGCTCGACATCTTTTATAAGTGTGGACTCGATAGACTTTTTAGCAAGTTCCATTATAAGTGGTGACTCAACATTTGACTCCGGCAAAGGCTCAAACTCACTTTTTTCAGGTATTGACTTTTGTTGGTATGAAGGAGGCGAGCTCTGATCTGATAAAATCGAACAAGGGGATTGATAGTCGAAATGAGTAACATCTTTTTTGGTATGTGAGATTGTGTCATCCAACTCCATGGTCATCGTGGAATTAGGAAAACAAGCAGAAATAACATGTATATCATTCAAGTAATCATGATAATCATATGTGATGGAATTAAAATTGAAAGATGTCCTATTAACAGGCTGTGATTGAGAACCCAACAAGCTATAATTGGATTTCTTATAAAATCTCTCAACCTTTAGAGTATATTGATAGGCCGTAACTAATGTATTAAAAGTGTATAACTTGACCTCCCTACTAATTTTTTGTCTCAACCTAAGAATAAACTGATCAATTGTCCAAGGTTCTTCAACAATGTCACACAAGTACATCAGATAATTGAACTGGGCAAAGTAATCAGAGACACTAGAAGAATGTTGTCTAAGATTGAGCCCTTGGTCATAAAATTGATTCGTATATGAAGTAGGCAAATACTTATCTTTCAATTTATATTTCATTTCAACCCAAGTGAAAGGTGATTCTCCTAAACTATCTAGACTTCTTTGGCTTGCTAGCCAATACCGCTTGACGGAACCCTCTAACGTCAATTTAGCAAAATGGACACAATGTGAATCTGACATGCTAGGCCAATCAAAATATTCTTCTAAAATAGCTAACCAATCCAAGAATTCAAAAGGATCTAAAGTACCACTAAATATGGAAGGATCTTTGACTAGTTTGGTCATATGGGACTTCATGTAAACATCCCTAGAGTTTCTATGATGATGACCTTGAGGATAGGCTCTTGAAACATGTGCATTAGAGGAACTTGTGAGTGACTCTTGAAAGAAGGAAATGGACCCCAAAAAAATTCAAGAATTGCAATTGATAATTTTAAGAAGTAAGAAAGCTCAAATAGAAGAAAATATGGTTTGGACACTTTACAAATTCTCTAATTTTTCAATAAATAAAAATATTAGTTTCAAATATTGGAGTATGCATACCATAATCCAAGCTTTGTTTTGAGGGAATTTTGAAATTTAGAAACTTTACAGGGATGATTATGTAATTTTTTCAACTTTTGAGAATGCTTCTATAATTTTGGAACTTTTGGATAATATTTTTGTAATTTTTGAAACTTTTGGGGATATTTCTACAATTTTTGAGAGTACAAGGGTAGTTTTTTTTTTGGGTGGCATAAACTTGTGATTTATGGATTTTTTTTCATTGCTTATGACGATGAATAGTGGTGAAGAATAGTGTTTTTTTGATGAACAATGTTTTTCGATGAATAGCGCGCGCAATAAACAATGCACACAATGAATAGTGATGATGTTATTTTTGTGATTTGTACGAATCGAAGTTGGACTCTAATATCAAATTCATATAGATTGTATTAACTCTGACACCAAATTGATGTAAATCGTATTAGTTCTGATACCAAATTGATGTAAACCAGGAAAGGAAGAATTAGGGATGAGAAAAGAGAAAGAATTTGAGAAGGAAACAATATCAATATCAATAT
This sequence comes from Ilex paraguariensis, assembly GCA_963454935.2. Taxonomy (NCBI): domain Eukaryota; kingdom Viridiplantae; phylum Streptophyta; class Magnoliopsida; order Aquifoliales; family Aquifoliaceae; genus Ilex; species Ilex paraguariensis. Next base: position 1,541,469 of record CAUOFW020004613.1, on the reverse strand, counting down.
TCAATAATAATCAAATTTTAAATAAAACCCTTACATGCATCTCTTTATATAGAGAAACTAAAACCCTAAAATAAATAAATAATGACAAATGTAAGGGATAAAAATCGATGATACCTCCCACTAAAGATTGAATTTGATATTTCTGATAAATGATATTTCTGAACTTGATCTTTCAATCCTCTTGTTCTGCAAAATGAACAAACTGTCCAAGATCGAAGTGCTTCGATCGAAAGCACTTCGTTGCTTAAGTCAGTAATGGAATAGAAATAATTGTTGGAAGACAAGGAAAGTTCAGCGTACCTTTCACCTTGATTTTCTCTGTTTTTTATAGATAGTCATCCCGTTAGGGTTTCCGTGATTTTTGATTCAGGGTGGCACACCTTCCTTTAATTCAGTGATTTAGTTTGGGAAGTTGCTGATATTTCTCCAATAATTCCTCATGACATCTGCAATTTTATTGATTCGTTCATTCAAAATGCCTAAGTTAAAGGCTTATTTTTATCTTTTTATCTTCTGTTTCAAACAACTCGATCACAATGAGAGCCGAACACTTTTGATGCTTGTCGAACACATTATTAAATCGAGCTCTTTTGTTACTTTGCCGAACACATTGGTCAGTACGACTAGGCCCATTTGACTGAGTAGTTGATGTCCTCGTCATGTGCCTTGTCTTATCAACCTCACGTGGGCTCATTCAATGCCACAACAGGCATCATATTTTTGGGCATTTAAATATTACATTTTAGAATTCTTCTCTCTTTTTTTTATAAACGATTTCTCTTCGTATTTCTTTTTTACTTCGTCTTCTTGCTTTCAAACTCTTTTCTTCCTTTGTATCTTCTCTCTTTCTGCACTTTATTTTCTCAAATGGCTCCCCTTACTCCTACTGAGATTCCAGCTTTCAAAGTAAAATATAATATTCCAGATGACGTCGAAGTAACGGTCGCTGGTAAAGATGATCCACTGATTGGCACAAGGGAGAGGATTCCCATTTCAACTCGTGCCATTATTGAGGGTGGAGTGCGATTTCCTCTCGACCCTCTTCTCATCTGGGTTCTTTCTGCTACAAAGCTTGCCCCCTCTAATGTTGTCCAAACTTTTTCAGGATAGTGATGAGGGTATCTACTTTGAACAAGCTTCTGGGCTTAAGCCTTGGCTTATGGGAGATTCTGTACTGTTACATCATCAAGGTTGTTGGAGATAACTTTTATTTGGTTGTGAGGAAGAAAGACTGTTATCTGATAACCCATCTCCCAGATTCGAACAAAGGTCATGAAAATGACATTGCGTTTGTTTCTGGGAATTGGGAGTACCTTGCCGGAGCCACTCCTTCCTATCGTTGTCTCTACGAAGAAGGCGCTTCAGGTATCTGAATCTTTTTCTCTTCCAAATTCATTTTGTTTTTTTTTTTTTACCATTTTTTGATTCAAGATTTTTGTGTGCAGGAGAGACTGTCAAGGGTAGAGTTTCTGAGTCCTCTGTGAAGATGGACGAGCTTAAAAGAGTTTGGGACTTTAATGAGTCCCTGTTCTGCCGAGCTGCACACACACTGCTTGGATACTCACGAACCTACACATCATTCCTTACCATACCGAATCGACCCAACGCCACACTGGCCACAGATTAGGAGACAATCCAGACTGCTCGGGAACAGACTCCCCGAGCAAAGAAAAAGTCTTCTCTTGCAGCTTCTGGGCGCAAGAAGGTGAATTTTTCTTTTTATTTTTTTATCAACTATTGAACTGACTCCTTCCACTGAACCGACTCCAACTACTCCAGTGATTTCGATTTCTATTCTTGAGGAACCCCCAACCAAAGTTCCAACTAAAACTTCTTTACCAAATAATGTTGATCTACCGACCAGTGGTCAAGCAGATATAGTTCAGACCATTGAGACTTCAATTCCGGTCGAGCTAGACCCTCCTAATTCGGATAGTTCTCCCATTCCAAAAGATGATTCGATTTTTGAGCTTACCGAGGAACCCACCCCAAAAAGGCGGTAGACTACTGAGCTCGAGGCGAGCTACTCTCCAAAGCCTGTGCATCCTCCTTTATGACCTGTCCTTAGGACAAAAAGGAGGGAAATTATTGTAAAGGACTCGACAATAGAGGATTTCAACGTTGCCATAGGGATTGCTCGGGTAGTGATCTTGCCTCAGGACCTAGCTATGAACGAGCTCTGACTAATGACGAAGTGTCTCGTCAAGCCATCAAACATGTGGTTCTGATACTATTCTTTTAACTTTGTTCTTTCATCCTTCCCTATTTTTTCTTCAAAATTTTTTTTCTAAGTCATTCTTCTTTTCAATCAAGGGTCTGCCAAAAGGCTATGAGGTCGGGGCAAGAATAGCTTGAAAAGACAAGGCTATGAAGGATGTTATCCACGCCTGAGATTCAGCCCTAGCCAAGAAAGAGAGTGTGGATGAAGAGTATGCTAAACTCTGCGAAAAAGTTAAGGTTTTGCAAGCTCAAAATCAAAGCCTGGCCGAAGAGAACCAGAAGCTTTCTTTAGAGGTTGAAAAATTGAAGGAGTTTGAGCATTAAGCCAACGTAGAGCTTTCTCAATCCCAACTTGACTATTCCACTTTCCTTGAGGATTTGATCAGTATAAGTCTGAAGTAAAAGAGAAAGAAGATGATGCTTATGATGAAAGAGTCGAGAAGGCAGAAAATGACCTTGCCTTGCAGATCCCCCAACTTCGAGAAACATATTTCAGTCAGGGCTAGCATGCTACTCTAATGGCTGCAGGGGTTCCAACTTCTTCTGAGCTCTTTTTAAGGCACTCTCTTCCAAGTTCTTCATAGCCTCCAGCCTCCTGAGATACCTAAGAGATTTTTCTTTTTGCAACTTCTAATGTAAACGTTCAATGATCTGTGTAATTTTTGGAAGCATGAATGCACAACACATTTTGGCCTTTTTGTTTCTATACTTCATTGTATGCTTGAAAAAACATGACTTCTAAAGTCTAATAGGGACCATGTATTCTTAGAGAAAATTTTGATAGCTCTTGAGTTATGGCCCTGCTCGGTCTCTCTTCAAAGAGCTCGATCTCTCAATAGGGACTTTTTGTACTTAGAAAAATTTGACGGCTCTTGAAGTTATGACCTTGCTCTGGTCCCTCAATAAGGACCTTTTATACTTAGAAAAATTTTGATAGCTCTTGAGTTATGGCCCTGCTCGGCCTCTCTTCAAAGAGTTCTGCCCCTCAATAGGGACCTTTTATACTTAGAAAAATTTGATGGATCTCAAGTTATGGCCCTGCTCGGCCTATCTTCAAAGAGCTTGGTCCCTCAATAGGGACCTTTTATACTCAGAAAAATTTGATGGCTCTTGAGTTATGGCCCTGCTCCGCCTTTCTTCAAAGAGCTCGGTCCTAGAGTAGAGTTACTCTTAGTCCCCTTGGGAACCTAAGAGAGTTTTCCACTCCGCACCGACCTGCAAATCTAATTGGACTCAAATCCATCCGTAGTCGGCTTACATCATCATGCCTAGCTGAGGGCCTGGATTAGATCGGGTGGCCGCACCTGATTTAAGATACAACTTCTATCAGGATTTTTTACCTCCCTGCCTTAATAGTAGGACGTATATAATGTGGAGCAACAATCTTAAATTTTTTTGATTAATAATGTTAGTTCGGTACATTTGCTGATCACCTATCATCTTTTAAGTGGCACCCTTAAGTTTTCAAAGGTACTTCAGAGGGTTCTATTTAAAAAGGTACTTTTTAGAAATAGAACTTTCTAAGGTTAACAGTGTTCTAGGGGAATGGTACTACCCTTCGGTCCATGGTCTCAAGATCATAGTACCCGTTGCCCCTTACTTGGGCTAATCTGTATGGACCTTTAATTTGCTCCAAGTTTTTCATGGGTTGGGTTCTTAGCTGATCCTAGTAGATGTCTAAGGACTAGGTCTCCAAGTGAGAAAGACTGAGGGTTAACTTTTTTGTTATAAGCTTGGGACATTTGATGCCGGTAAGCAGCTATTCTTATAACCGCCTGTTCTCTTTTCTCTTCTGCTAGATCAAGATGTCGGGTGATGACGGCCTCGTTATTGTTGCTCTCGACCAGCTCAGTTCTCAAGGTGGGTAAGTCGATCTCCAATAGAATTACTATTTCCATCACATAAGCTTGGGCAAAGGGCGTTTTCCCAGCTGAGCGCCGAGGTGTGGTTCGGTACGTCCACAAAATATTTGGCAACTCGTCTACCCATCTCCCTTTAGCATTTTCTAACCTTTTCTTGATTTCATCCAAGATTGTCTTGTTGGAGATTTCTGCTTGTCCATTACTCTGAGGGTAAGCTGGGGTGGAATAGTGGTTCTGAATTCTGTACTATTGACAGAAAGCTTTGAAAGGACCACTATCGAACTGCGTATCGTTGTCAGAAACAAAAGAGTGTGGAATACCGATCATGGTGATGACGTTCTTCCAGACGAACTTCTTTATATCAGTATCTCTGTTGTTGGGTAGGGGCTCAACTTTCACCCATTTTGTGAAATAGTCTGTTACAAAGAGAAGGTACTTCTTATTGCCAACAGCTCGAGGTAAAGGACCTATAATGTCTAACCCCTATTGTGGAAATGGCTACGGGCTCGCCAATGGAAACAATTCCTGGAATGGTTTTCTCGGTATCGGTGATAATTTCTAATATTTTTTGCACCGCCTAACAAATTGTTGAGCATCCTTCTACATGTACGGCCACTAAAATCCTTGAGAGATAACATGGTGAGCCAGAGATCTTCCACCTGTATGAGCTCTGCAACTTCATTCATGTATTTCGGTTAGAAAGTCAAGAACTATCTTCGAGTGTACACATTTCAAATATGGGCCTTCAAATGAGCGTCGGTAGAGCTCATCTCTTGGAGATAACTAGAATTTGGCCATTTTCAGACGTAGCTTATAAGCTTCCTTCTTATCATTGGGCAAGTCACCACTCTTCAAGAAGCCAATGATTGAATCCATCCAACTTGGCTCGATTTCGTTACATAAGACTTCATCAGATTTGGTCCGCAGAATACTGGGCTCGAATTGGAACTCAATGGTAAGAGATCTTTCAGTTTCTTAGTCAATGGCCGTGGCCAGTGAAGCTAAAGCATCGGCATGCGAGTTCTTTGCTCTTCCGACCTGCTAGATCGAGTATTCTGGTATTTTGTATAGTTCATTTTCTGCAACAGCGTGATATGCCATCATTCTTTTATCCTTTGCCGCATACTCCCCAATTATTTGGTTCACCACCAGTTGAGAATCAAAGAATATTTGGAGTTTCATTGCCCCTAGTTCGGCTGCTAGCCTTACTCCAACTATCAAAGCTTCATACTCAGCTTCGTTGTTCAAAGCTTGGAAGTCGAGCCTGATGGCTTTCTCCAAAATACAACCATCTGGACTCAATAGAATGAGGCCGATGCCAACCACCTTTTGATTTGAAGACCCATCAACAAATAGGACCCAACCGTTGTCAGGCTTTGGTTTTTGACTATCAGATTGTTCGTTCTTCTCCAAGCTATTTTTTGGTTAAAATTCTACGATGAAGTCTGTCACTTCTTGTCCTTTGATCGTCTTCCTCGGTTTGAACACCACGTCGAACTCCCCGAGCTCGACAACCCATTTAGCAACATGTCCAGATAGGTCAGCTTTCTGAAAGACTAACTTTAGCGGCTGGTCAGTGAGCACTACAATTTAGTGAACTTGGAAGTAATGTTGGAGCTTCCTAACCGAGCTGACCAGTGCGAATGTGAGTTTCTCCAATGGGGTATACCTCAATTCTGTATCTAAGAGTATATTGCTCACATAATACACAGGTTCCAGCTTTTCACAATCATTTCTCATCAAAGCTCCACTGACTGCGTGTTTCGATACAGCTAGATAGAGAAAAAGTCTTTCCTCGGACAATGGGGTTGAGAGGATTGGTGGGGAGTTTAAGTATGCTTTCAGGTTTAAAAATGCCTCCTCGCACTCCTGACTCCAAAGTTCCCCCTTCCTTCCTTTAATTGATTGGAAGAAAGGTCGACACTTATTTGATGCTCGAGATATGAACCTTCTGAGCGCAACTACCATCCTTGTTAGCCTCTGTACTTCCTTTATTGTTCGAGGTGACTGTAATTTAGAGACCGCCTTCACTTGATCGGGGTTCACCTCTATACCTCTGTGTGCAACCAAAAATTTAAGAAATTTCCCCGATCCGACCCCAAATGCACACTTTGAAGCGTTTAATTTCTTCTTGTACCTTCGCAGAACATCGAATGTGTTTCTCAGGTCAGAGTAGTGACTAGTGGCCCTTTGACTCTTCACCACCATGTCGTTGATATAGATCTCTATAGTACTGCCTAGCATGTGTGAAAACATCTTGGTGACCAACCTCTGATATGTCGCTCCTGCATTCTTCAACTAGATAGGCATCACCCTGTAACTGTATATCCCCTCGGGTGTTATAAAGGTGGTCTTTTCTTGATCCTCCTCGACAAGAGAAATCTGGTGGTATTCTTTGTAGGCATCCAAGAAGCTCATTTGCTCATGCCCGTCAATTGTATCGAAAAATTGATCTATCTTAGGTAGGGGAAGCTGTCTTTAGGACAGACCTTGTTGAGGTCGGTGAAGTCAACACAGACTCTCCACTTCCCGTTCTTCTTTTTTACCACCATAGTATATGATAGCCAAGTCGGATATTGTACCTCCCTGATTGTTTGAGACTCAAGTAATCCTGCCACTTCCTGATGTTGAGGGGCCGACCTCTTGAGCTTTTGCTTAACTGGCTTGAAGCTAGGGTCAATGTTTAAGTGGTGGCATGCCACTTCAGACGGTACGCCGGGCATGTCACTCGTGATCTATGCAAAAACATCAACATATTCTCTCAGTAAGGTGACAAGCTCTTTTTTCTGCTCGGGGCTAATATCTGTTCCCAACAAAAAGTACTTCCCCTGGTCTTCGTCCTTGCCTAAAGTTACTTTAGCCAAGTCTTCGACTGTTCGATTAGTAACTTATTTTTCTGTGCCTAAAGGTGCTTTAGAGTTTTTTGTGACAGCTCAGTTGGTAGAAATGACCGAGCCGTCATGTGTTGATTGTTATTTCATTTCCTCGGCTAGTGAATCCCTTTCTTGAACCTCTGCTCCATCCTTGGCTTTGATCAAGGCCCGTAAACAATTTCTAGAACTGACCTGGTCTCCTCGGATGTTCACTATCCCTTCAGATGAAGGGAACCTCAACATCTGGTGGTACGTCGATAGTACCACCTTCATCTCGTGTAGCTAGGACCGCCCTATTATGGCATTGTAAGCCAAGACCGTATCCACTACCAGGAACTCAGTCATAATACAAACTGCTCTAGTCTTTACAAGTAGCGCGATCTTCCCTCTAAGAAGAATTGTTTTACCACTAAAGCCTATAAGTGGAGTATTGAGGGCTTAAAATCTTCCTTCTTAAGACCGAGTTTCTTTAAGAGATCTATATATATGATCTCAGAGGAACTCCCTGGATCAATTAAAACTCTTATCACATCGTAATTAGCAATTTGAAGCGTAACGACTAGAGCGTCGTTATGTGGTTGAGAACTCCGACCAAATCCTGTTCGATGAAATAGATGGCCCCGACTATCTCCACCTTAATTCTTTTGTTTATAACCTCCGGGGTTAATTACAACTCATAGACCTCTCTCTCTTTGGCAGCTTTCTGAATATATACCCTAGCAGAGTTGTTTGTAGACATCTGCAGATTTGTCGCAGCGTGGATCACATCAATCACCCCAGCTAGTGTGTTGTGATCTCCTTTGGGGTTGGTCCTGCCACCATTGGTTCTTGTTCCACCTTCGATGTACTCAGTGAGATGTCCTGCCTGGACCAGCTCTTCCAAATGCTGCTTTAAAGACCGACAGTTCTCCGTCATGTGACCTATATCCCGATGATATGAACATTTGAAGTTTGGGTTCCTCTTTGAAGGGTCTCCAATTAGCTTGTTAGGTCACTTGAAGAACGGCTGCGCCTTGATTTGGTTCAGAATCTTGTATATCGGTTCCTTGAAAAGTGTATTTACCCCAAGAAAAGGGGACTTCTAGGGATAGCCCTCATTTTCATTCTTCCTTTCGCCCTTGCGACTCGGCTCGATCTGCTTGTCTTGATCGAACTGTCATCTATCATGATTTTCTTTAACTACATCTTTGGATAAGTCATCGTCGACTTTGGCATACTTTTCAATCCTTGCCATCAATTCTTTTAGGTCAGTGGCTGGTCTTCTGGTGAGTGATTGGTACAGAGGGTTCTCCTTTGGCAATTCAATTTTGAAGGACGCCACTGCAATTTCGGGATTACATCCTTCGACCTCATTCATCGTTTCCCAATAGCGATGAGCATACTCTCTCAGGGTTTCATTATTCTTCTTCTTCAACGTCAGCAGAGCTTCAACATCCTTTGGCTGCTTACTACTTGTAATGAACCGAGCCGTGAACTGCTCAGCCAGTTGCGAGCATCCATCTATCGACCCCTTTGGTAAACTGTCAAACCATTTCATGGTCGACTCCCCAAGACTGCTAGAGAAAATGGTGCAAAGTAGTGGCTCGTTCCTTCGGTGAATTGCCATCAACTATTTGTAATGTCTGATGTGCGAGGCTGGGTCAATTTTTTCGTCGTAAAGTCTAAAATTTGGGACGATAAACTTGCTCGGGATTTGCCCCCTTTCAAGCCATGAAGTGAAGGGTGATGACTCTGTGCCATTCCTGAATTCCCCTGTTGCTCTCCTGGCTAGGTCCTTAGCCGTCCTCTGTTTCGGCTTTTTCAAACGGTTGTTGAGTTCCTCGGTAATGTATTGTTTCCATGAGTCTTCCTCCAAAACGCGAGGTCTTTTCTACTAGTACTTGTCATCCCTAGCATCCTTGGTTTTGTCATGTTTTTTCTCAGGACTTTCTCATCGGCTGTCCTTCTCACACTTCTCTTTTCTGGTCAAGTCCTTCAACCTGGCTTTCAACTCTTCATTCTCCTTTATTAGGTCCTTTTCCCCAGCGTAAGATTTCTTAAATAATTTGTCGTGTGCATCCAGCCTGTCCTACAGGGTTTGGACCAACTTCACCAAAGAGTGGTTTTTCCCCTCAGCACGAAAGGATTCCCCACGATCTACAATCTACTAATTTTGACCTTTGGATGGTTTGAAACTGGCTGAAGATACCTCATCGTCTTCGTGAGGTCTGGATGGGCTTCTAGTGGCATGTAATCTAGCGTTGCTGCCAGATGGGAGTGAAACTGGATTAGAATTTTCCAAGGCAAAACTACCTCTAGGAGATCCAATTGCACTTCTTAGTCTTGACATCGTAGCCTTTCGTTGCGAATGATGAAAGTCTTCCCATAGACGGTGCCAAAAATGGAAGGGATAAAAAATCAATGATACCTATAAGGGATAAAAATCGATGATACCTCCCACTAAAGATTGAATTTGATATTTATGATAAATGATCTTTCTGAACTTGATCTCTCAATCCTCTTGTTCAGCAAAACAAACAAACTGTCCAAGATCGAAGTGCTTCAATCAAAGGCACTCCGATGCTTAAGTCAGTAATGGAATAGAAACAATTGCTGAAATATAAGGAGAGTTCAGCGTACCTTTCACCTTGGTTTCCCCTATTTTTTTTATAGATAGTCATCCCTTTAGGGTTACCGTGATTTTTGATTCAAGGTGGCAAACTTTCCTTTAATTCAGTGATTCAGTTTGGGAAGTTGCTAATATTTCTCAAACAATTTCTCTTGACATCTGCAATTTCGTTGATTCATTCATTCAAAATGCCTAAATTAAAGGCTTATCTTTATTTTTTTATCTTCTGTTTCAAACAGCTCGATCACAATGAGAGCCGAGCACTTTTGATGCTTACCGAATACAATGATATGCTCGGTTTAATAAAAACTGAGCTCTTTCGTTATTTTGCCGAACGCATTGGTCAGTTCGGCCAGACCCATTTGACTGAGTAATTGATTTCCTTGCCATTCGCCTTGTCTTATCAATCTCACGTGGGCTCATTAAAAGCCACAACACGTGTAGTAATGGGAGCCAACTCCTTCAACAAATAAATCTCAAAAGTTAAACAAAAATACTTAAAAGATAAATACTAAAACTATCCAAATTACTCTCATGATTAATCTAAAAAATCTATCCAATTCTTATACGATTCCCATCAACAGGTACTCAGGTAGGTAGGGCTTGCTGCACCTACTTATGTACAGAGATCAACGCTGTATATGACAGTTAATGCCTACCTATAACTACCTCAATTGTAGTTATACTGATGACCGCTCACCACGCGCCAGATATTCGAAATTTTATTAATCAGATGTGACGTTTTCTTGTATACAACTTAGCCTTGGCCATCAATGAAATGNTTAGGTCCTTTTCCCCAGCGTAAGATTTCTTAAATAATTTGTCGTGTGCATCCAGCCTGTCCTACAGGGTTTGGACCAACTTCACCAAAGAGTGGTTTTTCCCCTCAGCACGAAAGGATTCCCCACGATCTACAATCTACTAATTTTGACCTTTGGATGGTTTGAAACTGGCTGAAGATACCTCATCGTCTTCGTGAGGTCTGGATGGGCTTCTAGTGGCATGTAATCTAGCGTTGCTGCCAGATGGGAGTGAAACTGGATTAGAATTTTCCAAGGCAAAACTACCTCTAGGAGATCCAATTGCACTTCTTAGTCTTGACATCGTAGCCTTTCGTTGCGAATGATGAAAGTCTTCCCATAGACGGTGCCAAAAATGGAAGGGATAAAAAATCAATGATACCTATAAGGGATAAAAATCGATGATACCTCCCACTAAAGATTGAATTTGATATTTATGATAAATGATCTTTCTGAACTTGATCTCTCAATCCTCTTGTTCAGCAAAACAAACAAACTGTCCAAGATCGAAGTGCTTCAATCAAAGGCACTCCGATGCTTAAGTCAGTAATGGAATAGAAACAATTGCTGAAATATAAGGAGAGTTCAGCGTACCTTTCACCTTGGTTTCCCCTATTTTTTTTATAGATAGTCATCCCTTTAGGGTTACCGTGATTTTTGATTCAAGGTGGCAAACTTTCCTTTAATTCAGTGATTCAGTTTGGGAAGTTGCTAATATTTCTCAAACAATTTCTCTTGACATCTGCAATTTCGTTGATTCATTCATTCAAAATGCCTAAATTAAAGGCTTATCTTTATTTTTTTATCTTCTGTTTCAAACAGCTCGATCACAATGAGAGCCGAGCACTTTTGATGCTTACCGAATACAATGATATGCTCGGTTTAATAAAAACTGAGCTCTTTCGTTATTTTGCCGAACGCATTGGTCAGTTCGGCCAGACCCATTTGACTGAGTAATTGATTTCCTTGCCATTCGCCTTGTCTTATCAATCTCACGTGGGCTCATTAAAAGCCACAACACGTGTAGTAATGGGAGCCAACTCCTTCAACAAATAAATCTCAAAAGTTAAACAAAAATACTTAAAAGATAAATACTAAAACTATCCAAATTACTCTCATGATTAATCTAAAAAATCTATCCAATTCTTATACGATTCCCATCAACAGGTACTCAGGTAGGTAGGGCTTGCTGCACCTACTTATGTACAGAGATCAACGCTGTATATGACAGTTAATGCCTACCTATAACTACCTCAATTGTAGTTATACTGATGACCGCTCACCACGCGCCAGATATTCGAAATTTTATTAATCAGATGTGACGTTTTCTTGTATACAACTTAGCCTTGGCCATCAATGAAATGATGCATCCTTCGAGGTAAAAGGTGACACCTGAGGTGGAGAGTTATAATTGGTCACTGTGGGAGTATAACCATGTGAGGGTCAAGTCTGCGGTGCCCCCTAATGCACGCATACGTAGGGTCCTCTCTCCCCTTTTGAACCCTTTCTAAGGTCTCTGTTTGATGTCCAATCAAAGATACTTGCATACTTTTGGCCCTTTAATAGACAATTCAAATGTCTCATCATCTCATATGTTGACCTAAATCATTAACCTATTGTACCTTAAAAGTCCTCGAGATGTTAGTCATGCACAACCTAGTGGACAATGAGTCATACACTAGGAGGCTTACTCGAAATACTAAACATTCGAGATCTTGTCTAAAATGAGGAGCGTTGTATTATTGTGTCCCGAAGTAGGGACCCTTCCTCTTAGTCTCTTGAGCTAGTTGAGCAACGGTATATCATTGATTAACCTTGCCACAATGAGCATGTAATGGATTTCAGGTTCTCTCTAAAGATCCCACTCCGAGATACCCCTGGAGCATTGACTAGGTATATAAAACTCTACCACCAGCGACATCCTAGCCATGTGCCTTTACTTTTGAGATGAGGAAGGCCATTCACATCAAGTTTGGCCCTGATTTTCACGGTGCCACTCTCGTTCCTTTTGGACAAAGATTTAATTTGCTATTTCTGTTGTGATGAGGATGTGTTTCGCCTTTTCGCGATACTTAACTCTTTTCATAATATCGCGAACTATGTCAATTGCGGGACTTTGTAAGGACCCATTTTGTCTTGTTAGCTCGTGACTCTTTTTTGGATTGTCATTTGTCCTTCTATAGTGTGGTCACGTGTCATAGCTGTATTGGTTACTATACGATGATATTACTTGGTAACATATTTTCTACCGATAGAAAAGAAGCCGTAGAAATTTGGAAATGTTAGGTGAGAATTGAGAATGCTTCTCATTACCCGCTTTCATACATCTCTGTCCTGAAGAACAAGTAAAGCAAAGTTGAAAGCCACGCGTCAAAAGCCAAAAGAACACTTCAAAATGCATTAGAACCTTCCCAAGAAGCGACCATGTCTCTTCCTATTTCCTAACCCATAACAAAGAAAAAGCAATCAATATAGAAAAATCGCCAAATTCTCTGTTCTTTTATTCCTATGCTAGAGGACAAAACGCCTCATCAATTTCTCCAATCTCTCTCTCCTCCCCCTTTGTTTATACTGTTTAAAATGTTCTAAAGTGCTGTTGTTTCTAAACTTTTCCAGAAACCTGTATGATCTCTTTGTTTCTTGTGGGGTTTTTTTTTCTTTGTTTTATGACTAATGTCAGATGAATTTAAAAATTAGACTTGATAATTTTAATCATTGAATAGATAGTGAATTTTAATAAATATTGGGACCTATAGTAAAATCAATGATTGAGATTATCAAGTATAGTTTATAAATCTATTTTTTAAGTTTATATAACATTATTTTTATTTTATATAAGAGTTACATATACGAAACCCAGAAAAGAAAACCCTCAATTTCTGCACATAATAGTGTATAGCTTTTTCCCAGGAAGTTATGGTCGTGCCCTTCTTCAACTTGGCTCACAAAAAACAAAACAGCCATGGTAGAAGCTAAGATCAAAAAGCCTCCTAACACCTCTCTCGTTCACTCCCGATTATTTCTCTACGGGTTTTACTGCTGGGGTTGGGAGTTCCTCAGTGCTCTTCTTCTCTTTAGTTGTTCCGTCTAGATCAACCACACACCCTTGATAAAGGATTATACAGTTCTATTTCCACAACCCATACTTGTTCTTTCTTTCTGGGATTTTTAATATAATTATTTTAGTAGCGAGAGTCTTCTGTACCGTTTTTCTTTTTCAAAATGGTGCAGCGGTCGGTGCCGGCGCCGTTTTTGTCGAAGACGTATCAGTTGGTGGATGATCGGAGCACCGACGACGTGATATCTTGGAATCAAACGGGTACAACCTTTGTGGTCTGGAAAACTGCGGATTTTGCGAGGGATTTACTGCCTAAATACTTCAAGCACAACAACTTTTCTAGCTTCGTCCGCCAACTTAATACTTATGTAAGTTATCTTTTCTTCTTCTGTAATTTTTTTCCTGTAAAAAATTCATCTATGTTCTTGCTAGAAATTAATCTATTTATGTGGAAGAATAATGCATAATGAAAAAAAAAAAAAAACTTCATATCTAAGGAAAAAACCAAGATAATTAGTCCTCACTTTTAGTATTTCTTGTGATCCACGGATCGTGTATTATTACTAAGGTTTGTATTTTCGAGTTACAAAAATAATATCTTAGACCATGATAATGTACGTTTTTATTTTCTTATGATGATATTAGTTGTCACTTAGGAGGAATTATTATGAAATTTTGCAAATAATATTTGGAGAACCAATACTGTAATAAGCTTTAGCTAAACATGATGTCATCTTTTATTTCTTTTCTCTAGTGCATTAATATATTTAGTTTATTTAATAATAATTTATGTGAAAGAGAGAAAAAAAAAAAAGAAAACAGACGCGATTGATAGGATTTGACTTGTCGTTTTTTTAGGAAATTCAATGTGTGTATAATACCTTGATGTTGTTGTAAAAACTTGTACCTTCACTATAGAAAAAAAATTATATTAATAGATATAAAAAATAAATTTAGATGTTTTAAATTTGAATATTGATAGTTCTTTGATCTTAAAAGATAAGAGATTTATTTCTCATTCATATTTTAATCTCGATGTAAATAGTCTGTCTTTGATCAGATTAAGGAGAATATTAATTAAAGTATGTATAAATTAGTCTACGATTAACCATTAAACAAAAAAAAAAGAAAAAATATTAAGTAAATATTACCTTAAAAATGAGAGAATGAGAGGGTCAAAAGTCTCATTTGCATTTTTTCTAAGGAAACTTTAAACCACTACAAAAACACAGTTGTAGATTTTTAAGGGTTAATTATTAGATATTGACGCTTCACCTTTCAACAACCTCCGTTAGGTGAGGGGTTAGAATGGTATTTTCAGTTCTACTATTAACTAGACAAACGTGTACGAAAGGGAGGTACGCCTCATCTCCAGATTGGGACGCTCGGTCCAGCTGCTATCCAGCTTTTCCGGTGGGGGCCTTCTATACGTATATTGGCCATTTCCGCGTACAGATTTTGGAAAAGTCTAGAAAGCCTTCCGTCTATCTGAGCTGTCCATTTCGAATCTAATCACTGATCATGACTATACATTTCTAATTTTGATCTGAATATAATTGTAAGACAATAGAAGAAATAATAAAAATAAGTTATTAATTCATGCAATCTTTAGTTTTTGTTTCTTATGAATACTTTAGTTTCGGTATGATTAATCTGTCTTTAACTGGACTGGGAGGAGATCAATCGATATGCCTGTAAATTAATTCGAATACCCCTTGATCGATTAACTAATTGACAAAAGAATGTGAATTTGATTATTTTAGATATGTATTATAATTTTTTGGCAACTCATTAAATTTTGGGTTCTCGAAGAATTTCTTCGGTATGTAAGATAAAAATGAAATTAAATGGGGGTGATATTCGGGTTGAATTGTGTACAAAATTCCATTTTAATGAATGAAGTTTGATCCAACCACGAGAGTCAACAGTAGTGGTTGGTCAAGGAGATTAAAAATGTGTACGTCAATCGCTCTCTCCCCATGGACGTCACTTTCAGTTATTGTTTTGTCGTAGCCTTATTAGGCTCCTAGCAGACAATTACCACCTGCCCATTATTTTTTGTGATTTTTTTCTAATTTGACGGCGTAAAAGATACGTGTTTTGTGTTGTTCCCTTAACAACCTGAAATAATTTATAGAAAAATGCATTGAATTTTGGTAGTCTTTGTCAATTTTGATGTGCTATTGGGGTCATATTATTAGGTATTATAAGGAATCTGATCTGCAACTGTAAGTCAAATAAGGGGGTAGGTTTAGTCTTTATTTTAAGTTCTTTTATGGATTCTTCTACACCGATCCAATCATGTAGAAGCAAGTTCGGCAGAGTTATTACTCACATATATGTAAGGGCATGGTTGTTTTGACAAGAAGCAAGTTCGGCCGAGTAATTACTAACATATATGTAAGGGCATGGTTGTTTTGACAAGGGGGTTGGATTGAATTGGATTGGATTGGATTGGAGTATTATTTTTTTTTCCATTTTAACCCCGTAACTTTGGAAGGCATAAATCGTCCCTCTTTTTTCTGTCTTTCACCTTGTTTTCTTACGTGATTTGCAGTATTGTTAGTCCCAAGAAAAAGAAGAGCATTTTCTTCCCAAATTTCTACCCAAAATGAGGCGGATTTTTCTTGGTGGGCGGATGAATGCACCTTCCATTCATACCAAACAATGAAAAATTATTTTTTCCTCCTATTAATAAAGACATACTATATATGAGTAAATTTCTCGTGTATATGCAATTAGTTATTTACTTCAAGTATGACAGAGAAAATTTAAATTTTTATAATTAAACACGTGGATAAGGCGCCTTTTAGCTAATTAAAGTTGGTTAATCCACTTAATTTTTTTTATGAATTTGTGAAAAATATAATCACTTTGAACAAAAAATTAATTGCTAAAATTGACCAGTTGTATTTTAGAATAAAGGATCAAATTGTTTGACTATAAACTGGATTGAACAACCTAATTCTATATCCATTCGGTTGGACAAGAATGACAAATCTAAAATCTATATCTTATCATCCCATGTTTAATTAAGGTATTAAGAACTAGTAGGTCTCACACTTATCTCATACAAACTTTGTTTAGATGAGATGTTAAATGATGGTATAAGATTAAATTACTAAAAAAACTCTAAGGTAAAGTATAGTATTTATATTTATATCTTAGGTTTTCTCAAGGATAAAATTTTATTTTGTCCAAACATACACCAATCGGGTTATTATAACTCACCAAATGGGGGAATTTATTTAAGGACTATGTTAGTATAAATCTACTATTTAGCCGGGCCTTGGAATATTTATAAAAAAAATACTAAGGTAAGATTTTTTTGAATTGTTTTTTTTATTTTTTTGGATGAACACACATAAATTAAACTTGCCTCTACTCTTTGACAGGGCTTCCGAAAGACGGTGCCCGACAAATGGGAATTTGCCAATGAAAATTTCCGGCGAGGAGAAAAGGAGTTGCTCACTGAAATCCGTCGCCGGAAGACTATCACCCCAATTATAACTCCAAACCAGGCCGCCGGAAAATCCACCACCGGCGGTGCTCCTTCGTCATCAAATTCCGGCGAGGACCTAGGCTCAACATCAACCTCATCTCCCGACTCCAAGAACCCAGGGTCAGTGGAGACGGCACAATTCGCCGACTTATCGGACGAGAATGAGAAGCTAAAAAGGGAGAATCAGATGCTGAACACTGAGCTTTCGCAGACCAAGAAGCAGTGCGATGAGCTTGTAAGTTTTCTCACCCAGTACCTGAATGTCGCGCCTGATCAGATCAATCGCATCGTGAGCCAAGGAACCTGTGGGTCCAGCCTTGATGCTATGACTGGTGAGGGCGGTGACGATGCTGTAGAAAATGATCTTGATGATGATGACGAAAATGAAGAAAGTTTGAAACTTTTTGGGGTGTGGATGAAAGAGAAGAAGAAAAAGAGGGGTCGTGATGAGAATATGGGTTTTTCTGGGGCTCATAGGAAAGAGTTAAAGACTCTTGGATGAAGATTTCTTTCCTCCCTTGACGAACCAGTGTATAACCCTAAAGTGAGAAATTTTCTCTGTAGTATAAAACGTTACATTATACACTTCAACCCTAAGGCCGGTTTGTGAAGTAATTATTAGAATAAATGCCTTTATTAGAGTTTGATCACTCTAGTTATGTTTAGTTTGAGTCGTATAAGAGTTGGAGATCAAAGACAAATGGGTCTCTCAATTCTATTCATCTACGAGTAATACGAATGTAAAATTGGCAATTTGTACTTGAAATATATATTGTTGGGAACATTTTTATATTCTGATAAATTCTATCATTTTCTTGGTTTTATCTTATTGATTTTTTATTTTATTGTCTTTGTACTTGAAATAATGATTGCATTGTTTTTATTTCTTTATTTTTATAATTCTTTTCCTCTGCAAGGCTTTAGATTTCAAGATCGGGCACTTATATAAGTTATTAAGCATATTATTGTGATAGTTTAGTGATGGTGATGCATTCAAGTCCAGATCTCTTTCAAAGTCCAAAATTTTTTTGGGCTCTTGATGACCCAAACGTCTCATCTAGATTGCATTTATTGGGCCTGAGTTGGACCACCGTCCAATTCTATAGAAACCCACAATAATTTAACTCGAAATAGATGTCAGCTCGGCATCAACAAACTTGGTATAAATACTTACTCGGGAGTTGGGAGCTCGGTATCAAGTAATTCATAAATGGTTGTACCGCGACACGTGAACAGGAGACAAAATGATAGTATCTGACAATCTTTAAGAAAGAATATTCATTGGTAGTAGAGATGACTCACATATTCCACTCAAGGCATAGTGGGCACAAGAAAACGTCAAGAATAGCAGACCCAACAAAAAGACAAATAATGAGAGGACCACCAAATTAGTCAAAAAAAGAATCACCACAAAACTTTAATGACGGGATGTATAAATAGCAAATGATGCCACTGTCTAAATAGACAGAGTTGAATTATACCACCCAATAATAATCTAGGAAATACTTTGTAAAGGCTTCTAACCAAATCTCTTGTATCATCAATCTTCTTTCTCAACAATACAATTCCCATAGAGCAAGAACATCCCCAACAGTAAATATAACCTTAATCATTCGGTTGAGTTGAATCACTCATATTAGTGTTTTTGTGTCACCTTCAACACTTAGCATACTTTCTGTCACATAAGCACATACTCATTCCCTCTTAGCCATATTCTAGATTGTTTTGTAATTGAGTCATTTGATTTCGAACATCATCATTTAGAATTCTCTTTTAAAATTAACTAAATTTATTATATTGTATCTCATTATACTAGTATTAAGTTACGAAAGGAGATCCTATTTTAAACTTTTATTTTGGTCAACGGTTAAGGGTGTTTGAGTTAATTTACGTGTACCTCGACTAATTTCTTTTTTAGTCTGGTCAAATATATGTTATCCACGCTGGAAGTAGGGTATCCATGAGAAATAAATCCTTTATACCAGGATCCTAAAGAATTGTTAAGTTTTGAACTAAAAACGTTTAATTTTACAGCTCGTTTCTGTTACTATTTGAGTTATTCAGAATTTACAGATCCTATTTTAAACTTTAGTGTAATGAGACTAAAATTCAAATTTAAAACGTTTAAATTTACAGCTTATCTCTATTATCGCTTAAATTATTTTAAATTTATAAATTTTATTTTAAACTTTAACATAACACGTACATAATTTATGTGGATTATATTGTAGTTAGGCATGTTGGCCATCCAGTCTCAGATGACTGACGAGTGAAAAACTTCGGTTTGGATGTGATAGTACACACAATTAAGAAGATATAGATGAGGTCTGGTTATGTCGAGGGGCTTTTATTTAAGGTTTTCGGTATTGTATATCTCTCAATTTTCATTGGTTTGGCCAGGGCAGCCCGAAATAATTCAGGGTTTCAAGCGAAAGTTGTAAATAATATCTTTTAAACTATAATATTAGTATACAAATTGTAGAATTAGAATTTTATTTAAAAATTATTATTTTCTTTTTTTGAGATGTAAAATTGATTGTGAATAGGGCTTCAAGAGTTTTAATTTTAAAAAAAATAAATAAATATTTTGCCAAAGCAATATAGATATTCTTAATAATATTGTCTAAGTAATTAATAAATGCATTTGAAAAAAATTCATGTCTTTTTTCTTTTTACAATTTTTAATGTTTCTCATTAATATATTTTCTGTAGAACTATAGTTAGATTTTAGTTCCAACAATAAATCTAACTAATCAATACTAGAAAATTGATCATATTTTACACAATTCTCGAAATATTAATAATATCCTTTCAAGTTTGTGAGATAAAAAATAATTTTTTTAAATGACAGAAAATGAGAGAAATAGAGAGGGAGAGAATAACAGCAAGATATCATCGAATTCTTTCTTCTTTTTCTTCTTTTTTATATTGTTGATTAGAAGATGCGATTCCATGTAAATATAAGTTAAAAAAAAACATTTCCAACCTATACCCTTTTAATACACGGATCTCAAGAGGGAAATGGAGAAAATACGAACTAAATTAATTATGTTTTGGAATGAATATGACAAAGGTTGACAAACGGTTATCAAAGGTTGACAAACGGTTATCAACAAGTCTTGAGAATGTATAAAAACAGAATAAAATATTTAAGAGTAATTATATTGAGATCTAAAAATCTAACAATCCTTTAAAATCAAGTCACGAAGGGATTTATCTTTCATGAATATCTTAATTTCGACGTGAATGATATATTTTTGACCAGACCGAAAAAAAAATTAATCGAGATACACTTAAATTGATTTGAACACATCTGACAGTTAAAATTTTATTTTGTCCTTATTATTTACCTAATAATATGACAGTTGATATGATCTAATAATGTAATTATAACTGAAACTTTTGAACTTAAGTAAAATTATATTATTTAGTAAGTAAATTGGTCAAATTTTTAAATCTTAATAATAATAATAATTACTTAATAGACTTCATATCTAATACGCAATGATTATAGTATCGTTTGAGAGTGATAGAAAAGACTATCAATTAAGGTGATATTTTGTTTTCTGCTTTCCACTGGGATTTGCTGTCCTTGTTTGTGATTATTGCTGTTCTTTTTAGTTGGTAACATTAATTTGGGAAATAGTGATATTATTGAGATAAAAAAAATTAATATAATTTATTGTTTAATAGTTTTAGGACTTGACTTTTGAATCTCTTTATTAAATCAATGGATTGTGTTAAATTTTTTTAATAATGATATTACATCACCTTTGTGTACCACCTTATCTACTCTATTTGATTTGATATGGCATGATCTCAATCTTTAAATATTTAATGAATTTAACGAAACCACTAATCTAAACGGTTTATGTTGAATAATTCAACAAGCAAGGGGTGGGTTTTGCAGCTGGACATGGTTGGCCAACTTATCTATACAATCCCTGGAGACAAGTTTGGGTGAGGAAGATTGTTTCAGGAATATTGGGCTTGTTTGGATCTGGCATTTTTAAATGAAAAGTTGTAATTTATAAAGTTTTGTAAAAAAATCAGACTTACTAAAGTTTCCCAAAATCGTTTGAGGTATTTTTAAAAAAGTTAAAAAAAAATCTATTTAGAGTATTTTTTTAGTTTTTTTTTTATGTCAAAATAAAGAAAATGATTATATATATGTATAAATTATACATAATTGTTCCAAAAATATGAATTTCAAATTTTTTTTATGTCACTAATAATATTTTATGAATATAATAAATTAAAAAATTATGTGAGACCCGCAACAAAACTTAAAAAAGCCGAAAAAAAAGTTCAAAAAATTAGTTTCTTCAATTAGCATAAATAAGCTTTTTTGAGTCTAAAAAATTACTTAATAGTAAAAAAGCATGATCCAAATAGACCTGATTTATTTTCCTCAAACTCTTAAAAAATTACATATTTAAGTTAACTTTGAAGAGATCCATTAATCCTAGAACACTAATATTCACTTTTGTTTTTTTATACCAAGAACAGATTTGCAATTACACTACTTGGTTAAATTGATTTGGATATTCTCATTAATAAGCATGGCCTTTATGATCTACTTTTTTTAACCACTGCCACCAATTTTGCCGCGGTGAAACAGAGGTGGTTGTATGGTGAGTGGAGTTTATGTTTGGTGTGTAATTTAAGCGGGTCAATTCGACTTCGACTCGAATAAAATAGGGCTTGCATTAGAATTTTTAATACTTGAATTGAATTTGAGCTAAAAAATTCTAACCCAAATTAAATTTGGGCAAGCCTTAATTTGAGGCCTCGGATTATCGGGTTCAACCCGAATATTAAAATTGGGTTGAACCTGAATATACATAAATATATAAATATATTTAACTATGGTTAATATTCCTCTTCAATCTTTAGAGCACAAACTTTCATTTCACTTCAAGTCTTCACTCATGCGCCTCTATCACTTTCAGATTCCTCTCTCAATCGTGACTCGTCTGAATCGTCTTAGACTTTCAGCCTCCCTCTTTCACTCGTCACTCCTCCCTATCTCACTCCCTTTCTCTTCATCTGTGTCCCATCTTTCATTTTAGATCATTTAAAAAAATTAGATCTATACTTCAAAAAATCAAATCTACACTTCAAAAAATCAATTCGAATTAAGGAACCAAAGCCAACTTAATTTTTAGCCCGAATTAAGTAACCCGAATTCAACCCGAGCCCGTCCAAATTAAACTCGGACATTACTCAAGATAAGTATCTCGGGTTAAGGTAGGGTTACGGTTAGGGTTGAAGGTTATATAATTAGGATTTGACTAAGGTTGACCTCTCAACCCGTCCAACCCATCCGAGTTGCACCCCTAGTTTATGTCGGTGATAGCAATAACCATGCATCAATTCTTTGGTGATAGCCAGATGCAAGCAGCTGATGGTCACTAGTGAAATTCTAATCATTCACAATCTTAGGGAAGGAAACCAATGTGTAGATGCGTTGACGAATTTGGGAGTTCAACAACAATGCGGTTTAGTTGTATTGGATCATCACTTTCCCCACCTTGGAAACTTGCTTAATGCAATTCTTGCCAGTGTTTCTTTTGGTAGGAATTCTATTTAGTTTTTGGGTGGGGCTATTTCCGCTCCACAAATCTATATTTCTATCCCATTTAATTTCTCATTATTAAACGACTATACCCATCCCTTCTATACCCACCTCATTAGTAACCAAACCCACCCTATACTACATACATCCCATTAATAGTTAAAATCACTCATTCTATATACAACCCTTTATTGACAAAAATTATCGTAAGAAAAAAATAATGAAAGAAGAAAATTAGTTTGAATGCATAAATATATTTATGAAACAAGAAAAAAAAAGTAAAAAGAAAACAAGTAAAAGAAAACATGCAAGTCGAAACAAAAAAAAAACAAAATAAGAAAAAAAAAGAAAGAAGAATAAAGCAGACTGAAATAAGAAAAAAAGAAGAACAAAACAAGAAAAAAAAAACATAAAGAAAGAAGCAAATCGAAACAAGAAGGAAAAAAAATTCAACCAAAGATTAAAGAAACAAGCAAAACTACAAGACGTAAAACTATATATATATATACAAAATAAGTATGACACAAAATCGAATAAGAAAAAAAATAACAAGAATATATGCAAAACCTTAACAAGATAAAAAAAAATAATATGAAAACATATACACACACACATAAATTTTAAATAAAAAATTATTAAACTTGGTAAAGATATCAAAACATACTGAAAATAATAAAAATTCATATAACAAACATGAAGTTAAATTTAGAAGTAATACTAACATTTATCTCATTGAAAAATTCATATTGAAAAAATGTTTTTGTATGTGCATAAGATGAAATAGAGAATGAAATCCTAATTATAACAAAATATACAGTGGGTTTACTTATTAAAGGGAATGTATGTAATA
Organism: Ilex paraguariensis; assembly: GCA_963454935.2. Classification (NCBI taxonomy): domain Eukaryota; kingdom Viridiplantae; phylum Streptophyta; class Magnoliopsida; order Aquifoliales; family Aquifoliaceae; genus Ilex; species Ilex paraguariensis. The sequence continues at coordinate 1,518,118 of CAUOFW020004613.1, read as the reverse complement.
CGAGGTGAGTTTAGTTACTAATGGGACGAGTATAGAAGGAGTGAACTTAATAACTTGATAATGAGAAATTAAATAGGGTGAAAATAGAGATTTATGGGATGGGAATAGCCCCACCCTTAGTTTTTTACCTTTCCAATGTACAAAAGAAGAAGAAGAAGAAGAAGAAGAAGGAGATTGTGGTACTACTAGTTTGGATTATTTCTGGAACAAGAATATTATTGATTCAAAAATTTTAAAATATTTTTTAAATTTTACATTCCAAATTAATGTGGAGATTAGAGGGTTCCATTCGTTTTGATCTACCATTCTAATTGATTTTTTTTTTGTCTTGAAATATTAGAAGAACCATACTAATTGATATAAGAAATAAAGTTAGAGATGAGATATAAAGTATTGATAAGCCCAAATCTAATCAGGTCAGACCCAATAAATCTAGCAAGTCCAAGTCAACTAAAAGGCAGGTCAAAGCTCAGTTCGCAAATCAGGCCCAACCTAAGTTCCAAGGAGTCCAAGAAGAATTAGAGCACATAGGGAGCAATTATCGGGATACTCACTCTCGAAGATCAATGTAACCTTTTATGGTACTTACCTTTTGTATCCATCTGAAAAATTAGTACATTTACCCTCATATCACCGCCTTAACCAAGGCTCAATGTGTATAAATTGTAAATTCTCTCTACATGATAGGACATATTGAGTTCTACCTCTACACTCCTCTACACACATATAGTTTTTCTCTCCCCTAGCTATTGTACCTCCCCCGGAGCTAACTATCGCTTTGTCTATTTCGTTTAACTTACTTCATCAATAAAGACCCCCGCCACCGTTGCCATTTCCTAGAGTAGAGTAGGTCATCCAGACCGAACCATTATATATGACTCAATATTTATATTACTGCTATTAATTGCTTTATTTATTGTCCATTAATTACACCTTATCACACACTCGACTGTTGATCTTGCACGAGACTATTTGGTGCATCATTAGTTTGGTTTCGTCTGTGGAAAATGACTAAATTTTCTACTACCTTGCTACTCCATGGCAATCATGACCAGGTCGATGAGTCAACAATCGGGAGACAACTACCCGGCCCCCCAGGAAAAGGCTTATCCTCCTCTTGCACCCTCGAAACCATCCACTACAGCGACTTCCGTGGTCGGGCAATAGCTTTTACAGACTATGCAGCTTCTGGTAAACCAGAATTAGTAAATCATCCAGTTAATGCTTGCCTCGGGAGGCGTCGCCCCTCAACTTGTAGGAGGAGCATCACTCCCTCCGACAGTAGAAGCATCGCAACCTCTCCACTCTGGGCGCCAACTCGCCCCTTACCGTGAAGCCTTGTGCCAGAACGCCCCCGGGCAATGCCGGGGTACCCTTTGCCCAAGAGTCCCTCCTCAGCGTGCAGGAAGCTCACATGTTCCCCCTCCTCATGTACCTGCACAAGAGGATGAGGGAGAAAACCAATATACCGAATCCATTACAATGACCGGACGGAGGATGTCCCCAACCAATGGAACGAGAAGATCATGGAGGTGTAAACCAGCTTGTTGATGCCCTCAATGCCATCAAATCACAGACGCTTAAGACGGTGGATTACGTGGTAAGACACACTGATATCCTGTTCGTTGCAGATATTTCAATTACCTTTATCCTCAAAATTCAAGATGCTTGCCATTGAGATTTTTGATGGTACCAAGGACCCTTTGGATCACCTTGACACCTATAAGTTTATAATGCAACTCCAAAACGTGCTTGATGAGATCATGTGTAGAGCCTTTCCCACCACCTTGAAGGAGTCTATTCGACAATGGTTCGTGAAGGTCTAACCCTCCTCTATCCACTCTTTCGCAGAGCTGAGTAAATCTTTGGTCTTCCACTTCATTGGGGGACGCCGACATCAGAAACATGTTATACATCTACTCATCATCAGGCAGGACTGGGATGAAATCTTTAGGAGTTACCTCACTCATTTCAACGAGAAGCTCTCCAGATTGAGGAGCCAAATGATAAGGTGGCTCTAGCCACCTTTATTGCTGGTTTGCGCTCCTCCAACTTTATGTTCTCTGTCCTCAAAAAGCCACCCTCTAGCATGCCTGAGCTGTTGTCAAGGGCACAAAAGTACATGAATGCCGCGGACGTCATCAAGGCCCATCGAGGTGAGTCTTATCGAGGAGGGAAAAAAAGGAAGGACACACGTGAAGACAAGCGGGAGGCGGAGAACAAGAGAAAGAGAACCGAGAAAGTCTCTATTAAGGACCGTCTTGGTCCAGTACCCCCAGAGAACGACAGCCTTCCATGCCACTCAATGCCTTGGTGGAGCACATTCTATTCCAAATACAGGATGACCCCACACTCTGCTAGCCCAAAAAAATAAAGTCCGCCCCAAACCACAGAAATTCCAGCAAGTATAGTTGTTTCCACCGCGACCACGACTGCTTCCAGTTAAATAGGCGGATCAAGGAGCTTATTCAGCGTGGCCAGCTAAGGCAGTATGTTGCCGGTTGAGGACTGGCTCCACCACCCGGCCGGAATCAAGAGGATCGAGAATGCAGCAGCCCCTCGGAGAGATCTAGACTATCTCCGGAGGGTTAAGAGGAGGAGGTGACTCCAACTCTACCAGAAAAGTGCACACCCAGAAAGTCAGATTGGCTGAGTCTCATGACTCTCGCCCCCACAAAGACACCCTGACAAGGGGACCTTAAGGGGATCCAAGACCCTCATGATGATCCTCTAGTCTTAACCCTAATGGTAGCCAACTACCAGGTTAAGAGGATCCTAGTCGATAACGTCAGCTTAGCCGATATTCTATTTGTACTGGCCTTTGACAACCTTTATCTGGGCAGGGAGAAATTGTAACCTGTCAAGACTCCCCTTGTTAGTTTCTCGGGGGAAAAGGTTTATCCTTTGGGTTCCATTACCTTGTCAATCACAACAGGAACATCACTGAGGAGTTCCACCATCATGGTAAATTTTATTATACTTGACTGTCCTTTTGCCTATAATATTATTCTTGGACACCCAACCCTCAACACCTTAAGGGCAATGCTATCCACCTACCACCTTCTCCTCTATTTTTCAATCACCAGTGGGACTAGAGAGATCAGAGGAGACCAGGTATTTGCCTAGGAGTGCTATGTGGCTTCTATGAGGGCAAAAAGATCACATGAGACTCTCTAAGTCGAAGTCCTTAACTCGAGAGATGACAACACCTTGGAGAGAGGGGAACAAACAGAAGAAATTTGACCAGTAGTAATGGACGAAAGCCTTCTAGAGAGGGGAGTCTATATAGGCTCCTCACTTTCCCCGAAGCAAGCCTCCGAACTAGTAGACTTCCTTAGACGGAGCATGAATATCTTTTTTTGGTCCCACAAAGACCTATAGGGTATCTACTCCGAAGTGGCCTCCCACCAACTCAATGTGGATTTTAGGTATAAAGATCACATGAGACTCTCTAAGTCGAAGTCCTTAACTCGAGAGATGACAACACCTTGGAGAGAGGGGAACAAACAGAAGAAATTTGACCAGTAGTAATGGACGAAAGCCTTCTAGAGAGGGGAGTCTATATAGGCTCCTCACTTTCCCCGAAGCAAGCCTCCGAACTAGTAGACTTCCTTAGACGGAGCATGAATATCTTTTTTTGGTCCCACAAAGACCTATAGGGTATCTACTCCGAAGTGGCCTCCCACCAACTCAATGTGGATTTTAGGTATAAAGATCACATGAGACTCTCTAAGTCGAAGTCCTTAACTCGAGAGATGACAACACCTTGGAGAGAGGGGAACAAACAGAAGAAATTTGACCAGTAGTAATGGACGAAAGCCTTCTAGAGAGGGGAGTCTATATAGGCTCCTCACTTTCCCCGAAGCAAGCCTCCGAACTAGTAGACTTCCTTAGACGGAGCATGAATATCTTTTTTTGGTCCCACAAAGACCTATAGGGTATCTACTCCGAAGTGGCCTCCCACCAACTCAATGTGGATTTTAGGTATAAAGATCACATGAGACTCTCTAAGTCGAAGTCCTTAACTCGAGAGATGACAACACCTTGGAGAGAGGGGAACAAACAGAAGAAATTTGACCAGTAGTAGTGGACGAAAGCCTTTTAGAGAGGGGAGTCTATATAGGCTCCTCACTTTCCCCGAAGCAAGCCTCCGACCTAGTAGACTTCCTTAGACGGAGCATGAATATCTTTTTTTGGTCCCACAAAGACCTATAGGGTATCTACCCCGAAGTGGCCTCCCACCAACTCAATGTGGATTTTAGGTATAAACCCGTCCGCTAGAAGCTGAGGAATGTAAGTATGGAAAGAGGTCAAGCCATGGAAAAATAAGTGGAGAAGCTACTGAAGAATGGGTCAATAAGGGAGGTAGCCTACCCAGACTGGTTGCCCAACATAGTGATGATTACAAAGGCCAATGAGAAGTGGCGCCCCTACGTGGACTTCACGGAACTCAACAAAGACAGTCTCGAAAATAGTTACCCTCTCCCATGCATCGATCTCTTTATTGACGCTACCGCCAAACACAAGTTCCTTAGTTTTCTAGATGTCTACTCCAGGTACAACCAGATTAACATGTTCCCTCTAGACCAGGAAAAAACTTCATTCATCATCCCGAAGGGCACCTACTGTTACAGAGTGATTGATGATACCTACTAATTGAGTATTTTCGATTTGATGAAATTGTAAGTTTTCATGATCATTTGGGAGGAAACAAAGTTAATTTAGAGCCAAAATATTGAATTTTTGAAGGGGGAGCAACAAAGGCATTTTAGGCTTATTTTTTTTTTTTTTTGGGGGGGGGGGCGCACCTCTGCACCAAACTACTATCCAAATGGCGCCCCTGCACTGATTTCTGGTGCAGTTGCGCTTGTGTTGGTTCGTGACACGAATTTTAACTTATTTTTTACCCGAAATTGGACTCTAAAGCTACATATATACTAGGGTTTGTGTGGGGATGATATATTCTGACTTTTGGGGGCTGAAAACATCTGGAAAAACCAAGGAATTGGAAAAAAATTGAAGACAAGAATCAACACGAAGAAGATTGGTCTTGAAGGCTAGATAATGATTGAAGATTGCACCTAAGTTTTCATTTTTTTCTCTTACTTTTATTTCTTGATTTCCTAAGATGTTGTTTAATTTTAGAATGATGTTTTTCAATTACGTTATGAACTAAATTTTTATTAAGATTGCAACGGAACATATGTCTAGTTAAATTAATCTACTCTCGTTTCTAGTTCTTATTGATCTTATATGAGTTGTTTGTCATTTTTTGTGATTGATGCATGATTGTGTGGCCAACAATTAGTTTGATAACCTAGATGAAATTGGGAGATAAATTCTAGATTTAGATCTGAATATGAAGACATGTGTTTGGTTAATTCTTCTTAGGATTGAATAGTTAGGTTTGTGTATAGGATAAAAATATATCTATATGTCGTGTGTAACTTTTATGAGAGTTTGAACTTAATGAATCTATTCCAACTTATTTTGCATAGGAATATAGTAATTTAATTGGGATAGATAATTTTATCTAATTATCGGAAGATGTTTGATAAATAATTTTGAGTTCTCAGTTAACAACTTATTTTGATTAATTAACTAAAAAGAGAGTTAGAAGGAGTTATACGAAGGATTAGGGGAAGTTGTAATCTTAAGTTCTTTTACCCGGTAAATTCAACCCTTGATTATTAAGTTTAGGTTTAGTTTTAAATTAGTAAATTCATAGTTCAATTCCAGTTGTTTAAATAAAATTGAATTGAAATAAAGTTAGTACTTAGAATTTGTTAGCAATAATTCTCCGTGAGAACGATATTCTACTTATCACTTTATTACTTATTGATCGTGTATACTGACACGTAAATTGTCAATATAAAATTCGGATAACAAGTTTTTGGCGCCAGTGCCGGGGAATTATTCTAGTAATTATTTTAATATTAATTTCAATCAATTTGATCTTAGTTTAAACTTATNGTAATGCAATGCTATTACATTACAAAGCGAAAAAGAGTTACCTAAGGTTGTTGATGGAACTCCAAAATAATCACATAGAGATGATAGTGAGGGTAAAGAAAAAGATAGCAAGGATGTGGAACGTGAAAAGAAAGAAGAAGATCCAGTTNGGAGCTACTACGGTACAAAGACAAAATCGAAAGAAGGCTCCGAAACTTGTGAAAGTATTCTCAAGAAGTAAATAACTAAGAAGCCATGGCGGAAGATGAACAAAAATCGCTAAGGGATTATGCTATGTTGCTTGTGACAGAAATACAATCAAGCATTCAAAGACCCGCAATACAAGCCAACAATTTCGAGATCAAGCCGGGTACCATCCAAATGATCCAGAATTTAGTGCAATTTGAGGGTTTGCCTAACGATGATCCAAACGATCATTTGGTGAGTTTTCTGGAGATTTGTAACACGTTCAAGTATAACAGAGTTTCTGAAGATGCGATTAGACTCTGACTTTTTCCTATCACACTTCGTGATAAGACAAAAAGTTGGTTGCATTTATCACTGTCGGGTTCTGTTATTACATTGACAGATTTAGCTCAAAAATTTTTAGCTAAATTCTTTCTACCAGCTAAAATTGCAAGGATGAGGAGCGACATCACATCATTCGCACAACATGATTCTGAGACTCTATATGAAGCTTGGGAACGATTCAAGGACTTACTCCAAAAATGCCCTCACCATGGTATTCCTAAGTGGTTGCAATTTCAAACATTCTACAACGGGTTGTTTAGTGCTACTCGGACTAGTATCGATGCAGCTGCAGGAGGGGCATTGAAGGGGAAAAATTTTGATGAAGCTTATGAGTTATTGGAAACGATGACTGCCAACAATTATCAGTAGCCTTTGCAAGGATCACTCAACCAAATGTAGCAGGGATTTATGAAGTGGATGTGGTTACTGCATTAGTTGCACAGGTTGCTACATTGACAAAGAAGATTGATGCTTTTGGGGTGTAACCTATTCAAAGTGTGGCAGTAATTTGTGAATTGTGTGCTGGAAACCATCCGAGTGATCAATGCGTAATTAATTCAGAGTCGGTACAATACATTGGTAACTTCAATAGGCAGCAACATGACAATAATTTCAACAATTATAACCCTGGTTGAAGGACTCAGCCGAACTTGTCTTGGAATAATAATCAAGCCCAATCTTCTGCTCCAACACAATCATACCTACCAGACTTTCAGAATCAAGCTCCACAACAAGAAAAGAAGCCAAATTTGGAGGAGCTGCTTTCTAGGTACATAGCACAGAGTGAGACAAGGATGAACAGTATGGATGTATCAATCCGAAATCTTGAAAATCAAATGGGTCAGCTTGCTAATGCCATTAATAACCGACCTCAAGGCACTCTACCTAGTGATACCGAGATCAATCCTAAGAGGGAAGGTAAGGAGCAATGCTATTACATTACAAAGCGAAAAAGAGTTACCTAAGGTTGTTGATGGAACTCCAAAATAATCACATAGAGATGATAGTGAGGGTAAAGAAAAAGATAGCAAGGATGTGGAACGTGAAAAGAAAGAAGAAGATCCAGTTGCATGTTCTAATAGAGGTAATCTGAGTCCTATTATACCTCCCGTGTCGTTTCTACAATGTTTGCAAAAACATAAGTGGGATAAACAGTTTTCTAAATTCATGGAAGTGTTTAAGAAGCTCCAAATGAATATCCCTTTTATAGAAACAATGGAGAAAATGCCTAAATAAGTGAAATTTTTAAAGAAAATTTTGTCAAAGAAGAGAAAATTAGGCGATTTTGAGACAGTAGCACTTGCGGAAGAGTGTAGTGCTATTCTTCAAAAGAAGCTATCACCAAAGCTAGAAGATCCAGGTAGCTTTACAATTCCATGCACAATAGGTGGTCAATTTTTTTGAAAGCATTATGTGACTTAGGAGCTAGTATCAACTTGATGTCGTTCTCAATTTATCAGCAATTGGGTTTAAAAGAAGTGAAGTCTACTAACATCACATTGCAGCTTGCGGATAGGTCACTCACTTATCCAAGGGGGCATAGTTGAGGATGTTTCTAGTTAAAGTGGATAAGTTCATTTTTTAGCTGATTTCATAGTCTTAGATTGTAAGAAAGATAGGGAAATACCTATTATTCTTGGGCGACCATTCTTAGCAACGGGGAGAACACTTATCGATGTAAAAAGGTGAGCTAACTATGCGTGTCCAAGATGAAGAAGTTAGATTCAATGTATTTTCAGCTATGAAATTTTTAAAGGAAGCAGAAGAATGTTTTTGGGTGGATTTGGTTGAAAAGACAGTGAATGGCGTATTCGTAGGAAGTTGTATTTCAGATCCTCTTGAGAACTCCAAGCTATATAAAGAGGGGGTGTTCCCACATAGTGTAGTCTAAGTTGAGAAAGCCAATTTGAAAAGAACTTTCAAGGTGAACGGGCGAAGACTGAAGCAATATTGGGGTGACGACATTAATCATGAAAAGACCTCAATTACCCATGTTGACCCGAGATGAAATAAGAAATAGTCAGGTTGAAGACTATAAAACAAGCACTAATTGGGAGAAAATCCAAATTTTAGCTTCTAAGTTTTATTTCATTTTTTTTTAATTTATTTTTTTTTATAAGAAATAGTGTAGCTAGTTAGTTAGTGTATTTTAATTGGCATGTCAATTGCTTGCAGGTCCCAAGGATTGAATATAAAGTTAGAGCACACACAAAGCCTTACCAAAAGCCAAGAACAGCCCACCTATGTTTTTCAAATACATTCGCAACTCAGCGGACGATGAAGACGCTGACGATGATGCCAATTAGCGAAGTCTCAAGAAAGTCCTCTGTCTTAATTTGTCCAACTTTATACATTGAGGACAATGTTTAGTTTAAGTTTGGGAGTGTTTTCTTATTTGCATTTGCATTATTAGGTATGCATTTAGATAACATGTTTGCACTTAAATAACATGTTTTAAAATAACTTGAGCAATGAGTTGATTAAATTTGATTATGGCTAATGATGAATGAGATTAATTGTCAATTCAAGAAAAATTGATGAACATGTTGAGTTTGTAGTTCGACAAACTAGTTATTTTTACACTGTTTGTGATCTTTTCAGTAATGAGCACATATCCATCTGTTTGGTTAGTTATTATTTTAAGAGTTTATTTGGTTAAATGTTTATGGGAGATATTATTGAAACTTTAAAAAACTTATTTAAGCTTCATTCAAAGCGAATTGAGGTATTCATAAAAGTTTGGAGGAAACATTGGTTATGTGCTTGACAAAATTCTTTGTTGTTTCCTAACCTATAAACATCACCTTTTAGCATGTATAGTATATGAATGAAGGGGAATGTCACTCTCCTAGGGATGATGTCAAAAGAAAGGGCAACGGAATGGTGGATGAATTAGATTTCAAATGTGAGTATGTGTGAACAAAAGTGCTCCCCAAGCACAAGGAGACTTTCGCGGATTGTGTTTTACTTGGTGGTATTTCAAGGTCGTTTCCCCGGGGAAGGAAGTAAACCGAGGGGGAAGGTGATTTTGGGAGAAAGAAAGTGTAAAATCTTTAATTGTTAGAAGTTGTTTGGTGAAGTTGTTTTGATGCTAGTAAAATGAGAAACAAATGTTGGCAAATCCAAGAGGTTACTCCAATAGGAATATCGTCTCAACTCGAAACCCTCCTCCAATAGAGCATGAATGAACGATTGATTCGTGGGAAGCTAGGGGTAAGATTGGTGAGTAACTAAGCATAAATCGTGACTTTGCCTACGGAATATCAAAGACCCACCAAGTTATCCACCCTCAACCCACTCAAACCGAACCATTGAACTCTGAAAGAGGGGAGGAGAATGAGTTGAAATGGTATACCCAAGTGGAGGTTCCTCTTGGTTTTGCCAACTAAGAGATTTAGCTATTCATGCTTAAAATAAAGACAACAATATGATGAGAAGACATTATGAAAAAATAAAGACTAAAGCTAAGCATAAACGAATTGCATAAATTTAACTTCCGGATAACCACCTCTTACTAAAGATTGGATGAGAAACTACTCACTCTTCATAGCTTTGTTAAAGCTAAAAAAGTGAGTGATGCTCATCCCTCCAAGTAGAGGAGTTACAAGGTAACACATTTTACACAAGGAGCCGATCTTCGACAAAGAATGAGTGAATCACGTTCCACCNTTGGTCGACAACACACACATGCATTAGACTTGAGATCAATTAGGACTTTCTATAGGTAGTAATGTGGCCAGAGGTTAGTGGCTAATGAAATGACGTCAATGGTATTCAAAAGCTATCATCTTTTTAATGTAGCACACCTCTTTCTTGCTTTTCAGTCTTTTGTCTAAAAATGGTATTTCTTTCTTTCATTTTTTTTTTCGATTCTTCATTGAATAGTAGTCACTATCTTCTTTTATGTTTTTCTTGTCTTTCTATGTCATACCGATTTATAAGAGGGTGCAAGAAAAAATTGGATAGCAAGGTATGTTAAGTGTATTTTTTTTTTTTTGTGTGGCTCAGTTATCATATGGGTTTTTTGAGAAAAAAATCATCATTCATTGAAGGCTCAAACATGACTAACTAGGGATATAATTTTGTAGAAGCAATGAATAAGGTTCAAAATCAACTCAAAGATGGCCTAAAATCCTTTCTCAAGTATGTACCTGTGTCACATGCAAAGGTTCCCTGTAGGATATGTCAATAGATTACTTTAGTTGCATTTAATCAAAGCAAGTTTAATGAGATTATTCAAAAATTGAAAGTGAAAGAGCTTACTTGAGTAAATGTTGATTGTCTCTCAGAAAGCATCGTAAGACTCAAAACTTACCATGGTATTCTTCGTTATCTCCACTGGTTATGTCAGATTTCCAAAGAATGTCAGTTATATTATAATTCTATTTTCGAATCTGGTCATTTTGTACCTTAAGATTAACAAATACCAATGTACATTTGACATTTAAGCATAGAGAAAATACCATTTTTCAAGGAAATACGACTTTTTTTTTTCACTCGAATAAAAATCAAAACTATTTACATACACATTTATCTATGAAAATTGACAAAAAGACTAAATGCACATGTTGAACTTGAAAAACTATGGTGTCTTAGGATAGGTCCCTACCCACGCTACAAGTTGGCATTTTAGGACAATCCTTACTCAATCCACATCTTTATTTCAACAAAAAGACTTTGTACATAAACAAATATTTACAAGAAAAAAAATAAAATTTCGGACCATTAACCTTCATCCCCAAAACACATTTTTTTTCACAGTTTTATCAATATTAGTTAAAATTTAATCCGAGTCGTCGCTTGTGCCTATGTCATTATTAGTGACCNCAAACATAAATATTACCAGTCCCTAGTAATAAACAACATAACAAAATAAAATCACTTTCGTAGATAACACAATTGCATTTAGCATATGCAATAAGCCATTAAACCCCTAGATGATCTTTAGTGGACGAGTTTTGTCTCATGAAGGTTTTCAGTAAAGCTACTTACAAACTCCAATTAAAAGATGTGTATACGTAAGATTTCTTGTCAAAATGAGTTAGTAACAGAATCATTGAAGCACACATCTCTTAATTTTGAATTGTTTCCCGAACACTTCTCTGTCATTGGTACGTACTCTATAGAAAAATAAACACTTGTTACATTGGTATTTGGAATTCCTTGTGTAGTAGGAATGATCATTCTAGTAGTAAGAATTGTTATATAACAAACATTCTAATTTATCACCTTCCATGGATAGCTTTGATTTCTCAAATCTCTCTTAGAATGCTCTCAGCAAAAAATTCACTTCAATTATAGTGACTTGTCTCTCAAAGGGCATGTGATCAGAGGATGGTCAATCGAAGAATCACATGCACAGTTAGAAAGGGAGTGAAAGTCTTAAGAAAGTAGGCTAATCATGTTCTTAGTATAATCTCATGGAAGAATATCAATGCAATTAAAGAAATACTATTTAACATACCCCAATTTTTGGTCGACAACACACACATGCATTAGACTTGAGATCAATTAGGACTTTCTATAGGTAGTAATGTGGCCAGAGGTTAGTGGCTAATGAAATGACGTCAATGGTATTCAAAAGCTATCATCTTTTTAATGTAGCACACCTCTTTCTTGCTTTTCAGTCTTTTGTCTAAAAATGGTATTTCTTTCTTTCATTTTTTTTTTCGATTCTTCATTGAATAGTAGTCACTATCTTCTTTTATGTTTTTCTTGTCTTTCTATGTCATACCGATTTATAAGAGGGTGCAAGAAAAAATTGGATAGCAAGGTATGTTAAGTGTATTTTTTTTTTTTTGTGTGGCTCAGTTATCATATGGGTTTTTTGAGAAAAAAATCATCATTCATTGAAGGCTCAAACATGACTAACTAGGGATATAATTTTGTAGAAGCAATGAATAAGGTTCAAAATCAACTCAAAGATGGCCTAAAATCCTTTCTCAAGTATGTACCTGTGTCACATGCAAAGGTTCCCTGTAGGATATGTCAATAGATTACTTTAGTTGCATTTAATCAAAGCAAGTTTAATGAGATTATTCAAAAATTGAAAGTGAAAGAGCTTACTTGAGTAAATGTTGATTGTCTCTCAGAAAGCATCGTAAGACTCAAAACTTACCATGGTATTCTTCGTTATCTCCACTGGTTATGTCAGATTTCCAAAGAATGTCAGTTATATTATAATTCTATTTTCGAATCTGGTCATTTTGTACCTTAAGATTAACAAATACCAATGTACATTTGACATTTAAGCATAGAGAAAATACCATTTTTCAAGGAAATACGACTTTTTTTTTTCACTCGAATAAAAATCAAAACTATTTACATACACATTTATCTATGAAAATTGACAAAAAGACTAAATGCACATGTTGAACTTGAAAAACTATGGTGTCTTAGGATAGGTCCCTACCCACGCTACAAGTTGGCATTTTAGGACAATCCTTACTCAATCCACATCTTTATTTCAACAAAAAGACTTTGTACATAAACAAATATTTACAAGAAAAAAAATAAAATTTCGGACCATTAACCTTCATCCCCAAAACACATTTTTTTTCACAGTTTTATCAATATTAGTTAAAATTTAATCCGAGTCGTCGCTTGTGCCTATGTCATTATTAGTGACCCTTCCCACTTCTTGTCGCACATAATGTGTAAGTCCCAGACTGGTATAAGATGGCGTCTCAGGAAAATCCTTACTCTGCCCCATACACTATCCAGTTTAATCGATCGGTTGCACAACCCGAAATTGGTTCAGAACACTGATTGCATTTTTTCATGTGAAAACACCTGCCACATTGTTTATAAGCACCCAGCCGTTTGGCACGACGACATTTTGCAAAAGTACTTCTGCCACACAATGGTTTTGCTTGTGCTTCTCGAATTTCAATTTTTCTGACTACTCTTGTTTTTCTCATGATCACANAGCCGTTTGACACGACGACGTTTAGCAAAAGTACTTATGCTTCTCGGATTTTAATTTTTCTGACTACTCTTGTTTTTCTCATGATCACAACATGCACATCAGATGAAAATGTGCACAAGACTCCCAAACTAAACCAAATAATTTTAACATCCATGTTTTCTATGCTTTAAAACTCACTATCTAGTTCTTTAACATCTGCTAGTCACAAAGACGATCGACGGTGCATTTGATGTGATCATGAAATATAAGCGAAAATACTGTAAAAATACGCAACCCAGAACAACCTTTTTTTTTTTTTTAAATACGAAAACTATAACAAACTAGAATCGTAGATCACACCCCTCAACCTAAATCGAACATTGTCCCCAATGTTTCAAATTTACTAGTGTGTAGAGTTTGGAGATCAAGTTATAAGGCAGAGATCTGTTCAACTGTCGAAACCTACAAAGAAAATACACAAATTAATCTTCTCTACGCAGATCTGGGTTATCGTTATGATGAAAACCCTTGATTCTAAATGTAGACAGAAGAAGAAGAACCATGTACAAATAGAGTAAACAAATGCCGAGCATGAGACAAACGACTGGGTCTTCGGGGAATATGGTCATGGGATTGTTGGGAGTTGGGTCCTGTTATAGAGAATAGCACAACAGAAATAAGAAGAAGAAGAAAACGAATAAAGAGGGAAAAGCGGTGGGTGTAAAGATCTGTCTAGCTGCCGAAACCAACAAACAAAACACAACAATTAACCCACTCGAGGGAGATTTGGGTTAGGCTGGAAATCCCTCACCCTAAGTGTGAGCAGAAAAAGAGCACCCATGAACCAATAAAAACATATAAGGCAAATGATTAAACAAAGGACTGAGTCGTCGACGTATATGGTCATGAATTTGCAGGGGTGGTTTGTTTTTACAGAGAATAGAGAGAACGAAGAAGAAGAAGAAGAAAAGAGAAGGGGAGAAGAAGGGGAGACCAATCACCGGTGGATGGGAAAAAAAAAATTGAAAGCCTTATAAAGGCATCCCATTTTATTTTTTTATTTTTATTTTTTTATTGGCAGCCGCATATCCGTGCGGAATATTCCCACATTTTGTTTTTTAGTGTCGGCAGACGCGAATATTCGTGCGAAATATTCTCACAAACATTGGTGTAATGTGCAAATAATGCAACCTCACCCCCCCCCCCCAACTTGATTCATGTAGTGTTCTAAAACAAATATGATATTCAATGATGGACAGTAAAAAGATAAGAAGGGTTAGAGAACACCTCACACTTGAGTTTTGACAAAAACACCAATATCTGCAACTAAGAAAAATAAAACTATACGACAAAAGAACATAATTAACATGGAATAAAAAAAATAAAGTAGGTAAATAAAAACCTGTACATTGAAAAGCAGAAAAAAGAAAAACTAATTATTCCTTCACAACTTTCGGGTATACCGGATCCATCAAATTCTCCTCCACCACTTGTTTTTCAAAACCCCCAAAAAATGGCTTAAGTCTTTGGCCATTGACCTTGAATGTCTGGTCATTTTCGGGGTTTTGAACATCCACAGCTCCGTTGGGGTAGGCCACCTTGACAAGATAGGGGTCATCCCAACGGGATCGGAGTTTGCCTTGAAAAATGGAGAGGCGAAAATTGTATAAGAGTACTTTTTGCCCGGGCTCAAATGATTTTCTCACAATGGAGTTATCATGAAAGATTTTGGCCCTTTCTTTTGAGATTTTGGAGCTCTCATACGCATCTCGTCGAATCTCTTCCAACTCATTCAGCTCTAACTTCCTATGATCACCGGCCATTCTCAAATTAAAATTTAAAGTCTTAATGGCCCAATACGCCTTGTGTTCCATTTTGACTGGCAGGTGGCAAGCCTTTCCATAGACAAGCTGGTAGGGAGACATGCTCAAAATAGTTTTAAAGGCAGTGCGGTATGCCCAGAGGCCATCGGTCAATCTATCGGACCAATCATTCATGTTTGGGTTAACCGTTTTTTCTAGAATGTTCTTGATCTCCCTATTGGCTAGCTCGGCTTGGCCATTTGTTTGTGGGTGATAGACAGTGGATACTTTGTGAGTGACGCCATATTTGAATATTAGAGATGCAAATGGCCTATTACAGAAATGTGATCCACCATCACTTATTATTGAACGAGGCATCCCAAACCTTGAAAAGATATTCTCCTTGAGAAACTTGACTACGACTCGATGGTCATTAGTCTTGATTGAGATAGCCTCCACCCATTTGGACACATAGTTCACTGCCAGGAGGATGTACAAATAACCAAATGACATAGGGAAAGGACCCATGAAGTCGATGTCCCAATAGTTGAATATTTCTATGACAAGTATCGGTGAAAGGGGCATCATGTTTCTTTGGGTCACACTACCCAACCGTTGGCATTTGTCGCATCCCTTACAAAATGAAACACAATCTTTGATAAGAGAGGGCCAGTAAAAACCTGATTGAAGAATTTTGGCCGAAGTCTTTTTCGCTGAGAAATGTCCACCGCAAGCTTGTGAATGGCAAAATGCAAGGACATCCCGCTGTTCATTTTCAGGTACGCATCTCCTCATGATTTGGTCGGGGCAATACTTGAACAAATACGGGTTGTCGAAGTAGAAGTACTTCACATCTGCCATAAATCGTCTTCGATCTTCTGGGCTCCATTGCGGTGGTGTCTGTCCTGTTGCAAGATAGTTACATATATAAGCATACCAAGGACATACATAGTGAATTGACAACAAATGCTCACCAGGAAAAAAGTCAGGGATAGGAATGTGCTCATCGGCCTCTTGCACCACAAACCGGGATAAATGATCCGCCACCACATTCTCAACTCCTTTCTTGTCCTTGATCGTCAAGTCGAATTCTTGTAGGAGGAGTATCCACCTAATGAGTCTCGATTTTGCATCTTGCTTAGACAACAAATACTTTAAAGCAGAGTGATCAGTAAAGACAACAATAGGCGAACCAATGATGTAAGCACGAAATTTATCTAAGGCAAACACTACTGCTAGCAATTCTTTTTCGGTGGTAGTGCAATTCATGTGAGCCTCATTAAGTGTTTTGCTAGCATAGTGTATCACATATGGTCTATTTTTCTCCCTTTGACCAAGCACTGCGCCGACCGCGTAATCACTTGCGTCGCACATGAGCTCAAAAAGTAGATCTCAATTGGGTGGTCGCATGATCAGAGGTGTGACTAGCATGCTTTTATGTTTTTTAAAGGATGTCTCACAATCATCCGACCACTCAAATGGGACTTCCTTAGACAGCAGGTTGGTCAAGGGTCGGGCCAATGCACTGAAATTCTTTATGAATCGACGATAAAAACCTGCATGGCCCAAAAATGACCGGATGCCTTTGATGACTCTTGGCGTAGGGAGGTTGGAGATGGCCTCCACCTTGGATTTATCGACTTCAATACCCCTTGCCGAAACTATATGGCCAAGCACAATTCCTTCTGTCACCATAAAGTGACACTTTTCCCAATTCAAGACTAGATTCTTCTCCTCACATCTTGTTAGAACTTTCTCCAAGTTTGCCAAACATCCCTCGAATGAATCCCCAAACACCGAAAAGTCATCCATAAAGACCTCCACTATCTTTTCCACCATGTCACTGAAAATTCCCATCATACAGCGTTGGAAAGTCCCCGGAGCATTGCACAGTCCAAATGGCATGCGGCGGTAGGCAAAGGTACCATAGGGGCATGTGAAAGTGGTCTTCTCTTGATCCTCCAAAGCAATCTCAATCTGATTGTAGCCGGAGTATCCATCTAAAAAATAGTAGAATAGATGCCCCGCTACTCGTTCTAGAACTTGATCGAGGAATGGCAATGGGAAGTGGTCTTTCCTTGTGCAAGCGTTCAACTTTCGGTAATCAGTGCACATCCTTCATCCGGTGATTACTCTTGTAGGAATAAGCTTATTATCATCATTCTCAACCACCGTAACTCCGAATTTCTTAGGTACTACTTGCGTGGGGCTAACCCACTTACTATCGGCAATTAGAAAAATGATCCCCACATCAAGTAGTTTCAGAACCTCATCCCTTACCACCTCCTTCATGATGGGATTCAACCGCCTTTGTGGTTGTCGGGAAGGTTTGGAATCCTCCTCANCCGTGCCTTTGATGGCTCTTGGCGTAGGGAGGTTGGAGATGGCCTCCACCTTGGATTTATCGACTTCAATACCCCTTGCCGAAACTATATGGCCAAGCACAATTCCTTCTGTCACCATAAAGTGACACTTTTCCCAATTCAAGACTAGATTCTTCTCCTCACATCTTGTTAGAACTTTCTCCAAGTTTGCCAAACATCCCTCGAATGAATCCCCAAACACCGAAAAGTCATCCATAAAGACCTCCACTATCTTTTCCACCATGTCACTGAAAATTCCCATCATACAGCGTTGGAAAGTCCCCGGAGCATTGCACAGTCCAAATGGCATGCGGCGGTAGGCAAAGGTACCATAGGGGCATGTGAAAGTGGTCTTCTCTTGATCCTCCAAAGCAATCTCAATCTGATTGTAGCCGGAGTATCCATCTAAAAAATAGTAGAATAGATGCCCCGCTACTCGTTCTAGAACTTGATCGAGGAATGGCAATGGAAAGTGGTCTTTCCTTGTGCAAGCGTTCAACTTTCGGTAATCAATGCACACCCTCCATCCGGTGATTACTCTTGTAGGAATAAGCTCATTCTCATCATTCTCAACCACCGTAACTCCGGATTTCTTAGGTACTACTTGCGTGGGGCTAACCCACTTACTATCGGCAATTGGAAAAATGATCCCCACATCAAGTAGTTTCAGAACCTCATCCCTTACCACCTCCTTCATGATGGGATTCAACCGTCTTTGTGGTTGTCGGGAAGGTTTGAAATCCTTCTCAAGATATATGCGGTGGGTGCAAATGAGAGGGCTTATCGCCTTGATATCCGCAATGGTCCACCCAATTGTTCCTTTATATTTTCTCAACACCTTCAAAAGTTCTTTTTCTTGTTCCATGTTTAATGTAGAGCTAATGACCACCGAAAATGTTTCACCTTCCCCAAGATAGGCGTACTTCAAATGGGTGGGCAAGGGCTTCAACTCCAAGTTAGGCTTTTGTTCATCCGACGAAATTTTTTTTTTTTCTCAATGGGGTAACTCTTCGAGTGTAGGGATCCACCTTTTCATCCCTTTTAAATCTTCTACCTCCTCTTGCTCATCATAATTCTCAAGATCTACAATTCCTTCTTCCTTAAATTTCAATATCCCCTCCAGCTCCAAGTGCTCCTCAACCAAAGTGTCGATTCTATTGACCTCACTTACTTCCTCATCATCACCCGGTTGCTTTGCCAAGTTGAATACATTGTGCTACATTGTCATATTCCCAAATGCCAACTTCATTAGACCATTCCTGCAATTTATCACGGCATTAGATGTAGCAAGGAAGGGTCTTCCAAGTATTACGGGAATTTGGGAGCTAAGGTTTGCAACAGGATGTGTATCAAGCACAATGAAATCGACAGGGAAGTAAAATTTATCAATTTGAACTAAGACATCCTCAACTACTCCCCTTGGTGTACGGATACTACGATCCGCCAATTGAAGTGTGATGGAGGTGGGTTTCAACTCCTCAAGCTGCAGATGTTGGTACACCGAGTAGGGAAGAAAATTCACACTTGCCCCCAAATCAAGGAGTGCTTGCTCCACTCGATAATTTCCAATAGTGATGGCTATGGTTGGACAACCAGGGTCTTTGAATTTGGGAGGAGTGTTAGTCCTCAAAATTGAGCTCACTTGCTCGATGATGAATGCTTTCTTGTGGACATTCAGTTTTCTCTTCACCGTGCATAAGTCCTTCAAAATCTTAGCACATGATGGAATTTGCTTGATGGCGTCGAGGAGTGGAATGTTAATCTTCACCTGCTTAAACATTTCCAAAATATCAGCATAATTAGCCACCTTGACAGGTGGCTTCAAACGACTTGGGAAAGGGGCAGGCATGGGAGGAATAAACACACAATCATCAATTAATTTTCCTTTCTCAACAACCTCTCTTTCTTTCTCTTCACGCACCTCACTCTTGTCGGCGTCACCCAAGAGATCTTTTTCTTTTGGCAATGTGGTCTTGGGTGAGACCGTTGGCAAAATNATTAATTTTTCTTTCTCAATAACCTCTATTTCTTTCTCTTCACGCACCTCACTCTTGTCGGCGTCACCCAAGAGATCTTTTTCTTTTGGCAATGTGGTCTTGGGTGAGACCGTTGGTAAAATGGTTTTGTCAATTTCTTTGCTACTGCGGAGGGTGGTGACAGCTTTGAGTTGCTCGCAACTCTCTTTCGAAGGTTTCGATGACTCAACAAGGTGTTGACCCCTAGGGTTCTCTTGTGGTTGAGTGGGAAACTTCCCCTTTTCTTGTTGAGATGCCCCTATGGAGTTTGTCAACTTTGTGAGTTGGGCTCTTACATCATTGATGGTTGTGGCATTTTGATTATTGATGGCGGTTTGACTTTGAATGAAGGAATGAACTATATCCTCCAAATTCCTTTTGTGAGGAGGTTGGTATGTCGATATATTGGATGGTCATTGAGAAAAACTTTGTGGAGAGGGATTTGTTGAAAAATTCTGTGGTGGTGGGTTTGACGAATACCCTTGTGGATAGGTCCGGAGGTATTGAGAGCTAAATATTTACCCTTGGCCATGGTATTGGTATTGGCTTTGCTTGGGAGGCATGGAAGATGCATATGCACTTGAACCATGAGGAATGGGGTTTTTATTTCTCCAACTAAAATTTGGGTGATTACTCCAACCCGGATTGTAAGTATTCGAATTGGGAGAAAATGATTGCCTCATTTGGTTGAAGGCATGGACTTGTTCATGGTATGCTTTTTTAAGGGTCGAAATGTTTGGGCAATCCGATAGGGAATGCACCATACATTCACAAATTGAACAACCCTCCTCGGTTCGTGACACATTAGACACATCGTGTCTTATTGACTTTAAGACTCTCAACTTTCCTTGACAATTTAGCAATTTTTGAAAACAAGTCTTCCCGGTCTCTCAAATCATAAATCCCTCCCCCTTGAGTTTGGCCACTCTTTTGAGGAGAAGACCTTGGTACATCGGTGGGATCTGTAATATCCCATGATTGTGCATTTTGTGCCAATGTATCAAAGTAATCTAAGGCCTCATCAGGGTCTTTGTTCAAAAATTCCCCATTACACATCATGTCAATGAACTGTCGATGGCCCGGTGCGATTCCTTCATAAAAGAAACTCACCATTTGCCATGATTCAAAACCATGATGTGGAAGGGATTGTAGCAATTCCTTGTACCTCTCCTAACATTGATAGAATTGCTCATTGGGATTTTCTGAAAATTTTTGAATTTGCTTTTTTAGGGCGGTAGTTTTATGCACCGAAAAGAATTTGTTCAAAAGCTCAAAAATTATTTGGCTCCATGATGTGATGGTTCGAGGCCTTAAGGAAATAAGCCACGATTTTGCCTTGTCTTTTAGGGAAAAGAGAAACAATTTCATTCTAGCTATCTCTTCCATCCCATGATTGGGAAGGAAGGTTGCAAATATTTCCTTAAAATCCCTTATGTATGAATAGGGGCTCTGAGTTTCAAGTCCGTTGAACGTGGAAATTAGTTACAACATCCCTGGCTTAACTATGAAAAGATGAGATTGGACCGGAAGGAGGATGCATGATGGTGTGGTGCTTCATGTTGGTTGTAGGAAATCCCTCATTGACCTCACCGGGGGATCCATTTGAAAATTATTCCCCTCATTCACAGGAGGGGGAAAATTCATTCTCGGATTGGGTATTTGGGGTTCTTGTGGTCCCCCACCC
>CAUOFW020004613.1:1446556-1496063 GCA_963454935.2 Ilex paraguariensis | reverse complement strand
CTTCGATAAAGAATGAGTGAATCACGTTCTACCCTTCACGGCTTTGGTAAAACTCTAGAAAAGTGGAAGAGTTTCACTCCTCTAGGGCAAGAAGGAAGCTCAAGCAATGGAAATAAAAGAAAGCAATAACATAATAAAAGAAAACAATAATACAATAAAAGAAAACAATACTTAAAGAAAGCTATAAGCAATAAGGAAAGCAATAATACTTTTGGAGGGTTTTCCACTACCAAAAGATGAATGTTTTACAAGTCCTAAGGGGTGGTATTTATAGGTAACAAGGGAGGGTGAAAGTCTCGTTAGGTGGCTTTGAATTTTGTTAGGTGGACTTGAAAAGTCTTGTTAGGTGGCTTTGAATCTTGT
The DNA here is from genome assembly GCA_963454935.2 of Ilex paraguariensis. Taxonomy (NCBI): domain Eukaryota; kingdom Viridiplantae; phylum Streptophyta; class Magnoliopsida; order Aquifoliales; family Aquifoliaceae; genus Ilex; species Ilex paraguariensis. The sequence continues at coordinate 1,495,700 of CAUOFW020004613.1, read as the reverse complement.
TAGGTGGACTTGAAAATCTTGTTAGGTGGCCTTGAATTCTTTGATCCCCCTTTGTTTTGAGCTTTGATAATTAGCACCCCAGTAGTTTGTAGCTTTAATGCAATTGGCTTCTCAGTAGTTTGTAGATTTGACGCACAAAATCCTGAAAAGAACAACAATTAATGCATTATCCTTTATTCACACACTAACTCTAATTTGATTTATTTTGACTAGTTTACTTTATTCAACTAACACAATTTACCTATTAAATTATGCCTTAATTAGGGTTAATCATTATGATGGGTTAGTTTAAAGTAAATAAAAAAAAAACAAAAGAGAAAAAGTGTGTTTGAAAATTATTTTGATTTGATCTTTCATGAGTTAGATGGAAAAATAGGAAGATAAGGAAGAAGAAAAGGGGCATGTGGTAAGTGGAGATGGAGCGTAAAACGTACTCACTCATAAACACATGTCGAAAATGAGATGGAGCGTAAAATGCACTTGTTCAAAAAAAGGTGAGATGAAGCATAAAACGTACTCATTCAATAGGAGGTGAGATGGAGCATAAAATGCACTCACTGAGAGAAAGGGAAAAATCTTTGATCCTTCTATTTTTATGTTTGCCTTAATGAGTGGAGGTTGATGTGAAACATAAGTCCATAGAATTGATATTGAGTATCTCCTATGAAACATTTGATTACGTAAATGTATTTGGGTGATGACTAGCTTGATAGTTCGGATATGTACATGTATTTAAAGGGTAATGAGCGGAGGTAAAATTAAGGAGTATGTTAAATTGATAAACTTTGCACTGTTTTGAAGTTTCCCATGAATTATTATTTGTAGTAACTTTTTGGTGCCATTATTCATATTTATATTGATCCATTGTTTGAGTAGTTGGTTAGTTAATTTTTATAATTTTTGTTCTTAGTATTTTGCTTGAGCACAAGCAAACATTTAAGTTTGGGAGTATTTGATGAGTAGATTTTATGTCTACGAATTGAGTATTTTCGATTTTATGAAATTGTAAGTTTTCAATTATTTTATGTTCTTTTTTATTTATTTTGTGTGTTTTGATGTTATTTTGTAGGAATGATCATTTGGAAGGAATCATGATCATTTGGGAGGAAATAAGGTCAATTTGGAACCAAAATATTGATTTTTTGAAGATGAAGCAATAAGGGCATTTTTGGCTTTATTGGTTGGGGGGGGGGGGCTGCGCCAACCTATTGTCCAAATGGTGCCCCTACACTGATTTCTAGTGCAGCTGCGCTTGTGTTGGTCCGTGACGAGAATTTTGACTTATTTTTGACCCGAAATTGGACTCTAAAGCTACATATATACTAGGGTTTGTGTGTGAATGATATATTTTGACTTTTGGGGGCAGAAAACATTTGAAAAAACCAAGGAATTAGAAGAAAATTGAAAACAAGAATCGAAGGAATCGACACAAAGAAGATTGGTCTTGAAGGCTAGAGAAGGATTGAAGATTGCACCTAAGTTTTCATTCTTTTGTCTTACTTTTATTTCTTGATTTTCTAAGATGTTTAATTTTAAAATGATGTTTTTCAATTGCGTTATGAACTAAATTTTAATTAAGGTTGCAACGGAACCTATGTCTAGTTAAATTAATCTACTTTTGTTTCTAGTTTTTATTGATCTTATATGAGTTGTTTGTCATATTTTGTGATTGATGTATGATTGTGTGGCCAACAATTAGTTTGATAACCTAGATAAAATTGGGAAATGAATTCTAGGTTTAGATCTGAATATGATGACATGCGTCTGGTTAATTCTTCTTAGGATTGAATAGTTGGTTTTGTGTATAGGATAGGAATATACCTATATGCCGTGTGTAACTTTTATGAGAGTTTGAATTTAATGAATCTATTCCAACTTATTTTGCATAGGAATATAGTAATTTAATTGGAATAGATAATTTTATCTAACTATCAGAAGAGGTTTGATAAATAACTTTGAATTCTCAGTTAACAACTTATTTTGATCAATTAACTAGAAAGAGAGTTAGAAAGATTTATACGAATCATTAGGGGAAGTTGTAACCTTAAGTTCTTTTACCCGGCAAATTCAACCCTTGATTATTAAGTTTAGGTTTAGTTTTAAATTAGTAAATTCATAGTTCAATTCCAGTTGTTTAAATAAAATTGAATTGATATAAAGTTAGTACTTAGAATTTGTTAGTAATAATTCTCTGTGGGAACGTTACTCTACTTATCACTTTATTACTTGTTGATTGTGTATACTGGCACGTAAATTGTTAATATCAAATTCGGACAACCGTGATGCCTTTCGGACTCAAGATCGCCGGAGCCACATATCAGCATCTCGTGAAGAAGATATAGGAGGCTCAGATCGGGAAGACTATGGAGATCTACGTAGACGATATGTTGGTGAAGAGTATGACTGCGACAGACCATGTGACACACGTCTAGGAAATCTTTGATGTACTTAGAGCTTATAAGATGAAGCTAAATCTTGAAAAGTGCACCTTTGACGTCTCTTCAGGAAAATTCCTTGGCTTCATGGTCAACAAAAGGGACATTGAAGCCAACTCAGACAAGATTAGAGCCATCTTGGAGATGAAGTCCCCAACCTCAGTAAAGGAGGTCCAGCGCCTTAATGGGAGGATATCGGCCCTTAACAGGTTTGTCTTGAAATTAGCAGATAAGTGTCTGCCTTTCTTTAAAATCCTCCGCAGGTTTTTTCAGTGGGGACCAGATGTAGAGGAGGCCTTCCAGAAGCTCAGGGCTTGCCTCATCACACCACATTTCCTCTCCCATGCTGTACCAAGAGAGACCATATATCTCTACCTCTCATTTTCACCCTTTGCTGGGAGCTTTGTCCTCGTCCGGAAGGATGGAGGCATCTAGAAGCCTATATACTATGTAAGTAGGGCATACCAAGCATAGAGGTAAGGTACTCGGAGCTTGAAAAGTTGGCTCTCGCACTTGTCACTACCGCTAGACGTCTACGCCACTACTTTCAGAGTCACACCATCATGGTTGTTACAGATTAACCACTCAAAAGGATTCTGAGAAAGACCGATGTGTCCGGTCGACTACTCAAGTGGGCTGTCGAGTTAATTGAGTTCAATGTGTAGTGCCAGCCAAGGGCGACGATTAAAGAACAAGCACTTGCGAACTTTGTGGTCGAGTCTACACTGCCATCGGAGTCCCGAGATTCTATGCCTCCACAGGTATCCCGGGAGTATACCCCACCTCAAGAGTTCCGGGAGAAAGTACCACACACCCTTGTGCCCCGCCTGCTCAATTCATACTACCTCCACCCACTATGAGGCTAGCCTAGACACTACCCCGAGAAGGGCCAATGTCTCAGTGACAGCTCCACAGGCCCCGGGAGACCACACTCTAAGACTAGAGGCTCCTGACTCCCTTGCGCCTACTCCACTTGAACACTCTGCATCCTCGCTACCGTCTACTATACTAGGTTGGAGACTCTACGTGGATGGGTCCTCCACCAGTGAGGGCAGCAGCGCGGGACTAGTGCTGATTAGCCCCCATGGCAATCCGCTGAAGTACGTCATCTCCCTCCACTTTACTACATCAAACAACCAAGCTGAATATGAGACCCTCATATTAGAGTTGAAGCTCGCATTGGAGGTGAAGGCCCTCGACTTGACAACCTATAGTGACTCACAATTAATAGTCAACAAGGTAAAAGGAGACTTTGAAGCAAAGAAGGAAAGAATGCAAGAATATCTGTCAGTGGTCCAGGCTTTGTTAAAAAGGTTTACCTACTTCCAAATCCACCATGTGCCCTGAGAGGAGAACATCATGGTAGACGCTCTCGCCAAATTCGCGTCTACTAACATACTTATGGGCCCGACATTGACAGGCCACCAATTCGAGCCAAGCACCTTCAAGATAGAGGAAGACGATGTTAATTGTACATCCTCGAAAGCCAACTAGATGACACCCATCTGAGCATAACTAGAGGAGGGCGCTCTCCGGGACAACCCAATGGAAGACAAAAAGTTGAGGATGAGAACGTCCAGTTGTGTCATCTTACACGACACACTTTACAAAAGGAGTTACTCACTACCACTTCTCCACTATCTTACTCGGGAGGGGATATGCAAAAATCACTCGGGAGGGCGTGCACTAGCCCACAAAGCAATGAGGCAAGGTTACTACTGATCTAGCCTGATTAGAGACACCCGAAAGTTCGTTAGGAAGTGCGATAAATGCCAACATTTTGCGGCTGTACTCAGACAACCACTTGAAAAGCTCACCTCCATTTAGAGCCCATGACCCTTTTCCATGTGGGGGATCAACATCCTAGGTCCCCTACCTGTGAGTCGGGGCTAATGTAAGTTCGTAGTGATAACCATTGACTACTTTACTAAATGGGCGGAAGCCAAGGCCTTAGCCAAGACAACAAACCCAAAATTGAAAGACTTCGTATGGAGGAGTATAGTTTTCCACTTCGGAGTACCTCACGCCATTTTTAGTGACAATGCCAAGCAGTTTGACAACAAACTCCTTAATAGTTTCTGTTTCAACCTATAGATCAAGTAGCCTCGCTCTAGCCCGGCCCATCCATAGACAAACGGACAGGCAGAGGTCACCGTTAGAACCATCCTTCGTAATTTGAAAATCAGATTAGAGAGTATGAAAGGACGATGGGTAGATGAACTCCCAAGAGTAATGTGGGCTTATCGGGCGATACCAAGGAGCCCCACAGGTGAGACTCCTTTTTTCATAGCCTATGGGACAAAGGCGATCATACCCGTTAAGATTGGAATACACTCACTTAGAGTCCAGTACCATGACCCTACCAATAATGAAAAAGGCCTCCGCGTCAACCTCGACTTGGTAGAGGAGGAGAGGGAGATAATCATTCTCAGGAATGCAGAGTACAAACGTCGCATGACCAAAAACTACAACTCGAGGGTAAAACCTCGTTCCTTCATACCTAGGGACTTAGTCCTCAAAAAGGTCATCTTGTTTGCCAAAGACTTCTGCAAAGGGAAACTAGGACCTAATTGGGAAGGACTCTACACGGTCACGAAAGTTGTAAGACCGGACACCTACAGAATTCAAAATTTTAAGGGGATAGTTCTGGCTCATCCATGGAACGTAGAGCACCTAAAGAAATAATGTCAATACTTGGGGGCAAGGTAGTGAGTGTATAAGTCAATAGTTACCATTAGATTATCTATTTTCGTTTTGGTCAATTTTCCTTAATATTTACTTCAGATTATGAAATAAAATTTTGCAATCAAAAATTTGTATCTCATAGAAGTTGATAAAATATTTACAAAAAAATAGAACATGACCTAGCAACAAAAATATAAATACAAAGATACCATTCTCTTGACGTCACTCACTACCTCTCCATCTACTCCCAGCATCACTCGCCTCCCCGTCATTAGTCCTTGAAGCCTCACGGGGGACGAAACTAGAAAAATCAAAAACGGGAAAAGCTGCTGATATCTTCCTCTTGAGTTCCTCATAGCCATCAATAAAGGCGTCTGCCACGACCCTTTCAGCAGTATCTCTCTTCTTCTCCATCTCCATGGAATAAGCCTCTACCCTAGTAGCTCTCTCAAGAGCTGCTCAAAGGTCAGTCTTTGCTACAGTGGCCCTCTCACGGGACATTCGTAGCTATGCCTCTGGTCTAGCGCAGGTAGCCTCTCTGGCAGCCTCCAGCTGGGCGGCCATCATGCGAGACACCTGGAGCTCAATCTTAAGTATGGCATCTCTCTTGTGTGTTAGCCTTGACTGCTCCTCGGCATTCTGTCACGCTTGCCTCTCGAGCCCTAGCTACTCCTCAGCAGCCCTCCGTGCCTAGCTCTCCACTGCCTGACCATTAAGTGCCTCTCTAAGCTTCAACATGCTTGAAAACAAGCAAGGAAAGGTTTCAGCCACCTACAGGTATTCAAAAGCCAGAACATGAAAGAAGGAAGCCAGGTACGAGATTAAAGATGAGTAAAAGGCATACCAAAGCAAAGCCCTCAATCGTTGTGTCGATGACGCCCCTCGGACCTCGAGAACCAACCTTTTGGATCTCTGCAGTAGTCACAAACCCTCACAGTCGCTCCTTGGCTAGATTCACATCCTGTAATACAAATACCAACCCATTGCTAGAAACAGGACGACCATGCAAAACCCTGATCCTCGTAGGAGACCGCACTAAAGCCTTAATCCCAACGACCATATTGGGATGAACTCTGGAAGGCGATGGTACCACGATAGGGGGATAAGTGTGGGCATTACCAAGTGCCGCCTTTCAGGGACAATCCTAGCCGGTAGACCTTAGCCGAGAAACACTAGGGGCATCAAACCTCATCCTCTTAGAAGAAAGAGGGGAAGACGCCACCCTAGAAGCGTAGACAACCTCTATCATCGCCCTATCAATAGAAATACCTACAAACTTGGAGTGAGACAAAAAACTTATAATGTCGTAACCATCAAGAGTCTACTGAAAGGATCAAGTACCTTTCCTTTTTGGCCTATGAGAAACCTTGGGACGACCTGCCGCGGACATAATCTTTGATAATTCCTTGAAAGAATGGTCATGAACTATCTAGAGCCTACTCTCTTGCTCTGTAGATAATGTGGGTGAAACTACATAAAAACCAATCAAATAGTGAGAACAGATATGAGAAATCGAAGCACTATCGTGGGGAACAAGAAACCTCTTGAGGTTCACTTATGTCCTCAACTCCCTCATCTCACAGGTGATCAAAGCTTGGGACATGGGGGGCAAATGATGAGCCCAAATCTAATTAGGCTAGGACCAATAAATTCAGAAAATCCAAGTCAACTAAAAGGCAGGTCAAGCCCAGTTTGCAAATCTGGTCCAACCCATGTTCCAAGGAGTCCAAGAAGAATTAAAGCACATAAGGAGCAATTTATCGGGATACTCACTCTCGAAGATCAAGACAACCTTTTATGGCACTTACCTTTTGTAGCCACCCGGAGAATTAGTACCTTTACCCTCACGTCACCACCTTAACCAAGACTCTATGCCTATAAATTGTAAGTTTTCTCTGCATGAGAGGACATATTGAGCTATACCTCGACACTTCTCTACACACGCATAGCTTTTCTCTCACCTAGTTATTATACATCTCCTAGAGCTAACCATCACTTTCTTTCTCTCATTTACCTTACTTTATCAATAAAGACTCATTGGCCACCGTTGCCGTTTTCTAGAATGGAGTAGGTCACGTAGACCAAACCACTATATATCTATGTGTTGACTCAATATTTACATTACTACCATTGATTGCTTTATTTATTGTTCATTAATTACACCTTATTACACACTCGACTGTTGATTTTGTACAAGACTATTTTGTGCATTATCAAGTATTATTCTTTGATTGAAATTGGACTGAATTTACTTAATTTAAAAAAGTGAAAATTGTTAAAAAATACAAATCTCGTACTTAATTTGTCACTAAGTCCAAACATAGACTTTTTAAGGTGTGAGTTCCAACTCAACTGGATTTTTTAAGTTAAGAGGACCAAACTAATTTTTCTTTTTCTTTTTCTTTTTTTATATATGACCATCATACCTTTTAGTAAGTTACGTTAATTTCATTCCCTCTTCGCCTAAAATCCCCTAAATCTACACATCCCCTAAATTGAATGAAACCTTTCTTCTTCTTCAGATACCTACAACCAGTTTTGGGCTCCATCGACACCAATGGTCAACGACTAACATGGTGGGAGTAACATCGTCGTGCATCTTCGGCCAAATCGCTCGCTCTTCCACCTTCACCACTCTCATCCACTTTGTTTGCTCTTTCTCTCTCTCTCTCTCTCTCTCTCTCACACACACACACACACACACACACCAACAACAACAACAACCTCTATGAATCAGTAATGAACTCTACCAACAGCAAAGTAAGCCTCCTTGATGCCTAATCATCAAAACCCAGTAAACCCCAAAAGCCTCTGGTCGTTATCTCCTTCATCTCTTTATTCATCCTACTAGAACTAATAATGGGTACATTAAGCACAACTATATTCATAAAGAAGTTGAATCTGATTCAACCTAGTCGAGTCAATCCAATCCATCTAATGAGAGAGAGAAGAACAAAGACATGGTCGGAGGAGAGGATAATCACAGAAATCATGCAAATGGGACCCACGAAGGTGAATTCAGGACCAAGTATAGAGCATGAGTGGCGGGCCCTACTGTAAGCCCAAACACTGGAAGTGCAACACTGTCATCGCTATGGCTGGCATCTTCCTCATCTAGGATTGACAGTTAACTAAAAGGTAATGAACTAAAAAATTCAGCTTTTATTTCATCCATAATATACAAAAAAGTAGATTGAGTTTTTTAGTTCACTGTAGTATAGTTCACTGTCGGTGGGGATTGGGGGTGGTGATATTTGGGTGAGGGTAAAAGTTTTTAAATAACCTTCTTAATTAAGGGTATTTTTGTCAACTATGTATTTTGTAGACCTTTCGCCTTAAAAGTGTCTAGAGTGGATCTCTCGCCTTAAAGGTGCATGACTTTGTACCTCTCGTTGGAGTTCCTTTTAAAAACAAATTTGGATTGAATTGACATGTATGCCCTTATAGATAGATCACTCTCATGATGGCCATGTAAGTGATTCCAATATCAGTTTGGACAGAAGATTAATAGAAGGAACAAAGTACAATAAAGGTTAACCTCAAGGGGTAGCTCAACTCGTAACAAAGAGAGTTGTAAATTCATACATTCTGAGTTCAAATCTTGATAACCACTTAAAATCGGGCTATTAGAAAATTATCCCTCATGAATACTCTAGTCCTAGTGTAGATGATTAGCATTTCATCAAACCGGAGAAAAGATTGGTCAAGGTGTGCGTAAGCAGACCCCAGACGTCCCTACCATTGAACCAAAAAAAAAAGTAGAATAAATGTTCAAAATTGAAGAAATATTGGGAGCAAATCTTAAGTTTTGAAGCACAATTTTATAAAAGATATCTTTTTTATCAAAAAAATCTTAAAATTCTTAATTTACACTTAAAAAAAAAAAAAAATCTCACACGTTTTCTCAATAAAATAAAAAATAGTAATGCGACCTATTTTAGAAATAGAAAAGTATAACAAATACAATAAAAAATTTGCCCACATTGTAGGTTTTTTATTTTATTTTATTGAATTTGTAATATAAAAATTTCAATAATTTAGAGTATAAATTAAGAATTTAAAGATTGTTATTCACATTAAATACAAAAATAGGAAAAATTACGCCTTAACTACTTTGAAATTTATCACTTAATCACTTAAATCCTCTAATATTTAAAATATTATACATAGACTCACTAAAGTTTGTACACATGTAATACTTAGATCTCTACTATTAATGTTCGTTAGTGTATTCATTAGTAAATTACACTCAGATCACCTGAAATTTACAAGTGTATAACACTTTGGCATCACAAGTTTAAAATTTTATACTTCCATCCCTTATTAGTTACGGAACTAACTAAATATATTAAACAACCAAATTACCCAAATCAAATATATAAAATATTGTGTCCATTAAAATTTGACTTATTATTTATTTATTTTTATTTTATTCTAATAGATAATATAATTGTATACAAATAGGTGTTGAAGTGAGTTCTTTGATATATTTATATTGATTACTATTTTTTCCTTAAAAAATTAAGATTTTGTTTGATTTTTATGTCAATTATATAATATAAAACATGACAGGTTTTAATATGCTCATTTGACAGTCTTAAATAGATTCATCATATAGCCACTAACATTTCTCTTAAAATCATTCACATTGAATTTTCTCCCTCTAAAAATCCATCATTTTCCACTTACGTTGCATCGTACCTTCTGGCACAGGTTAGACTTATTTCATATGTTTGTAGTTGATGATAAAAAAATGTCGACCCAAGGTGAAAAACCCATTTATTTAAACTCCAAACTGACGTGGAGGTTATCCAAGTTTTAGCATCAATAGTACTAATTATGATTTTTTAAGAAAAAATTAAATTTTATTTTTGATTTTATTTAAATAAATAACATAATAGAACATGAATTTTGGTTGTAAATTAAAAATATTTAATATTCTATTCTATCTTTAATCGGAATATTTTTGATATAAATATAATATTTTAAATTTGAAGTCTTCAAGTATTATAGTTTCAAATTTCGGAGGTCTGGATGTAATTTATTAATGGATATTTACGGTCGGAGTCTATGTATTATGTGCGTATAAATTTTAAGACTTTTGTGTGTAATATTTTAAATATTAAGGTTCTAGGTGATTAAATTACAAACTAAGGGTGTATGGGTGTAGTTGTTCCTAAAAAATAAGTTGCAAAATAAAAAGCTTTCTTATCTAAAACCAAGCAAATGGGCAAGAATGAGGCACTCTAATGGCTGGTATCTCCACCCACTTAACACGTTCTACTCTCTCACTTCTTTCTACTTCTCTCCGTCGCTCTCATTCATCGAAGGATCGATTGTCCTGCTCTTCTTCCTCATCAGCTTCACCTCTCATGGATCCACAGAACGGAGGGCGAAGAAGGTTCATGGAATTTCCTTACGTCTCGGCCCCACACAGAAATCTGATGGTGGAACTCGTCTCGATGATTGAGACTCGTCTTGATTCATTCCTGCTTCCTTGTAACCTCCCACCGGATGTCCAGTACTACCAGAACCCTAGTGGGACAGCCCATGCCTCTCTCCACGTCCGATCTGGCCTTAAGTCATCTCCGGTACTCGCACTTGCTCTATAATCTGTTTTTCATTCCTTCCCCTTTTGAATTCACCGTTTGCTTATTTATTTATTGGTGTTTAGTTGTCCCATCATTGCTCTTTTATCACCTGTTTGGCATCACAATATCACATATTTCAAAAGTAGTTTTTGTGGGTATCTACAATTCTACTCATAAGAGGGCGAAATTCGATTCTAAATGTTGTGTTTTGAAGAGCAACAAAGGCTATGCTAAGGAATTTTCAAATTAAAGTGCCTTTGTGGATGTGTTCTTGGGGAGATGGAAGGATGACTTTGGGAATTGGGACCAATTTCACATCGGAAGAAGAAGAAAAGTTTAGACCCTCTGCTCAAGCGGGGTGATGTTGGCGCTTTGATGGCGTACTTTAGCACATGAGCGGTAGTGCGTTGGTGCCTACATGGTGCACTTAGCAAGTTTAGGTACGAATCGGGTTGATCAGCCTAATCAGGTGTGCGGGTGCCAGCAAATGCGACGATTGGGTGTGTCATTTACAAATGGACATAATAGTTAGATCAAACGTCAAGATTTAAATAGACAAATTCAAATTAATTAAAATTTGAATTTGATACCATTTGGCCAACAAACACCAATGGCTAAGTACAGATTTGCATTGCACACCTTAATTTTTGGTGGGGGCAAATATTGTTGTTTCAAATGGCTAGTTTTTTATATTGTGAAAGTGGGTTGTTTTGGGGGTGAAAATTTGAGGAAATGAAGGGGAGGAGTGGAGGTGAACATAACTGATGAGGAAATGTGCAACTCACCCTAAGTTTTAGGAATTTTTTTGTAATCTACCATTAAGTTAATTGCCAAAAAAACCTTGTACTTAGGGGGGGAATACTAAGACCTCCTTCAACTTTAATCTTTTGTATTGAACCACCCTCCACCTTAAAACAAAGTGCAAAAATGGATGGGTCGTAGGACGCATGCATTTAATGGTTCGTGTGACACACGCATCCTAAACTGCATGTGACGACCTATAAAAAATTTATGATATAAAATTCCTCAAATATCATCACCTCTTCCCTCTTTCTTTTCTCTATCTCCTTTCAACAGCATCACCAGAGGTTGTTCCCATTGTGCCTCCATCTTCTTCATCTTCTCTGTCTTTATCTCTATCTCTCTCTTTAGAGTACCACCAACGAATTAGCAAAAAATCTGAGCACATTTCTCTTTATCCTCTTCCTCCTGTCCATCTCTCCTCTCTCTCTCTCTCTCTCTGCAAACCCCTTGCCTCCCCCCTAAAACACCACCTTTTGAAACTTCCCACCACTCAACCCCCAATTTCCACCCATTGCATCCCCTTCCATCCCCAAAGTTACCTAGCTCTCTCCCTATCTCCCCTTTCTCTCTCTCTCCACCAAAGCCTCCACCAGACCCTCTCCCTGCCCCATCGAAACGCAACATTTGCAACACCCCAGACGACGCCACCTCATTGTAACTCCCTACTCCACCCCACCCCACCTGCTGTGTGCGACCCACTCCCCACCAATGAATTTGTCACTGATTTTGTCTCTGAAATTTGTGGTTGAAATCAATGCTAAAATTTAAATTTGCCGATGTGCAAAAATTCACCGTTGTGCAGAAAATTCAGTTATGGTTCTTTGATGTGCATAAATTCTTCTTTGATTTCCACTGTAGAATTTGAGGTTGGAGCATAAATTTGGCTTTGTATTCGCCATTGTGCAGAACTCCTAGATTTTGTTTCTAATTTAGGATTTTATTTTTTGATTTTAATTTGGTGTTGGTGGTGGTGGTGGTGGTGGTGTGGTGTGGTGTGTGCAAGGACAATGGTATTAACTGGTGATGATGAATGTGCAGTTTGATTAGTGGCTATGATCATGGTGATAGAGAAAGGAGGGTAAGAAGGATGGATTCTAAGGCTTGGCAATTGCAAAGATGATATGACGTGATTTGTTGTCAGTTGAGGATGGGAGAGGGAGAGGGATTAAGAGGGTCTAAGCTAAAGAAAGGGCATTGTAATGAAAATTAAATGAAACTACTGAAGTATTTTGATAGTTTTACATACTAGTTGATGCACACGTGCGTTGCACGTGAACCAATTCGCTGAAATATTTGAATATATACATTTGACTTGAGATTTATGAATTATATGGTATCTTGTTCAATTTGGGTCTAATGATTATTATATTAATTTTAAGTAACTAACATCATGGACTTGAATGGTTGCCCTATTTTATGATTTGTATAACTCTTTTATTGTAGAACTCGTCACATGAAACTAATTATTTTTAAATTAATTTAATGTGTGATACAATAGTAATGGTGAATATGGTTGATTGATAAACACCGATTAAACTTTAAGCGGTAGAACAACCATGACATGCAATATGTACAGGAATTAAAATAATGATTATAATAATTTGTCTCCAAATATGTAGGAGTGCCTAAACTTCGCAGTAATGCCGCTTTTATCAAAGTAACAAAGCAACTTTTAAAGTTTTGTTAGAAAAACCTTTAAGAATTTAATCTTGAAGAACTATGGGCAAGCTAAAGCAACTTATCAAAGTTGTTGACCACATGCTTGTGAAGCTCTAACTGAATATAGCAAGTCTCAATTACGGTGCAAATTCATGACAATTTCAATGCTATGAATCAATGAGTCCTCAACTAATCAATTAGAATTAAACATCACGAAAAATTTGACAGTGGAGTAGTGCTGAAATGGAAAAGAATTAGATGGGATATGCAAACTTGTGTATGCATCCGATGTCTTGGATAAGGCATGACTGAGGAAGGAGAGAATCCAAATTGTTGAAAGTAGTGGAACAGTCTTCAGAGCTCTGGACTTCGCGAAGCAAATGCATCACAAATTCAATTCCAAATAACATTAATTCACACAATGAGAAATTTAGGGTAACTGATATATGCAACTAAACACTTAGAGAAAGATGTTGCACGATTTGAATGCAACCATATGCTGAAGCATAAAATTTACTTAATGATAATAATAGAGGATAAAATGGAAATGTAATTCTTAGAATAAAGATTTTATCAACTTTATAACATTATTAAATGGTAAAATAGAAAATAAAAACTTTGACATTCATCTAAACATAATCTTTAGGCGGTAAGTACAAACATAAATTTTAAAAATAACGATGAACCATATTCCAAATGTTCAACAGTGAAACAAATTTACCTGGAAATCCATTTTATCTTTTATTTCAAGTCTTATTTTATCCTTCCATGTTATTATGACCTATGAATTAGTTATCTCACCACCGTAGGCAACTCCATCCCTGCAAAAATTAAATGAATCGAGAAGGATTTGTTAGACTGCCATCGTTACTTTAGGCAAATTTCAGAAAGAAGTACCTAATAGACATTTATTTATATGTTAAGTTATTTTATCAAGCAAGTAATAAGTTGATAACCATATATACAATGATAGCAGCATTGATTCCATGAAATGCATGGTTTGGATATCAACCAAGATTTTATTGTATTCACAGTGTCTGGTGCATTTATTTTAAATTTATTAGAAAAATATTCTTTTGTAAATAGATGGCAGTATCCACTAAAGTATATAGATATCATAGTCTAGAGTTCAATACACAATACAAACGTTAATTTCTTAGGCTAATCTAATAAATTTAACCAAAAAATTAGTCTCCAACCAGGCTGCAAGCTTAGAGATCTTGGCTATTTCACTATCACATGCAAAATGTCTTTTCCTGGATACACATAAATTCAGGAAAATCAAATCAAAGCCTTTGTTGTCCACATGGACATTGAAATTATGTTCAGCCTTCTAAATTCACCAACGTATGACATTTTTGTATAGGTGTAATATTAATATTTTGTACAGGTTAGCAACTTAGTTCACCAAATATGGTATGAGACACTAACCGCTAAAGCTCCATTGTCGTTCCTTCTAGCGGTTGAGGATTTTATTGCTTAATAAAGAATGAAATATGTTTTGAGATGCCTATTACTATATTAAATGTTTTTGCACATGCATTGACAGACTAATGGATAGCTTAATATATATAGCAAAACAGAGCAATACACCAGAAACCATCGACAAATAACCATAAAAAAAATAAATTAAATTTACGTGCTTAAAAGAGAGAAAAATGGGTTAAGCGAGCATTGTAGTGCTACCAATAAAAGGCTGGCACTTAAAGCATTGGTGAAACAAAATGTGCCACCCAATATGGCGACTTGCCGGACATTAGAGTATTTCATTGTGCTAAAGCTCCAATTCTTACAAGTTCTATAACTGGCTTAAAGTCTGCGACTTCCTCAAGTTTCAAAGGAACCTTTTAGAAATGGAAAATTTCCAAAACTAATATATAGAGAAGAAAATTTAGAGGAACTAATACACACAACTGAAGCTTGAATTTGTGCAAAAGAAAGAAATCAATGTTTTGTAGGCAAATCATACGAATCTGGAGAAGTGCATTTATGTATGTCTCAAATCTCAACTTCTTTTTCTCAAGTATGGTACGGGGAACGACCTTAACTTTTTTGTACCAATGGATTATCACTTTGCTTTTCTCTAATTTAATCATTTCGGCATTCATATGTGCACATCCGTATAAAAATATGCATGCATATATAACAAGAGAGAGAGAGAGAGAGAGAGAGATGAACTCAAAATGACAACAGCAAGAAAAATACGCATGCCAAAACTTTAAACAACCCAATCGTACTTTTCAGCAAAATGGTCGAATCAAACGTACTAATCTTCCTTGTTGTATTTGATTCCAATTCTCTCTTTCAATTTTGAGTTTGAATTTGTGTAGATTCGTCAACCAGGAGTTCGATTTGATGCTAATATTTCTAACACATTGTTGATACAGAAAGTGTGACACCGCCAGTTATGATCGACTCGGATAGAGGGTAAGCCTAACGGTGGTGAAGGAAACTGATGGCCTTTGTGAAAACCGAAAGTTACAAACTAAAAAGTTGCCAAGAGATAGATTGTGTCAAATTTTCAAGGTTTTTGTATTTAATGGTGATTAGATATCCGATCGGTGCTTACAATGATGTTACGACCATTAAGGCCTTGAAACAATAAATGATATATTCACTCCTGGCTTTTGGTCATCCAAATGCTAAAATGATGTAGTAATTTCTGGAAGGGGAAGAGTTGATTGGTTTGGGTGAATCTCTTCAAATATTCATTGACTGGATGGGTTTTGAGGTAATTAAAATATGTAGTAGGGATATTGTGGTCAATTAAAAGTTTTTCCATTATATGTACATTTTATAGTAGTATAGATTATGTGATGAATATCCATTTTTGCACTTCGATCACGAGTTAAAGGAGGTTTATGCAAAAGTTTAAAATTGAGGGAGGTCATCTGCTTCCACCCCTACGAGAGCTCTTTTTGCAATTAACTCTATCGTTTATGTTATCTGTTTGGTGAGACCTATATCTATATTATTGATGCTCCTGTTAGAATTCTCTTGAGGATGAGAAAATATAATTTGCATGATATAAGAGTTAAATTCTTGATGTTCTTAACTTATATGGGCTTAAATAAGCAAATCTTATATCATTTTTGGTCATATTGCGAGTTCTGGAATTTCATTTTGTTCTTGTATGTTTTTTCTTCCCTTGTGGGGTTTCTACATTGTCTCATTTTTTGTGATATTACTTGGGTGATAAGTTCTATATGAAAACATGAGTTGAAATTCTGGTAAGGGTTAAGAAAGCTCATGTTTACATAAGCTGCCTTATCCAACCTTGATTTGAAAGATAGGTAATTGTAGTCACATAAGGGAGTAAGGCGATAGGACAACCAGCTCATGTTTATGTAAGCGCAAGCTTTCAAAATCATCATGCTAAATTTTCTCTGATGTCCAGTAGAATTAAACAGAGAGTAATGTATAAAATTTTATACTTGTGATTACATTGGAAACTTATGAATCAATCATGGTTTCATTTTCAATGCTAACTTTGTTTAAGTGGCTGATTCTTCAAGATGTTATTTAAGTACAAATGTTGCCTATCACAACTTCCTGACTTGGTTCGGGATGTTACAGGTATGTTTGATGTTTAAAGTACAACTCTCCCTTAGGATCTTTGGTAAAAGAAAATTTCCAAGAACTTTAGCCTGCATTTATTTGATTTAGCTATGATATATTTTCTCGCAAAAGATTGGATCCAACGGTCATTAGCGCAAGCTTCGTGAGATTAAACCTTCCAGAGCAGCTTTTGACCTCTGGTTCTCTGGGTTGGGAGAGCATAACCTGTTGCGGAAGGTGGTTAGGTGAGCAGAAGTTGATTAAGCAGGATTGCTTTGTGGTCTTCTATGCTCAACTTGTACGAGCTTTAGGTTAAATCTTGTGCTAGTTCAAACCTAATGACATTTAGCTGTCAGCTTTAGACAAATAGCATTGAACCCCGACTATGTAACCAACTCCCTCTTAGTTCTCATCTCATTTCTCGTCTGATCGTCTTCAAGATCGTTTGAACCATGACGTGGATTGAATTGGATATCTGATTGACTAGTTGAAAATGTTTCCTATTCGTCTAATTAGAGAAGGTCTTGTTATGTGGGTTTAGCTGTTTGGCTTGGCGATTAGCCTTCAATCTCTCTCATGTGATTCTCCCCTAGTGGGCAAAATTTTGCCATTTGAGAGACCCGCATATCTTCCGCAATGGATGTTCTTGTTTACTACAATCTGCATATCTCTGATTTTGCTATTGCAATTCTCTACCTGTTGTTTATTGCTGGAATTGCCTTCTTATGTCTGAAAATTTCTACCCCAAGCCATCGAGCCATTTGTGACCTTCCCTGCTGTTAGGACCTATGCTTGAATCCTTGTCCAATTTAAATGACTGTAGTTCTGCATCAAATCAAGCTAGCCTGTTATCATTGTTGCGTTCTTAGCTGCTTCTTGAAAGTTATAGGATCTAAGACTCAAATTTCTAAATGTTTCATTTTGTATCAGATGGATTACATTTTAGGAAGTTGGATCCACAGCAACCTGCCATCAGGAGAAGCCTTGGACATAACAAGCCTCTCCGCCTATCTGAACCCCTTAACAGATGCCCCAAACTTCTTGATTGAGCTCATCCAGCGCAGGCCAACATCTATGGTTCTCATCCTCGACTTGCCTCCGCGAAGGGAACTAGTCCTACACCCAGACTACCTGAAAGCTTTTTATGAAGACACTCAATTGGACAGGCACAGGCAATTTTTTGAGAAGCTCCCGGAGGTCCAGCCGTACTTCTCTTCGTCTCTCTATGTTCGTTGTGCTCTCTCTCCCACAGCAATTATAGTCCTCATTAATGGTGAGAACTCAGAACACATGGAAGAGATTGTTCGAGATCATGTGAGTCCAGTTGCTAAGGAAGTATTGGGGGTCTGGTTGGAGCTGTGTGCTTGTGGAGAGAGACAAGTGGGAGAGACAGATAGGGCTTACTTGGAAAAGAGGGGTCAAATGACCAAGAGAAAGACTTTAGAAGTTGATCTGGGTTCAAGCTTTCCAAGGCTGTTTGGGCAAGAAATTGCAGACCGGGTTTTAGGAGTCTTACGGGAGGTTTTTAATGTTTGAAAGTGCAGAGTTTCCATCCTTGTTTATGATAATGTATGTAAAATAAAATAGCTGATTTAATGTTTATATAATAACTATTAGAAAAATGATCAGTAGTGTAGGCCTTGTCTTTCAAGGCATCTCCAATTTCTTGGTGCCACATGATGCTCCATTTGTTGTTAGTCGGGTTCCAAGTGACCAGTTTTCATGGGAAGGTTTATGACACCTTTTTTTGGGTATCGTACTTAAAATCATAATTTTTTATGATAAAGTTATACATTTGAAAAGAGAATTTACAACTGTTCAAAAGAAGATCATAATCGATAACAGATACTTATCATTGATCATGAGTTTCTTGTGAACAGTTATATGTCTTTTTCCTTATGAGTTGTATAACTTGACCTTTAAAAATTGTAACTTTACCTTAAAAGTTGTAATTTTTAATTTTGATTTCAACATTTAATGATCAGTTATGTTTTTTATAAATTATAACTTACACTTAAAAAAATTGTAATTTAATTTTAAAAAATTATAATTTTCCATATGGTATGGTACGGTAGCCTTTCCCTCGTTATCTTCGGTGGAACGAAAGGTCTTCACTACAGCAAATTAGCTGAGATTCCCCAGCAAATTCTGCGTATTGACGATAAAGAAAGCCCAACAAAGGAAGCCGATCGATGTGTTTGATTCGTGTCTCTTTGATAGGTAGAATTGTGACTCCGAATAAGCCAATGAATCGAGTGATTCATAAACGAATTAGGATTGATTCGGATTAAAGTTTGTTCAATTATAAAACATATTGAGTTCGAGTTTAACTTGAATTACGGTTGTTTGATTGGTTTAGACTCGTGAATATATATTGATATATAACTTAGAGGTGTCGAAATATGATACGACCCGTTAACACAGACACGATATTGAACGGTTTGTACCTTCTTTAAGTCAACCGTTCTATAAACGAATCAGGTATGAGTAAAATCAATTAAAAAAAATACAAAACACGACTCGTTTATGTACCGATTATACAATATTAAAACACGTCACAAACCCGATATAACTAGACTTGTTAAATACAAATTAATAAACAAAGCAAATATGAGTAGAATACTATTTAACACAAAATAATTAAGATCGGACACGATTAACGTGCTATTATAATCCAGCTAAGCATGGTCTGACACAAGTCGAAACTCAAGTTTCAACTGGATCACAAACTCGAACTTAGTTCAGTTAATCGGACGAACAAGGCCAAACTAGAATTCGGGGAAGAACAATCAGCTTTTCGACTTCTTCTCAAGGCTTGAACTATTTGCCAAAATGACCAAACATCTGTTTGGTTTGAGTTTTACGGGGCCTCCATGCTGAACTAATAAATAGCTTAAAGCCCGTGGCAGTTTAACACTTTTTTGAGAGAGAGATGTTGGTGCCATTTTTCCTTGCTGCATTTTCTTCTACTGCTTACACTTCTCTCGCATTCTCTGTTGCACTTACTTATCACTCTGCTTGCACATTTTCTCTTTTTATTTAATAAAAAATTTCATGCATAAAGTTTCATATTTATTATTTTTAGGAAAATTTTCAGCCACAGCCCTTCTATTTTTTGAATATTCATTGACACCCCCTATCAGATTAAAAATGTTAATTAGAATGCAATTTTACTAAATTACACATGATATATTTAAAAAAAAAAATTATCCACACTCCCTCTAGATAGAGATATCTTCAATGAAATCCCCTATATTTTTAAAAAACAATTATGCAGTAAAATTCGGGCATATTAAAACTGGACTCTACTTAATTAAAATTTATTTTTTATCAAATAAAATTTGAGTCAATTAAAAATTATTTTTTTTACGTAGTAAAATTTTAGTGGATTCAAATTATATTTGAGTTGATTAAAATTCATTTTTAATTGATTCAAACCAAATTTTAATTAACTCGCTTTGAATTTTAATTGGTTCGAATTTTGATACATAAAAAAATATAAATTTTAATTGACTAAAATTTTAATACAAAAAAAATTAATTTTAATTAACTTGAATCGAATTTTAATAAGAAAAAATATAAATTTTAGGACTAACAGCTCAGGTAGAGCTCAAATTGGCTCAAATTTTAATACGAAAAAAAATAATTTTAATAGACTTAAATTTTAATATGTAAAAAAGATAAAATTTAATCAGTTCTATTCGAATTTTAATCGACTCAAATTTTAATATGCAGAAAAAAAGAATTTTAATCAGTTCAAATTTTAATATGTAGAAAAATAAATTTTAATTAGCTTGAATTTTAATCGAATTTTATGTAGAAAAATTATTTGGAATTTATGTAGGAATAATTTTGGTATTTTAAATATGTTTGCGTATCAGTGATAGTTTATATAATAGAGGGGTGTTTTAAAGATATGATAAATTAAAAGGAGTGTGGCAGAATTTTTTTTTTTTTATTGTGTTATTACTATTTTAATTAATAATTCTAAATTATTCAAATCAAAATTGGCAATCCAAATCACATCGACACGGTATCAATCCAGTACCATGGTCTTATTCTTGAATTAATTTGACAAGCAACCTCCAAATTTAATTTTGGGCAGATATGTGACATAGTACAATTGGTATGGTCCCATTTGTGATTTGTCTTATTGCAGGCAACTGGTAATTTGTTGTGTTCCAATTCTATGTTATGAGACATCGTCAACATCCTACGAATCTTCTATTTTGGTTGGACGGTTGGGTTGCTATCAAACCCAGATATTATCACTGGAATTTGCAAATTTTTTTAAAACTTAATATAATATTTTCTGCCTTATTTTTAAATTTTTTTTTATTTTATTAAAGCATTATTCAGACTCATATTTTTAAATGTAGAAGTGTATAAACTCAATTTCAAAGTGTTTTTTTAATACTAAAAATATGTTTTTTTTTAAAAATTTGCTATATATTAAAATTAAATCACACTTGTAAGAAAATAATTATAGTTCAAAAAATAAATTCGATAAGATAATAGATAAATCAGTGAATTAATAAACTAGAGTTAAGCTTGTCTCCAATTGCAGCATAATTTGAGGGTTCTTTAATTATTTTAAAAAGGTGAGTATTTGTCCATACTTGTAGTTTCAATCAATTTTAAATATTTAAAAATTGTAGGTTTAAGAAATTCTCTAATAGTATTATATTCATTAACTATGTGAAGTCAAATGATAATATTATAGATTCGTTTACAAAAAGTTTGACTAAAGAGTAAGTGAAAAGTTCATCGAAAAGAATGAGATTAAAGTCTATTACTTAACTAAGAGTTACCATAATGACAATCCAACTTAACTAATCGCAGATCCCAAGATCTAAGTTTAAAGGAATAACCGAATTATATGTAATTCAGTACGCACTAAGGAGATGTTTTAGATTTCTATGATGAGATAGCGCGCATTTGTTGCGAGAATTATGATAAGTTTTGTTTTTAATGATATTTTGTGACTTGAAAATATCTAAGTGGGGTATAAAAAGATACTCTTAATCAGAAACCACCTATATGAGTAAAGAATGAGCCGCTTCTATGAGAATTATAAACTAATTACTCTAAAATTATTCATGAAATTAAGCGGCGTTCAAAACCAAAATAAACACAAACATGATAACCAACTATGTTCAAAAGGAAACTGTGTAAATTTTATTATTTTGCTTTACACAAACGACTAACAGTTCAAAGATATCATGCCCACTAGATAATCAAGTGAACTTAATAGTTTGTCACTATGGAAAGTTTAAGGCTACTAGCTATTTATCTAGAAACAATAACCTTTTACCTGTACTTGAACCAGTTTCTGCATCGTCACACATTGAATTTTCATTCACGTGGGAGATTGTTGGAAATAATGGTATATTTATTTAAAAATGATTAAATATTGAATGAGAAATTGTTAAAGTTTTTGTGACATTTGGGAGCAATTGAAAAGGTAGTGAATATGATATAAAGACTACTAATTCAAATTGGTGACTTTTGGTTGAAGACACTAATCCAAATAATTATATCTTTTTATAAAGCCACCATTAACACATTTTGATTAAAAGACACCAATAAAAAATTCAAGAATTCCTCTTTCATTCTAGTTTCCTCAATTATCCAAAATTTTGAATTAAGTATTCAATTTTTCTTCTCTCTTTTTCTTCATATTGATGCATTATTATTTTAAGTTTGGTTCAAGTATAAATACAAATTATGTTCGTTGGAGTCTTAGAGATTGAAGTGAATCATCTTTAAGAACGAAATTTAATCTATCTTAGGAGACAGTTGTTTAACCTTAAATATCGAGAGAGAATAAATTTATCTTAAGGAAACTGTGATTACACAGGAATCAGACTATTGTTTTTATTATTGGATTCTTAGATTTCTAGTTTTTTAAATTTTATTATTCGTGCAGATCTGCGTATCTTTGAGTGCATTGTTTTTTTTTTTTTATATCTATACATTCTATTTAGATTAATACATACATTAAACTTTATATAATTTAATATAATTTAATTATATACATATTTTGGGTAACATTGTTGAAATCAAAATTGACAATTCAAATCACATTTCCACACGGTATCAATCCAGTACCATGGACTTATTCTTGAATCAATTTGACAAGCAAAAAAAAAATTCTATTGTTGTGCAGACATGTCTCATAGTACAATTGGAATGGTCCCATTTGTCCTCTTGCAGGAACCGTTAAGTTGTTTTTTTTCCAATTCTATGTTATGAACATCGTGGACTTCCTACGAATCTTCTAATTTCGTTGGACGGTTGGGTTGAGATCAAACCCAGATATTATCACTGGAATTTTCAATTTTTTTTTAAACTTAATATGATATTTTCTGTCTTACTTTTACAATTTGTTTTATTTTATGAAAGCAAGATTCAGACTCATTTTTTTATACATAAAAGCAGGGGTGGCTCAGCAACGGAAATGTTCCATTTGGTATGATAAAAAAAAAATGAAAGAATGAAAAATATAATGGATAAATAAAACATCACGTTTGGTAAAGAAAAAAAATATAAAAGATGAAAAAGTAAATGAATTAACTTTATTTCCAACTCACTAAAATCAATCTTTCCAAAATTTGAAGGAAAGTGGATAAAAAGTTAATTATTTGTGTTGAGATATATCTTATTTATCTATATACCTTTTAATATATACATATATTATGTATACATTAATTTCATATAAAAATACAATGATGAAATATGCATTTATATATTTATTTTTTTTAAAATTAAAAATTTAAAAATAACGTTAAATTTTTTATTCAAAGTTTATGTGGGTTAACACGAATACGAACACGATACAATTAGTTAAATGATCTGAGTTAGGTTTGACTAATGTTCGACACAAACCCGTAAAAAATCTACACGAATCTGACACGACACGACTTGATTATCACTCCTAATCTTAGCCAGCACAAAAAAAAAAAATTAATCATTTTTATTTTTCATCCATCCAACCAAACACAAAAGAAGGAAAATGTATTTCTCATACTTTCCTTCTTTGAAGGATAGAAAATATATTTCTCATACTTTCTATCCTTCTAACCAAACGGAACACTAAGGCCTAAAGCACTGACGACCAAAGAAATTTTTTATTTTTTTAATAATAATTTAATTTTTTAATTTAAAATCTATTATTTTTACTTTTTGGTGAGATTCGAAATTGCTAATTATTTTTTTATTCAAAATTTTCTAATATATATATTTTTTTGATTAATAATATGATTTTTGATCATAAATATTGATAGGAATAAAATTAAATTTTTTCATTAATATTTTTATGTTCTTTTTATTTGTTTTATATGTTCTTTATCGAAACTGTGGTATTAGATGATTGATTTTATTATAAATAAATTCATTGTTATCATTCTTTTGAATTATTTTATTATCTTTGAGTTTTATTTATTTATCTAGGCAACTTTATCCTAAATTTTTGTTATATTTTATTTGTTACGAATAAAATATTTATCAAAAATATTTTTTTAATGAAAATAAATGGTTTAATTAGTGTTTTGCGTTCAAATGAGAAAAAAGACAAGTTCAAGAGAAATAGAAAATGTGTTTGAGTTGATTTTTTTTTTCTTTTGGCTAAAGAGATACTTATTACACTTCTTTCAATTAGAGAAAGATATGAACTTTGTCAGCACTTTTTTTTTGTTACCCTATTTTTTGTCCTTTAATAAATGTGATTGTGTGAGGTGGTCTGGATTTTTGTGCCCAAATATTTAATGTTTTTGTTGGTTTACTCTTTGAAAAATTATTTTGTTAGGCTATATTGTAGTAAATTTTATTTTTTAGCTTATATTACATTATTGATCTTTAAATTTGAGATCTTTTTTTTATATATGGGGCCTAAAGCCCACGTTTTTATTATTATATTATAAGGTCGGCCCTGTATAGAAATGTATAAACTCCATTTCAAAGTTTTTTTTTTAATACTAAAAATATGTTTTTTTTAAGTTTTCTATGTATTAAAATTAAACCATACTTGTAAGAAAATAATGATATAGTTTAAAAAATAAATTCGATAAGATAATAAATAAATCAACAAATTAATAAACTAAAGTTAAGCTTGTCCCCAATTGCAACATAATTGGAGGGTTCTTTAATTACTTTAAAAAGGTAAGCATTTGGTCATACTTGTAAATTTAATGAATTTTAAATATTTAAAAATTATGGATTTAAGAGATTCTCGCCGTTACAAAAGAAATTAAAATATCCTACAATTATTTTGAAATTAGAAATGAGTTAAATCCGATAAAGTCAATCCTCCTGTTTTTACATTCAAAAGTGATTTGATAATGTGGAAAGGATAGTTATTAAATTTTGTAGAATTCAAATATTTAATTATTAAAAACAATTATTTATACCTTACCGAAAAATATAGTTTGGGGACTTGATCCATTAGAGGTGTGAGATAAAAAGATGATCCTATATCTAACATTAATACTAATGCTCCATTTGGTATGACGAAAAAAATGGAAAGATGAAAAGTTGGATATATAAATAAAACATTATGTTTAGTAAAGAAGGAAAATAGGAAGGATGAAAAAGTGGATGAATTGACTTTTCTTCCAACTCACCAAAATCAATCACTCCAAAATCGGAAAGAAAGTGGATGAAAAGTTAATTTTTTGTGTTAAGAAGTATATCTTATTTCTCTATATATTACGTATACATTAATTTTATATAAAAATATAATGATAATATATACATATATATGTATATATATATTAAAAAAATAAAAAATTTAAATTAAAAAAATATATTTTTCATCTTAACTAGGAGTGAAAATTTTCGACTTAATACAATGATACGATTTGAATTCGACACGAATTTTATGACACAAACTTGTTTATAACTCGACACGAACTTGAAATTGACCTAACACGCGAATAAGAAATATAAAAAATTCATAATTTTATGACTCAACACGAATCTGACACGACACGACTCGATTGTCATCTCTAATATCAGACAAAAAAAAATTAAAAAAAAATTTGATCATTTTGATTTTTCATCTATTCAATCAAATACAAAGAAAGAAAAGTGTATCATTCATACTTTTCATTCTTGAATGATAGAAGGTGTATCCCTCCTATTTTTTATCATTTCTACTTTCTATCTTTCCTACAAAATAGAGTATAAGTGTTAAATATAATAATTACAATAAATTAGATTACAAATTAAACTCAATAACGTTTAAAAAAGATTACTATAATTAATTTATTATTAACCAATCATACCGTTATATGTGTTTCGGCGAACTGGGGTCACCAATAATGCAAAATAACTGCTGAGGTATGATACTGCGTCATGAAGGGTTGAGTAGAAAAGTCAATATCCACAAATGGTGGGTGACGATCACTACACATTTCGAAGAATCTAGAAAGATTTTAAGTCAAATGGATAACGTACATACATATTTGTGGAGCCCTTTGACTCAGCTAACATCGTCTCATCAATGCGTTATAGTCCCTGAACTTCGTGAATTGGTTATAGGTACGCTTTAGATATTTTTGGCAGCAACATAACCGTTTTTCATATTTGTCTTTTTTTTTTTGTCGAATGGTGAAGAAATTTCGTTTTTAAAAAAGTTTGAACACAATCAGGCGTGTTCATATGTTCATTGTTCGTAATCGCTAAATAAACATATGACCAATTAGACGTGACAATTTTAATTCATTACTTATTAATTTGTCCAACCCGCCTTTAAATTAATGAATTGTGTATATATATTAATTAATATGAATGTTAAATTGGTTGTGTAATATCATTCATTTTAATTAAACGGGTTAATATAGATTACAAATAGGTACTCATTGAATTGAATATTTATCTTTTTATTAAATAAAAAAAGTAATAAAATTAAATAAATATATTAATATACCAAAAAATACACACACTATTACATCAAAAAATAATACACATATACACTAATACATCAAAACATACATACACTAGTACACCAAAAACACACACTAATACACCACCCATGACCACATGTTGACCCACAACCCGTGGGTTGACCCATGACCCGTGGTTTGACCCATAACCCATAGTCCACAATCATTCTGACCCATTATCTGTGTATTTTTTTTGTTAAATATATTTTAGTTTTGTGTTAGTATAATTGTGTGTATTTTTTGTGTATTAGTGTGTATATTTTTAGTGTATTAGTTTGTGTGTGTTTTGGTGTATTAGTGTGTGTGTATGTTTGTATTTTGGTGTACTACTAATGTATGTGTGTATGTGTGTGTGTTTTTGTGTTAGTATAATTGGATTTATTTTATCTCAACCCAATTTAACCTAACTCATAACCAACCCAACTCACTCATTTGACACCTCTTCGACCAATGCACCATAGTGGAAGAAATATTAACGATTGTTAAATATTACTTTCATGTGAGCATATATAAGAAATTATATGCTCAACGTATATACCCAATCCTGACACTTGAGTGTCCAGACTTTTCGCTGGAAGAGGCTGATATTTTGTCACCATCATCTAAGAAGAAGCCTGGGTGAACAAATAAACGTATAATAAAGTTAAGGGATGAACTCGTTAGGCAAATTCGTTGTGGACATTTAGATAGCCATAACAAGAAAATTTGTAACGAGTTATTGTATTTGGACAATTGATAGAAATTAATTGCATTATTCAGGGGCATTTATGTCCATTCATCATGTTTCATTATTTTCTACGGGTGTATGTCCAATATTACTTTCTTCATTTTTTGTCACTCTATTAAGTCACTCTATCAAAACAAGTCGTTGTATAGTTTAATTTGAATGGTCAATCTGTGAAACAATATTGTCACTCTATGAAGTTACTCTGTTACAAGTAGGTCATTGTATGATTTAACTTGAATGGTCAATCCATTGTACAATATTTTCACTTTATTATGTCACTCTATGGAAAACAAGTCATTGTGTGAATTCATTACCATAGTTAATCCACTACACCCTTCGGATTCTATATTAATCCATTATGAGGAAAACCATGCTAGTGTATGAATGAATTGTAATTGTTAGTCCATTATATCAAATTACCACTCTATTAAGTCACTCTATAAAAACCAAGGTAGTCTATGTTGTAATTGTAATGATCAATCCATTATACCAATGTGTCACTCTATGAAGTCACTATATAATTAAGAAGCCAATAAATGACAATAAGTCACATTTACTTGGCATTCTTTTTCATCTTTTTGATGTATACCTGTGTTTTGTAGCTGCCACTATTTTGTGTCAATGTACACATTAATATGATTATGTGCATCAATGTCAATAACAACTACTCTAATTACATGAACAAAATGTTAAAGACCATAGGTTGCATTGCATAAATGTTTAATTGAATATCCACAAATATATATGAACTTTACAATCAGTTGTTAACAAAAATTTCCTTTCAATTCTTTTTGTTTGTTGAAATCTTCTTCAACAAGATGTTCGATGATTTTGGAACGTTGACACCATTTCTGCTCTGAAAATTTCTCAGTTGTTCAGTTGTCCACTTTTTTTCTATTTCTTCACCTACATTACCGAGATGTTGGTTCCCCAAGTTGGTCTGACATCGATTCCCAACATTTGAGCTCATATTTATTTTTTGACATGTAATTTATTTCTACCATGTCCTGCATTAGCAATAAATACCCACAATCACGCCAATTAAAAGAATGAATTAAAAAGAATAAACACATTTTAAACATATGTATATTTGCCACCATATAGAGTGGATATATAGTGTGACATGAAAAATTGACTTCATAATGTGACATTATACAAATAACTCAATGTAAATGATGAAAATTTGTCATTCTAAAATCAAAATTTTAAAAACATATTTAAAGATAACTGCATCCATAATTCCAAATACAAAATAGGATTTTTGTAGAATTAGTTTTAAGAGTTTTATGAAAAAATAAATAATAATAACATTAGAATTCCTTACCGTCAATCGCTGATGCTAGTAGAATTAAGCCGGAATAATCATGTCGAGGGAAAGATTCAGGCGACGTAAGATTCAAATCGCAATACCTTCAACCAACTGCTTAATGCCCTGTTTTCTCCTACAGCACCATGATATCGATTTTTGAGTGTGAATGGAAGAACATTTGATAGTTATGGATTAATGAAATAAATGAAAATTTCTTTTCAAATTTCAAATAAGCGAAATCAATGGAGGTAGTCGCTTGCAGCTTCATTCTGCCGTTTGTGTTTGAGGGAAAAATGGTAACCGGTGGTGTTAAATGAAGGATTGCATAATTGGGTTTCTTAAACTGGTTGTTGCATTAATTACTGTGCTTAGAGAGGACTTTTGCCCAAACTATTTTCCATAGTAAATTTTTACCCTAAGAAGTCCTATTTAGTGTACCAGTTTCGTTTTTCCAAATATGTAGGGGTAATGAGTCCAACTATGATTTCAAAATGTATTTTTTTTATCATACTTTATTTGTTATCTAATAAAAAAGCACGTGAAAATTTTTTATGTATAAATCTATATAACTTTTTTTTGTTTACTATTTACCAACTACAAATCAATTTAATTAAAATCATGGCTATAGCATTATCATAAAGGCTATTAATGGGTTATCATGTAGGGTTGTGGCATTTTAAAATTAACCCAACTTATCCGCGATTCATTTATATCCGTGTATAGTCAAGTTCGTGTCGTATATAAGTTGTACAGACCCAAAATGTGTTTAATGTATCCATACCATGTTTAGCAACAATTCATTTATTTGACGTAGATAACAGATTTACTTATTTATAATTTAAATCCATGTTATTTAGTTGTGAGACCTAATGGGCCTTGCATAAACTAATAATAAGCAATCTATTATTGAATAAAATAAACAAAAAATATTAGAAAGGACTTGGATTTATTCAACGTATAGGAATAGATGTTGTATCAATCACCTCAACTGATGTGTAATCGAAAATAAAAGAAAAATATAATGAATCGAAGAGATCTAGATTTTTCTTAGTCATACAATAATATTGAATACTTAATTAGAAGAGCAATCCTCTTGTGCAACAAATTTTGATCATTAATGGATGGATATATTTTTCAGTACATAAGCCACTAAATATATGAGAGACACAATGGCTATTTAATTTTATTAACTTTTTCTCAGAAAATCGTAAAGTAGAGTAGTACTTTATTGATAAAGGTTGCCCGCATATAAAAAATGAATAAATAATGACTAAGATGAAGGATAGAAAGAAAAAAAAAACAGCTATTTGAGTTAAGGTTATTTTTTAATTTGACTTACCCTCTATATAATAAAACTGGTAGTCCTATTTACAAAATGGAAAACAATAATCTACATTGTTTAGATCCGATATCTTATATATTGCGACTTAAATTTTAACTTTTTAGTATAACAAAACGTGTTTTATATGGAAACACCTAGTATAGAAATAAAAACAAACTAGGTTTTTATATAAGAATGAACTCATGCTCGTAGATTAGATTATCGTAATTGAACAAAAATTTAACACCAACATTTAGATTATCGTAATTGAACTCATGCTCGTAGTTTTTATATAAGAGTGAAGTCAATATTTGATAAAAAAAAACTTAAATGTGGCATTTTTTTAAGAATAATACAAGCTAATTAAACGTGTTCAAAGTATCAATTTTGTGTTATTTTTTGTTGAAATTAATCTAGCTCATTTATATATATATATATATATATATATATATATATATATATATATATATATGTGTGTGTGTGTGTGTGTGTGTGTGTGTGTGTGTGTGTGTGTGTTAACTGATCGTTTAATTTACAAATTCTTATTGAGAATTGTCCAAAACTTTAACCAATAAATTTTGTGTTAATTTTTAGTTATGTTTATGTATTTTTATCATAAATTATCAGCCCTAAATTGAATCATGCACAAAAAAAAAATCAAAAAATGTTACTTGAACTTAAAATAGTGCTTGATTTGTTGACTTGATCAATCACAAACCATTGAATAAATAATGACTCTCAATAAATAATACGAAAAATTTTAACCACACTCCTTCTAGTTTATCATATCTTTAAGAACACTCCGTTGAAAAAGGGGTGATGATATGGAGGCCCATTTCCAAAATATGTCTCTTAAAAGGAAAGCCCAGTTGAAAAACGACAATTTGAAAGCCCACACATAGTCATGGAAAAGATTCAAAGCCTTTTCAGATAGTGGCCCAAGTTCCCCTCACTTTTCCTTCCCCTATTCTGGCCTTCCTTGGGCTATTGATATGTCTCTTGTAAATTTTGGGAGGAATCACGCAGCTAGAAAACGGGCTAGGAAGAGTAAGCCTGAAAGGAAGACATTGGTTGGAGAAAGGATGTGCTCTGAGATGTACTTTGATGTCATGGAAAATGCAGAAGGATAGTATCAACAAATCTAGGAGGAGGGAAACAATGTCCCTATTGAAGAGAGAGGAGAGAACAATCTTCACCATTGTATGTCTCAATGGATAGTAGATAAGGGATACCCTTCTATAGGGATACCAAATGAGAATGATGAAGTTTGCAAATCAGATAAGGTGGTGGTGACTGACCTCAAACAGCCACACGACTCATGTTAATGCTCAATTGGAACTGTCAGGGAGTGGGACGACCTCGGACAGTCCGCAATTTGCGTGGCTAATTAATACCCATCGTCCCTAAATTGTCTTCCTTATGGAGACTAAAAATAAATCCCATAAGCTCGCGAGGTTGAGAAGATCTTTGAATTTTCATTTCTGTGAATATGTTAACCCAGTGGGAATGTCTGGTGGTCTTGCACTCTAGTGGAAAGAGGGGTTCAATATTCATGTGGAGGAAACAACCAAGAATATGATTAATGTAAGGTGTTGCCTTCCTTAACATCAGGAGTGGTGGCAACGCACGTTTATTTATGTTGATACTAAGTATGAGATGAGGAAGAGGACTTGGGAGAGATTGAAACGAATGGCCAGGTCCTTGGATTCACCCTGGATTGTTGCCGGAGATTTTAACATTATTGGGGCCTTGGATGAGAAGGAAAGCGGTTTAGCCAGCAACATTTCTAAAGTTGAGGAGATGCAATGATTAATTTCCGATTGCTGTCTCATGGAGCTAAAATTTTGCGGACCCAGATTTACCTGGTCAAATAATAGGCCAGGTGTTGCAAATGTACAAGAACACCTAGACAGAGTCCTGGTCAACCCCAATTGGAATGCACTTTTCCCCTTCACGCAAGTGATCCATGAAGCCAGAATGGGGTCTGACCACTACCCTGTTGTCATTGATCTTGGTCTTAATACCAAGAGGGCGCCATTTTATTTTAAATTTAAAAGTATATGGTTGGGGGATCCCGAATATGAAGAGGTAATTAAGGATTGCTGGACCTCGAGACTCCCAGATTCTATGACGCGGAATGCCATTGTTAATCTTGATAGATGCAGGAAACGACTGTCCATTTGGAGCAAGAAAAAGTTTGGGAACAACAAGAAGATCATCTAGAAGATGGGGGATGAACTAATCCAAGTTCAGCAACAGGAGCCCACTGAAGAAAATCTTGTTAGGGAGGCAGAGATATGTTCCCAGATTGACTCCCACAGATGTAGAGAGGAGAAGTTATGGCTGCAACGCTCAAAAGTTAATTGGTTGAAAGATGGGGGATCAAAATACGAGGTTTTTCCATTTGATTGCAATTCAAATAAGGAACTGCAATCAGATTCTCAGACTCAAAGATGAATGTGGTGACTGGATAGAGGGGGAGGAAGAGATTACATACCACATCAGTGATTACTTTCGATTTTTATTCAATTTCATCGGTGATAGGGACTGGTCTGAAGCATTGAGTGTTGTGGAGTGTAAAGTCACTGAGGATATGAACAATGAGCTGTTAAGGGCAATTTCAGAGGCTGAAGTACAGGAAGCTGTCAGTGAGCTGGGTGCCCTTAAAGCACCGGGGCCCGATGGGTTTTCGGGAATTTTCTTTCACAAGTTTTGGCACATTGTAAGACATGATGTATTCCATTTGGCAAAGGACTTCTTTGAGGAGGGTCTGATGAAGAAGGGGCTCAATATCACCAATGTGGTCCTCATTCCTAAGGAGGTTGCGCCCAAATCCATTACTCAATTTAGACCTATTGCTCTCTGCAACTTCTTATACAAGATCATCTCAAAGGTACTAGCAAACAGGATGAAGAGGATGATGTGATCTTTGGTTTCCCCAAATCAGGCGGCCTTTATCTCTAATAGACAAATACATGATAGTATTGTAGTTGCTAATGACGTCTTCCACCACCTTAAAGGTAAGAAAAAGGGAAGGGTTCCAGAACTGACAATAAAGATGGACATTAGTAAGGCCTATGATAGAGTAGAGTGGGATTTCCTAGAAGCCACTATGCTAAAACTAGGCTTTGACAGAAGATGGGTTGGGCTCATAATGCAGTGTGTTAGCACTGTTTCCCTGCAGTTTGTTTTGAATGGGAAAAAAATCTGTGATATTAAGCCTCAACGGGGAATTTGGCAGAGAGACCCGTTATCCCCCTATCTGTTTATAATTGTTGTGGATGTGCTATCGGCTATGATATCGAAAAATGTTGTGGAGAGGAAGCTGTCAGGTATTAAGATCAAACGAATAAGTCCTACCATTTCTCACTTATTTTTTGCGGATGATTCACTGTTCTTTATCAAAACAAAAGAAAGGGGCATTAGGGAGCTGATGAAGATCCTACAGAAGTACTATGAGGCGTCTGGGCAGTGTGCTAATTATAATAAGCCTGGTGTCATTTTCTCCAGTAATACTACTGAGGAGCAAAAGAGCACGTTTTTTCAACTACTGGGAATGCAACCAGTGCCTCATTGTGCTAAGTACTTGGGTATTCCGATTGTCTGGGGGAGCTCAAGGAAAGAGATCTTTGGTTACTTGCTTGAAAGAATTGCGAAAAAACTTCAAGGGTGGAAGAGTAGTTGCCTTTCTCAAGCTGGTAAAGAAGTTATGATCAAAGTAGTCATCCAAGCAATCCCAAACTATGCTATGTTGGTTGTTGCATTTCCAAAAAACTTTTGCGATAAGCTGAACAGGAATGTGAGGAATTTTTGGTGGAAAGGTAAAGAGGCTAGGAGTGGCATTTGCTGGAAGAAATGAGACAGAATGATTGAGGCCAAAGAAGATGGAGAGATGGGATTCAAGGATTTTAAGTTGTTCAACCAGGCTTTGTTGGCAAAGCAATGTTGGAGGCTGATCAATCAACCTGAGTCATTCTGGACTAAATTTATAAAGGCAATTTACTTCCCTGATACTGACTTTATGAAGGCAAAATGTGGATCAAGACCTTCATGGGTTTGGAGGAGTCTTCTGTATGGGAGAGATTTGTTGGCCCAAGGGACCATGTGGCAGATAAGGAATGGGGAGTTTGTTAATTTTTGGGAGGATAAATGGATTCCATATCTCCCTAGACTGGAACTTCATTCTCCCAAGCCCCACGACTGCAATATCATCAAGGTTGCTGATATCATTTCGGAAGTGCCCCTATGGATGGAATTATGCTTCCTTATCCACTCTGGTTTCTCACGAAGAGGTTAGAGCGATTCATGCCATCCTTTTACCAGCAAAAGGGGGGAAGATAAGAGAATTTGGTGGCCTAACTGTAAGGGTGTTTTCACTGTTATGTCAGGGTATAGACTGGGGCTTAAGAATGCCCCGAATCCACAAGAAGCAAGCTCCTATAATCCCTCCAACCCTAGTCTGTGGAAGTGTATCTGGAATATGAAAGCCATGGTAAAGGTAAAACATTTCTTGTGGAAAACATGCCATAACTCTCTGGCCAATCATGAAAACCTCTTTAAAAGGAAGTGCACATTTTCCCCCATCTGCCAAATTTGTAACCTTGCTCCTGAATCCATTGAACATCTGCTGTTTGAGTGTGAATGGACCTCTAGAGTTTGGTTCGGCCTGAACCTCAATGTCCACTGTGGGGCATCTCCATTTATGGCGGTGGCTAGTAGATCCTCTATGGCCTTGCAACTAGTGAAGGATGCTAATGGTAGTCTGGAGGTCTTTGGGAAGATGGCAACTGTGGGCTGGACTATTTGGAAGGCGAGGAACCACTTTATTTTTAACAGAGAAGATGTTAACGCCTTGGCCATAGTCATTTGTGCAGATGGTATATGGTGTGATCTTTTGAGATGTGGCTCCAAGGATACGATGAAGGGCCATGGAGGTTTAGCGACAAGGGAGGCAACTATACAAGAAGCAAAGGCAGAGGTTATTAAATGCTGTGATGGAGCCTTCAAACCAATTTTTGCCAATGTTGCCTATGGTGTGGTGGCGTGCAAGGAAAGGGGAGAGATTGTTGGTGGCAGTGCTAAGCGTTTCCCTGCTAGATCGAGTCTTCTTGCGAAGGCAGAAGCAGTGAGACAAGCGTGTATTCTGGCAGAAACCCAACTGCTTATTAATGCTACAATTCTCAGTGACTGTCTGAACATCTTCAAGCTGTGCTCAAACGAAGAGGATCCCCCTTGGGAAGTAAGTGTAATTATTAGTGACATTAGATATTTTGCTAGGGTATATAATTTTAGCTTTCTACACAAGTCTAGGACCTGTAATAAGGCAGCTCATTAGGTGGCAGTCGCTACACTAAACAATTTGCTCCCGCCAAATTGGTTAGGCTCTCCCCCACGTGAGCTTAAGACTTTCATTACGACTGATTGTAACTCGAATTTTCCAACTTAATGAAAGACTATGATGCTTTGTTGATTGATCAAAAAAAAAAAAAGGACACTCCGTCTATTATCAAAAATATCATTGACATCCCTTATAGTTTATATCTAAATATTACTGACACCCCTACCATTAAACCACCATTTATAACAAATATAAATTATTTAAAATATCAAAATTTCCCCAACACAAATTCAAAACAATTTTTCTACATAAAATTTGATTAAAATTCGAGCTGATTAAGATTCATTTTTCTACATAAAAAAAATTAAGCAGATTAAAATTTTGTTTTCTATATATTAAAATTTGAGTTGATTAAAATTTAATTTGAGCTAATTAAATTATATATTTTTTTACGTATTAAAATTCGAGCCTATTAAAAGTCTTTTTTTTTAAGTATTAAAATTTGAGCTGATTTGAGTTCTACTTGAGCTTTTAATCCCGATTAAAATTCTCTTCGAGTCTATTAAAATTTATATTTTTTTTTATTAAATTTCGATTCAAGTTGATTAAAATTTATTTTTTACATGTTAAAATTTGAGTCGATTAAAATTTATATTTGTTTATGTATCAAAATTCAGGCTAATTAAAATTATGGGTGCAACTCAGGCAGGTTATCCTACCTCAACCCTAGGTATATAATCTTCAACCCTAACCCTACCTCGGGTTGAAAAACTCAACCCAAGCATTGCCCGAGTTTAATTCGGGTGGGCTCGGGTTGAATTCGAGTTAATGATTTCGGGTTAACGAGTTTAATTTTGGTTGAGTTCGAGTAGAATCCAAAATAGGTTTGTTGTTTTAAACCTAATACAAATATCACATAATATTCAAATAAATTAACAACCAATAACTTCAACCAAGTTTTTAACATAAAAACCATAATCAGAACATATATTACCATTGCCACCAGTCCACCGCGAGAGAGACAGAGAGAGGGGAGAATAATTACAAATTCATAAAACATAACCCATATATTTCATTCATAAACAGTGCACGATTATTGATCATCTGTTTTCACACTAAAAATTAAAAATCAGTGCTAATACTTTATATATGTAAATAATTTTTTTTTTTAATTTGTTGGGTTCAGGTTGAACCCGTGAACCCGGGGCTTAACTCGAGCCCAACCCAAATTGAATTCGGGTTGGAGTTTTTTGACCCTCAAGCCCTAATTTTTTCGGGTTGAGCTCGGATTGAAAGTGGGATGTCCAACCCAAGTTGCATCCCTAATTAAAATTTAATGTGAATTGATTAAAATTTGATTTGAGCCTCAAATATAATTTTAATTGGTTTAAATTTTAGTACATAAGAAAATGTAATTTTTAATCGACTGAAATTTTAATACATAAAAAATAAATTTTAATTAACTAAAATCAAATTTTAATCAGCCCAAATTTTCATATATAAAAATATTTAGAAAATAGAGGGGGTTCATTGAAGATATGTTTATTTATAGGGTGTGTGAATGAAGTTTTACTAAAATATATCATGAATAATTTAATAAAATTGAATTATAATTAACATTTTTAATCTAATAGAGGCGTCAACGATGATTCAGAAAATAGAGGAAGTATCATTAAAGATATGATAAACTAAAAAGAATGTGATTAAAATTTTTCCTAAATACTAAGACTAACTGTTAAATTAATAATAAAGTTTTAATCAAGTTAACATTTTAAGTTTATGCAATATTGTTAAATAAAAAATAATCTCCGTGTTACTGTTAATAATAATGCTTAATCAAGACACGCGGCATAGTCGTTAATTCTTGTACTGTATGATTTATGTAGTGTCCAATCAAAATTTTGCTTTTGATTCTTGACTTCCAACGTGGCGATATGTGACCTTTTTACAATCCCGTGTGTAAAGTGCGTGCCCGCTGGCTGCAACGTAGACTGCTCAATGCTTTATAAGAGTTCACCCCCTGTTCTGCGAGGCCCGTCGTCGATCTCTACACTCCCCCTCTATCACTTGTTCATGGTTTTGTTTATGATTCCTTTTTAATTTGAATCTTTCTCGAAAAGAATACCAATTTTTTTTATTTCATTTTTGTCGAAGTTGGAAAAATATAAAAGATTTGTCTTTTTAACCTCTCCCAACGATCCCTGAAAAATGCAGAAATCCTGTCAGAACCCCCGACCAAGAAAATTTTTAAGCCAAGAGGAACAACACACCAACATGGTCGATGCTCTCAAGCAAGTAATATCCGGCAACGATGATTGTGGATACACCAACACTGAAGTGGCCCAACAACTCCTACAAACCACTCAGAATGCCATGTCATCATCACCATTTCCAACAAGGGGGACCAGCCCTAGTGCTTCTGCTAGTAGTAGCACAAGACAGGAAGGGAAAAGAAAGAGAAAGAAGAACAAGAAGTACAGGGGAGTTCGACAGAGGCCTGGGGGGAAGTGGGCGGCCGAGATTTGGGACCCGCGGCGTGCGGTGCCGGTGTGGATTGGCACGTTCCAAACGGAGGAGGAAGCCGCCAGAGCTTATGACTTGAAAGCCGTGGAGTTCCGGGGGGAGAGAGCCAAGACCAACTTTCCGTTGTCGGACTACCTAGAATTGCCAAGCACCACTCAGCAGACAAATAATCCAGAAAGCAATCCCAATGAGATCACAGAGAATCAAGAATGTGAACCCAGTGGTACAGAGTTCTGGGACAGATTGGAACTGGAAGATTTATGCTTTAGTCCAGATAATGAATGATGATGATTATGATAATTCCAAGGGAGAAGGACCCTAACGTTCAAGATTGAGAAAATATTATATCAACGTAATGAAAGATCTAAAATATTATATCAACGTAATGAAAGATCTAATTTAAGGTAATCATTGGGTTCAGTATACTATAAAAGATTGAGGTCTTATTACAATACGTATTTGAGCATGTATTTGGAATTATTTTAAACATGTGTTATCCCATTTGTTTCATTAATATTAGGAAATATTTTAAGCAAATTTGTTATCCCATTTGCTTGGGTGAAATGAATACAATGCTTGGGTGATCCACAATCAGCGTGTTGAACAGTACTTCCCACCTGCCTTGTTCATTTCTAACGAGTAAATTCAAGACAGCGATCAAGCACTCGAGAACGAGTACAAGAGCTATGCCCGTCGCAAGCCCGGACCCTCTCCTTCGTTTGAAGTCCCACCTGGTGTCACTCGTCCATCTGAGGAATTCAGCGGCGGTGCTGGTGGTTATGGGTATGAGAAGCCTCGGCCCAATTCTGGGTTTCAGCCTGGGATGAATCGACCTAGTGGTGGGTATGGGTCCGGTGGGAGGAGCCCAGTATGGAATACGGGTGGAAGACCTGTTATGGGGAGGAGGAGGGCGGTGGTGGGTATGGGTCCGGTGGGAGGCCTGAGAGGACAGAGTATGGGCGGTCCGAGCTATGAGACCCAAGAAGCTGAGGGGTACAGGAGGCCATCTCATGAGAGGCAGAACTACGGGAAGTCTGAGGAGGGGGGGGGAGAATACAGGAAGCCTAGTTATGAGAGGCCTGATGATAAGGATGAAGGCTATGGTCGCAAGAAATATGGAGAAGAAGAAGAAGAGAAGAAACACCGTAAGCATCACCACCACCACCACCACCGCAAGCCCTATGACGATGCATAAGCAACTAAATAAGGGAGATGCATGATTTCCTTGTACTCCAATGATTGTTCTTAATCCTTTGAACATGTCCAACAAAAAATATCAAAAAATATGTGGCTTATATTAGAGTTGTGTGGAAGTATGTTTGCTTTGTGATAGTAAATCGCCGACATTTGGGTTGGTTAAAAAAAAATAGGCCTATGCAATATAACAATCAAATTATTTGTGAATTTCAATGTTAAAAGGTGTTTATAATCGATCCAATAGTTGTAATTTATTAAATTCTTAAATAAGATTCCCAAATACATTAATGGTCTGTTTAGTACAAATGATGGAAAGAAGAAACGAAAAAACAAGTGAAATGACTAAGCTTTTCATTCATGAAGGAAATAAAGTTATTTTTCCTTCTTATTGTTTGGTAGGAGGGATAAAAAATAAAATGAATATATTTTTTATTATTTGGTATTGGATAAAAAATGAAAGGAAAGGAAAAACATAAAAGTTCAATTTACAATTCTACCCTTAAATATTTTAAGTGAATTTTTTATTTTTGTTACGAATTAATTTTGGAAGAATTAAATTTGCTTTGAATGATTTATAAGTATTAATTAAAAAATGACAAATGGCATTATAGTAATTATCATAGAAGGTTTGATAAAAGGGTTGAATTGAAAGAATCACCTGTTCAGTATACATCCCCTCTTTTTTAAAAAAAAAAATATATATTTATTCGCAAAGCTGAAATTACAAAAAGCAAATAAAAGGCCCAGCCCCATACAAAACAACCAAACTCCAAAAAACAAGGTATAGGCGCCTATCTTCACAATCAAACTCAACAAGCCTAAAAAAGAAAACACAATATTAACAGTAAATTCACCCTAAGAATTAAGCAGAAACTCCCGGTCCCAAATTTCCATCACCGCCATCCTTATCTTTCCAAGAATTTCAAGCAAATCAACACTATCTTCTTAGCAAAGGTGATGGGATATTTTCAAATACTCCAAAATAAATACACGTGTTCTCGGTATCAGTAAATTCTTATTACTGTGATCACGACAAGTACCTGTCGGTTCACAAGTCCCTCTTCCTCCGAGGTACTGTTCATAGGGATCAACGACACCCAGTACGTTTACGTACCGACAAGTATCCCTCGGTCGGATATGGGATACATCAGTCCCTACATGTACCTCTCCCCTTAGTACCGAGACATACCCGTCCAGGATGACGTTCTCTGTTACTGCAGATGCTATTGATGTACAGGTCATTAGCCTAGGCTAGGCTATGTTAGCCATCATGACCTCGTCTTATACAATTGGTGTCAAAAGGTACAAGAAGACAGAAGACACAACCAATGGGGAATGCGCGCGTGACATATTGTGTCAGATCAAAAACAAAAACACTGAGATGCCCTTATTGACACACGACTTGAGAAAACAAGCATTTAGTGCACTATTCCCTTGATGAGACATCATTTAATGCAAGAAAGCTTAGAAGTGAAAGGTAATAAATGTCCCTATGACTGGGCATTTATTACATCCTTGCCGAGAGAAGCTCATTAAATATTCGACAGGCCGACAACGAAGCATTGGTTGTTCGGGGTCCCGAGCAGTTAAGAGAGAAGACATTCCTCATAGGAATCAGTGCGCACGTTGCCCGTATATAATGATCACCTACTGACCACACTGACAACAATCATGAGTTTTTGAGGTATAAATACTCCTCATAAAAGGCAAGACGGTATACAACAAAAAACCTTTTTCTCAAAGAAATACAGCGTTTTCTCCTTCCCCTCTCTCAAAGAACTGACTTGATCGTTGGAGGGGAAACACCGAAAAACATTCCAGCGCCCTCCTAACTCATTTTTTTCTGTTCCAGGAAGCTCCCTCAGCCTTACTGGACCGCTCTGTTGATTCACGAAAGTCACCCATTACCGTTCCAAGCCACCATCGGGTCTCACAGTCTGTTCTGAACATTAAAGTTGATCATTCAATTGACTGACTCGAGTTCACCATGGGAGAGATCTGTTCTCGTGTTTATATTGTGCAAGATCTTGCACGCACAAACGGCATCAAACAGCCTGTTAGCAGGCATCAAAATTCGGAATAAAATTATTTTTCATAGTATCTATTTCTAAGAACAACTTGGGATTAAAGTGTAATTTAACAGGGTCAATAACATATTTTTTTTAATTCTTTTCTTTCTCTCGATCAATTTGTTTCTCTAAATTCTTTGATTGAGGTTGAAAATCAAAAGGTAAAAATCTAGAAAGAAAACCCAAATACCATACTTACAACAGTTCCACGGCTATTCAAGAATCAAGCAAGTTAATCAAATTCAAAAGGATTGAACAGCAAAGTACAAGAGAGAGATAGAGAGAGAGATGCAGGGAGACCACTGTAGTGGATTTACGGGGAGGAGATGGAGAAACCTTGGGAGTTTTTTTCTTTGGATTTTGATTTTGATTGGTGGCTTTTGGTAACGAAGAAACGAGGGGGTTTTCGAGTGGGAGGTCAAAGAATAACGGGAAGTGCCGTTAGAGGTGAGCGCAAAGAACTAGCCGGAAGTTGGGGGTACTTACCATGAAAAAGGGCGAAGAAATTCACGTGAAGAAAGGCTGAGATCGCAGACTCCTTCAAACGTCTAAGCTCTTTCTCCCGTCGAAGTTTCAAGAGTCGTTGGTGAGTTGAACCCTAATCAGTATATAATTCGGAAGTGAATGGGTTTTGGTCTACAAAAAAAGGTAAAATAGTCCATTTATTAATATGCCATCGTCCCTCCACTTTTTCAATCTACATTCCGCCCAAAATTGGGGGGAAAGATTTTGGTGGGCGCTAGGGAAAGTAAATTCTCCCAACTTTCCATTTCCTTCCGTTTTCCTTTCAAACCAAAAGTGGAAATTATTTCCTTCCCTCCCATTTTTCTTCCTCCATTTTTCATCCTCCCTATTTTCACGCATACTAAACAGGCTATAATGTTATATTGACTAAATTTAGGGTTCAAATGACATGGTAGCTGACATGAGTTTTTTTTTTGTGCCATATCATTTGGACTCCAATAAAAGCTTCAAATAATATACTGTCATGTCATTTGGGTTCTAAATTTAATCCCAAAAATTGGTTAGCGTAGCATTACTCCCCCAAATAATATTCAAATAACATTCTTTGAACATTCATCAGTATTTGAATTTTTTTCATCCCGCAATTGAAAAAGATGGGTGTGTTAAAGTTTAAATGGCATTAAGAGTTCAAAACATTATGACTTTACTTATTCGAATCGATGTAATGTTCTAAAATTGTGATTGTTCAAATAATTGAAATAAAGTATAAGATTACCACTAAATTCTTTTGTCGTCCAGGAGATCAAGGACTTAAAACTATTACTTAAAAATGAGGCTAACAAACTGGAAACTAAAAAAGAACGAACATAATTGGAGCGAACAATAATGTAAATAATAAAAGTATAAACTAAATAGTGCAGAGAAAAACTCTGGTATGCTCTTCGTTAAAGTGTTGATGGTGGATCACTTCTCTGTTGTCTGGTCTTCTACATTTATAGACGTTGACTTCTATCATTGGAATCAATTTTTCTGCCCATTAAGCATGTGCTAATGGTCTCTTTCTCCTTTCTCCAACAACTGCGAACCTACGTCAAAACTTTGATCAAAAAAAAAAAAACCTACGACAAACCGTTTACATAAGAGGGATCTGACTACGTCAAACCAGTTTTATGGTTGATTTACTACCATTGTTGGTGTTTTTACCATATTTGTGGTAATTATTTTTATCATTTTTTTTATGTACAAAAAAAATAATTACTTTTGTGAGTGATTAATCATATTTGTGATTGTTTTTACTAATGCTCCGTTTGGTACGATGGAAAAATGGAAGGTTAAAAATTTGGAAGGATGTAAAGTTCGATAAATAAATAAAACATCATATTTGATAAGGAATGATGGAAAAGTGGATGAATTAATTTTCTTTCCAACTCATCAAAATCAATCCCTCCAAAATGGAAAGGAAAGTGAATAAAAAGTTAATTATTTGTGTTGAAATGTATCTTATTTGTCTATATATCTTTTGATATATACATACATTATATATACATTAATTTCATATTAAATATAATGACAAAATATGTATTTATATATTTTTTTTAAAATTAAAAATTAAAAAATTAAAAAATATATTTTTCTATCTTAACTAGAGGTGAAAATTTGTGACTTAACACGATTATACGACTCGAACACGATGATACAACTATATTAATAATATGCATTGATAGATGAGTAAATTTTATGATAATGTCGTGTGAAATTAATATTTATCATAATTAAAAAAATAAATAAACCGTGATATTGTCATAAATTGATTGTCGTAATAGTAATTACAAATTAAATTTTGAATTTTATGACCTAAATTATTTTTTACAATAATACAACAAAAAAATTGGTTTTGATAAGTTATTTACAATTAAGATGTGACATTGTCACTAATTTTTTGAGTGACGCCATTTAAAAAAATTTGAAGCAGTGCCACTATTTTTGGTTGGCCTCCCTTATGATAAAATCATAATTCTGTCCATGTCCGTGGTCACACCTAATTTTACAGTTATTAATCTTAATAACATATAGTTTAATACTTTATATTGTCAATCTTTTTATTCTAAGGCATGATTCAAATTTATATTTTTCGATGTAAATGTGTACAAACACCATGTCAAGATTTTCTACAAACATGTTTTTATCAATGCTACATACAACATTTTTCTATAATATCTTTGTTTACTATCTCAATATGAACTAGTAAATTTGTAGGTCTTATTAAGTTCATTGAATATATTGGTTGAAATCGTGTCATATTAATAAGTTATATAGATTAAGTGGTACACATAGATGGTGTGTATATCATTGTTCTAATTTTTAGACTTATGCTTCGTTTGGTATGCTAGAAAAACGTAAAGATGTAAAGTTAGAAGGATAAAAAGTTGGAAGGACAAATAAAATATCATGTTTTGTAAAAAACAAAAAGAAAGATGGAAAAATGGATGGATGAGTTTTCCTTCCAACTCACAAAATTGATCGTTCCAAAATTGAGATGAAAAGTTAATTATATGTGTTGAAATATATGTTATTTTTTTATATATCATTTGATATATATGTATATATTAATTTACCATATACATATAATGTAAAAATATTTATTTATACTTTTTCAAAAAAAAAAAAAAAAATATTTTTTCCATCTTATCAAACAAAAAATTAATTATTCGTTATTTTCATCCCTCTTACCAAACATAATGGAAAGAAAGAATGATTCATCCCTTAAAAGATAGAAAGTGTATCATTCCAACTTTCAATCCTTCTATTTTTCTATCTACCCTACCAAACGGACCATTAGACATTACTCTTGTAACCTAAATTATATGTTATTATTTAAATGTGAGATCTTATCTAATACATTTTTTCTTTATTTTTCTAATGAATCATAAACAGAAAATTCAAGTGAAACCCATATTACAATACGTACGTGAGCTTATTATATTATGTACGTGATCATGTATTTGGAATTATTTTAAGCATGTGTTATCCCATTTGTTTCATTAGTATTTGGAAATATTTTAAGCAAATTTGTTTTACCATTTGCTTGGGTGAAATGAATACTATGCTCGGGTGATCCACAATCAACGTGTTGAACAGTAATTCCCAC
The DNA here is from genome assembly GCA_963454935.2 of Ilex paraguariensis. Classification (NCBI taxonomy): domain Eukaryota; kingdom Viridiplantae; phylum Streptophyta; class Magnoliopsida; order Aquifoliales; family Aquifoliaceae; genus Ilex; species Ilex paraguariensis. The sequence continues at coordinate 1,450,927 of CAUOFW020004613.1, read as the reverse complement.
CTGCATTGTTCATTTCTAACGAGTCATTCCTGCTACGTTTTGGACACAGCGATGCTATAAAGACTTTATTTCTAAACTTTATTTAGAGATTTAGTGATATTACTTTAAGAGGCCAATGAAGCACTCGAGAACGAGTACAACAGCTATGCCCGTCGCAAGCCCCGACTCTCTCCTTCGTATGGAGTCCCACCTGGTGTGACTCGTCCATCTGAGGAATTCGGCGGCGGTGGTGATGGTTATGGGTATGAGAAGCCTCAGCCCAATTCTGGGTTTCAGCCCGGGATGAATCGACCTGGTGGTGGCGCTGGGTTCGGATCTGAATACGAATCTGGGTATGGTCGGAAGCCGGAATACGAGAGGCCCACATCAGAATATGGATCTGAGTATGGTCGGATGCCGGAATACGAGAGGGCAACCTCAGAATATGGATCTGGCTGTGGAGGGAGGAGTGAGTATGAGAAACTCAGTTCCGACTATGCATCTGGGTATGGGAGGAAAAGTGAATATGAGGAGCCCAACTCGGAGTATGGATCTGGGTATGGTGGCTCCGGTTATGGACGGAAGGAGGAACACAGTTCAGATTATGGATCTGGGTATGGAAGAAAGAGCAAGTACGAGGAGCCCAGTACGGAATACCGGCGGAAGACCAGTTATGGGGAGGAGGAGGGCGGTGGTGGATATGGGTCCGGTCCGGTTGGAGGCCTGAGAGGACAGAGTACAGGAGGCTAGCTCATGATTGGCAGAGCTATGGGAGGTCTGAGGAAGGGGGAAGAGTACATGATGATGATGATGATGAATAAGAAGAAGAAGAAGAAAAGAAGAAACACCCTAAGCATCATCACCACCACCGCAAGCCCTATGACGATGAATAAGCAATGCTCTGGCTGCCTTCTATGCAGGATTCATGCCATATTCTAAATAAGGGAGATGCATGATTTCCTTTTACTCCGATGATTGTTCTTAATCCTTTGAACATGTCCAACAAAAAATATCAATTTAGAGCCCAAATCATTTGTAGTTGTCGAATCTAACTCCTACAGACGATTTTGCTGTGCAGTGCACATAGTTTTATCCTTTGTCCTCGTGAACTTGAAAATTGTTGTCTTCCAATGCTATTTTCATGAATATCCTGGACTTTCTATTATTGATAAGAGCTTGTTGGACGGTTGGGTCTCTCAACCAAAAATTTGTACGATAGCTGGCAATTTTTTGTTTTATTAAGGCAAGAGTAATGTTAGATATCAACCATTGAATAAGTAATAAGTAATAGATTCTAATAAATATTAAAATTCATAATAAAATTAATAATTAAATTTATTAAATTTATTTTTTAAGTCCATATAATATAACTCTTAATGTAAAATTTGGACAATTTTCATATGGCATCAAATCACCCAGCTTTTAGACATTTGACGGCTTTTAGGAGTATGTACGATTAGTCAACTTACATAAAGGAGGGCGGAGAAAGGGAGGGGAGGATGGTCCCCCTTAATCTCCAAGTAGTTTGGTCCGCGACCACGGATAATGTCACATCTGAATTGTAAATAACTTATCAAAATCAATTTTTATGTGGTATTAATATAAAAACTATCACGGTTAATTATTTTTTTTATTTACAATACGGTGCAAATCAAAAATATTAATTTCACACGACATTTTCATAAACTTTACTCATCTATTAATGCATATTATTAATATAGTAATGGTTCTAACTCAATTTTGTCATGTTTTTCCTTATTTTTTCTTTTGGTCAATAATTCATCTAACCATTCTTCTTCGTTAAGAAAAACGCTCACACAAGTGATGAATATCCACGACGTAATTATTTAATATCAAGTCATCAAATTTTTTGAATATACTAAATAATATATCCTAAGAAAAATAAGAATTTTAAAATATAAAAGAGTGAGAAAAAAATTTTCAAATAACTAGAAGTAATATAGATAATTTTGGAAATGTGAAAGGGGGGAGAAAGGGAGGGGGGATGGTCCCCCTTGATCTCCAAGTAGTTTCGTCCCTGACCGCGGATTCTATATAAGTTGACTAATCGTACGTACTTGTAAAAAGCCGTCAAATGGTCCAGGAGCTGGGTCATTTGATGCAACATGACAGTTGTCCAAACTTTACCTTAATAAAACAAAAATTTGCCAGCTGTCATACAATTTTTTTGTCGAGAGACCCAACCGTCCAACAAGCTCTTATCAATAATAGAAAGTCCACGATATTCATGAAAATTGCGTTGAAAGACAACAATTTTCAAGTTCACGAGGACAAAGGATAAAACTATGTGCACTGCACCGCAAAATCGTCTGTAGGAGTTAGATTCGTCAACCACAAATGATTTGGTTCACAGGTTTACTGTTTATAGCATTGCTCGAGACAAAAGGGACCATATCAAATTGTATACTAACACATTTGCACACAAGTAGCAATTTACCAGCATATGTATCAAAGCCTTTTGCTGGCCATGACTAATTCTTAATTGTGTATTCCTTCCTATGATGAGATTTGAGAAAGTTATGAGTTAAAAATAATTATTACAATAGTAATAAAAATATTCATAAATTTAGTAAAAACACTCACAAATATGATAAATTATCTACAAAAATAATTATTTTTTTTTGTACATAAAAAAAGTGATAAAAATAGTTACCACAAATATGATAAAAACATTAACAATAATAGTAAAACAACCACAAAAATGGTAATTTTTTTAGTTGTAAATACACCAATTATACTAATAAATTTTGAAGATATGGTACCAAGTTTTTTTAAAAGGTACCATATATATTTCATGCCAATTTTAGATTTGACGGGTTGAACTAAATATATATTTTGTATTCGTGTCTCAGGTTATTTTCGAGGTTGTGTCGAGTTATAATTAAGTTCGTATCATAAAATTCGTGTCGAATTCGAGTCGTGTCATCATGTTAAGTCACAAAATTTCATCCTTAGCTAAGATGGAAAAAATATTTTTAAAATTTTTAATTTTAAAATTTTAATTTTTAAAAAAAATGTAAATACATATTTTATCATTTTATTTATTTATGAAATTAATATATACAAAATGTATGTATGTATCAAAAGATATATAGACAAATAAAATACATTTCAACACAAATAATCCATTTTTTATCCACTTTCTTTTTTATTTTTGAGGGATTAATTTTGATAAGTTGAAAGGAAAGTTAATTTATCCACTTTTTCATCTTTCCTTTTTTTCTTTCTTACCAAAAATAATGTTTTATTTATATATCCAACTTTTCATTCTTTCAAAACTTTATCCTTCCATTTTTTCATCATACCAAAGTAATTATTTTTGTTGTACATAAGAAAAGTGATAAAAATAGTTATTACAAATATGGTAAAAACACCAACAACAGTTGTAAATCAACCATAAAACCGGTAAATTTTTTGGTTGCAAATACGCTGTTTAAACTAATAAATTTTGGAGGTATGATACCAAAATTTTTGTAACGATATAGTTGTCAAATCCCTCTTATGTAAACGGAGTAGACTACGGTACATCGCACAAGCTTTTCGATACTATGCAGAGATTTATCACATTTATGGTAACTTTTACCACATTTGTGGATAGTTTTACTATTGTTGTGGTACCCCAAAAAATGGTAAAAATATTTATCACAACAGTAGTAAAAACATTCACAAATATTGTAAAAATACTCACAAATGTTATAAATCAACTACAAAAGTGATAATTTTTTTTTTATTTAAGAAACATGGAAAAAATAATTATCACAAATATAGTAAAAATACCCACAACAGTGGTAAAAGTACCTATAAAAGTGGTAAATCAACACACAAATGGTAAATATTTTGGTTATAAATAACCCACAAAAATTATAAAAATATTCTTTGAAATAATAAATTTTAAAAATATGGTACGAAATTTTTTTTGACAGTACCGTAATCAAGTCCTATGTGATGATGCACAAAAATGGTTTTGCACACCACCTGTCAAGTATAGATAATAAATGCAATGAAATCAATGAGAAAATTAAAGAAGACACAATTTATAGTGGTCCGGTCAATTCGACCTACGTCCACTCTTCAATGGCTTCAGTCGCCGGGTATTTTATTGATTCAAAGGTATGGAGAACGGAGATACAAGCTTTGAGAGGGGGAATGGAGAATCAAAGAAAACAATAATCTCCGGTAGTCGGTTCGTCTTCTGAAAGTCTCTGATGGAGCATGTCCCTTTCTCTCTCAGATTAGAGCCATTTTATAGTAGATAAGAGATCATTCTTGTGGAGATCATAACATATCCTCAAAGCTTCTTTATCGCAGCTTAGAGATTATCTTCGGTGGAGATCACGACTTATTCTCAACGGAAGGAAGAGTTTGGGGAAC
>CAUOFW020004613.1:1390469-1438114 GCA_963454935.2 Ilex paraguariensis | reverse complement strand
CTCTTGGTGGCGTGCTAAGCAAGAAGTCCAACCGTGCTCTCCTCTTGGAGACGTGCTAAGCAAGAAGTCCAACCGTGCTCTCCTCTTGGTGGCGTGCTAAGCAAGAAGTCCAACCGGCCTTGGGCTCCCTAAGGCGGTGTAGATAAACTTCTCGTGCTCTCCTCTTGGTGACGTGCTAAGCAAGAAGTCTAGCCGGTCTTAGTCTGTCTTGGACTTGGTGGGTTCACAATGAGGTTGGGCTCCTCAACCGGGGTTGGGCTTTAATACATAAATTGGACTACTTGGGCTTAACCCATCACTATGTAAAACGGTTTGACGTAGGTTCACAGTTGTTGGAGAAAGGAGAAAGAGGCCATTAGCACATGCTTAATGGGAGTTGGCTTCAATATCGAAAAGGCGAAAATTGATACCATACTGAAAAGTGGAAATCAATATATGTTCGCCACCTGTTAACTCCAAAACTCATAAAAACCTATAATCGGTTTCACCAATTTCGTATATACTTTAAACATGAACCCTGTACACTTTAAAAAAGTTAAACATGAACCCCTATACACTTTAAAAATAAGTGATAATAGAAATTAAAATAATAATTATATATGAAAATGAACCCCTATACACTTTAAAAAATTTAAACATGAACCTCCTACGCACTTCAAAAAAGTGACAGTGTTAAAACTAAAGTTGAAATTATAGTAACCATATATTTAAAAAAAAAAATACACATTTGTGGTTAACATTGTCACTTTTTTTGTTAAGATTACCATTTTTTTGGTTAAGAGTACAACTTTTTTTTGTTAACATTACCACTGTTTTGGTTAAGAGTACCATTTTTTGGTTAACATTACCACTATTTTAATTAAGAGTACCATTTTTTTGGTTAATATTATCATTTTTGTGGTTAATAATATCATTGATTTGGTTAAGAGTATCGCTGTTTTGGATAATATTATCACTTTTTTTGTTAAAATTATCACTGTTTTGATTAAGAGTACCACTATTTTGGTTAATATTACCATTTTTTTTGTTACAATTACCACTGGTTAAGAGTACCACGCTTTTGGTTAATATTACCACTATTTTGGTTAAAAGTGTCATTTTTTTTGTTAACATTACCACTGTTTTTGTTAATATTACCACTTTTTTGGTTAACACTACCACTAATTTGGTTAAGAGTATCACCGTTTTGGATAATATTACCATTTTTTTGTTAATATTACTACTATTTTGGTTAAGAGTACCACTATTTTGGATAACATTACCATTATTTTGGATAACATTACCACTGTTTTGATTAAGAGTACCACTTTTTTTATTAACATTTATCACTATTTTGGTTAAAATTATAATTTTTTTTGTTAGCATTATCATTATTTTAGTTAAGAATACCACTGTTTTGGATAATATTATAACATTTTTTGTTAAGATTACCACTGTTTTGCTTAAGATTACCACTCCTTTAGTTAATATTACCACTGTTTTGATCAAGTGCAAGTTTGCAATCAAGAAGCGATCAAGAGATCAAGTAAGTAACGATCAAGTTAGGGATCATGCACTCTTGCGATCAAGAGTGATCAAGGGATCAAATAACAATCAAGATTGGGATCAAGTGCATTATTGCGATCAACGATAGGGATGAAGGAAGCGATCAAGAGTTTGATACCGATTGTTGCAATAGCAATAAGGGCTCAAGGGATTATCGCAGCAACAATCAAAATTAATATATTTAATTAACATAACAAATTAATATTACATTCAAAACATTCAACTTAATTAATATTAAATTCATCTAATTTTTATATTCATAATTATTCAATTAACATCTATTAAAAATTCATTTTATTAAACTAACATTCAATTTCATTTGATTTATATATAGGTCCCTTAAAATTTGTCATTTAATCACTTAGACCCCGGACATTTCAAATACTTCACACAAACCCCTTGAAATTTGTTCACGGAACACTTAGACCCCAAATTTAAATTTAATTCATCAAATTAACATAAAATTAACACACTCAATTTCATTTAATTAACATTCAATTTTTTATAATAAGCATTTAATTCACTAAATTAACATTCAAATTCAACTAGTTAACATTAAACTAATCAAATAAACTTTCAATTTCATTCAATTAACGCTCAATTCATCAAATTATAAAATTCAAATTCAAATTTATCAAATTGACATTCAATTACAACAAATTAACATGTAATCAACACCAAATTAACATATAATTTTATTCAATTAAAATTTAATTTATTAAATTAACACCAAATTAACATTCAATTCATCAAATTAATACCAAATTAATAATCAATTTCGTTTAATTAACATTAAATTTTTTCTAATAAGCATTTAATTCACTAAATTAATATTCAAATTCAACTAGTTAATATTAAATTAATCAAATAAACTTTCACTTTTATTCAATTAACACTAAATTCATCAAATTAACATTCAGATTTAGGAAATTGACATTCAATTTCATCAAATTAACATGTTATTTCATCAAATCACCACCAAATTAACATGTAATTTAATCCAATTCAAATTTAATTTATCAATTAATATAAAATTCATTAAATTAATATTCAATTCATTAAATTAATACAAAATTCACAGTTAATTTCATCAAATTAACATTCATTTTTTTCTAAGAAGCATTTAATTCACTAAATTAACATTCAAATTCAACTTGTTAACATTAAAATAATCAAATAAACTTTAAATTTCATTCAATTAACACTCAATTCATCAAATTAATATTCAAATTATCAAATTAATAATGAGATTTATCAAATTGACATTCAATTTCATCAAATTAACATGTAATTTCATCAAATCAATACCAAATGAACATATAATTTTATCCAATTAATATTTAATTTATCAAATTAACACCAAATTAACATTTAATTCATCAAATTAACACCAAATTAATAATCAATTTCATGTAATTAACATTCAATTTTTTCTGATAAGCATTTAATTCACTAAATTAACTTTCAAATTCAACTAGTTAACATTAAATTAATCAAATAAACTTTAAATTTTATTCAATTAACACTCAATTCATCAAATTAACAGTCAAATTATCAAATTAACATTAAGATTTATCAAATTTCATCCAATCAACACCAAATTAACATGTAATTTCATTCAATCAACACCAAATTAACATATCTTTTTATCCAATTAAAATTTAATTTATCAAATTAACATTTAATTCATCAAATTAACACAAAATTAACAATCAATTCTATGTAATTAACATTGAATTTTATCTAATAAGTATTTAATTAACTAAATTAACATTCAAATTCAACTAGATAACATTAAATTAATCAAATAAACTTTCAATTACATTCAATTAACACTTAATCCATCAAATTAAGATTCAAATTATCAAATTAATATTAAGATTTATCAAATTGATATTCAATTTCATCAGATTAACATGTAATTTCATCAAATCAACATATAACTTTATCCAATTAAAATTTAATTAATCAAATTAACACGAAATTAACATTCAATTCATCAAATTAACAATCAATTTTATGTAATTAACATTCAATTTTTTCTGGTAAGCATTTAATTCACTAAATTACCATTCAAATTCAACTAGTTAACATTAAATTAATCAAATAAACTTTTAATTTCATTCAATTAAAACTCAATTCATCAAATTAACATTCAAATTATCAAATTAACATTAAGATTTATCAAATTGACATTCAATTTCATCAAATCAACACAAAATTAACATATAATTATATCCAATTAAAATTTAATCTATCAAATTAATACCAAATTAACATTTAATTCATCAAATTAACACCAAATTAACAATCAATTTCATGTAATTAACATTGAATTTTTTTTATAAGCATGTAATTCACTAAATTAACATTCAAATTTAACTAGTTAAAATTAAATTAAATATATAACCTTTCAATTTCATTCAATTAACACTCAATTCATCAAATGAACTTTCAAATTATCAAATTAACATTCAGATTTATCAAATTGACATTCAATTTCATCAAAATAACATATAATTTTATCAAATCAACACTAAATTAACATATAATTTTATCCAATTAAAATTAAATTTATCAAATTAATCTCAAATTAACATTCAATTCATCAAATTAACACCAAATTATCAATCAATTTCACGTAATTAGAATTCAATTTTTTCAGATAAACATTTAATTCACTAAATTAACATTCAAATTCAACAAGTTAACATTAAATTAAATATATAAACTTTCAATTTCATTCAATTAATACTCAATTCATCAAATTAACATTCAAATTATCAAATTAAAATTCATATTTATCAAATTGACATTCAATTACAACAAATTAACATATAATTTCATTAAATCAACACCAAATTAACATGTAATTTCATCCAATTAAAATTTAATTTATCAAATTAACATTCAATTCATCAAATTAATATTTAATTCATCAAATTAACATGTAAATTTAATGAATTAAATGCTTATCAGAAAACATTTAATGTAAATTACAAGAAATTTATTGTTAATTTTCTAAATTAAATTTTAATTGGATCAAATTAACATTCAAATTCAACTTAATTAATATTAAACTCATCCAATTTATATCCATAATCATTCAATTAATATTTAATTCATTTAATTATCATCCAATAAAAATTAACTTTGTTAAACTAACATTAAATTTCATCAATTTATATTTAATTTNAAAATTAACTTTTTTAAACTAACATTAAACTTCATCAATTTATATTTAATTTATCAAATTAACCTATATTTGCCATTCAACTCATTGAATTTGACTTGTTCAATATTAATGTTAATTAAGTGAATTAAATGCTTATTAGAAAAAATTGAATGATAATTAAATGAAATTGATTACTAATTTTGTGTTAATTTGATGAATTGAATGTTAATTTGATAAATTAAGTTTTAATTGGATAAAATTATAAGTTGATTTGGGGTTGATTTGATGAAATTACATGTCAATTTGATGAAATTGAATGTCAATTTGATAAATCTTAATGTTAATTTTATAATCTGAGTGTTAATTTGATGAACTGAGTGTTAATTTAATGAAATTGAAAGTTTATTTGATTAATTTAATGTTACCTAGTTGAATTTGTATGTTAATTTAATGAATCAAATACTTTTCAGAAAAAATTGAATGTTAATTACATGAAATTGATTGTTAATTTGGTATTAATTTGATCAATTGAATGTTAATTTGGTGTTAATTTGATAAATTAAATTTTAATTGGATAAAATTATACGTTAATTTGATGTCGATTTGATTAAATTATATGTTAATTTGATAATATGAATGTTAATTTGATGAATTAAATGTTAATTGAATGAAATTGAAAGTTTTTTTTGATTAATTGAATGTTAACTATTTGAATTTGAATGTTAATTTGGGGAATTAAATGCATATTAGAAAAAATTGAATGTTAATTACATAAAATTGAGTGTTAATTTGATGAATTAAATATTAATTTGATAAATTGAATGTTAATTTCATAAATTAAGTTTCAATTGTATGAAATTTCATGTGTAATTTGGTGTTCATTTGATGAAATTACATGTTTATTTGTCGTAATTGAATGTTAATTTCATAAATCTAAGTTTTAATTTGATAATTTGAATGTTTATTAGATGAATTGAGTTTTAATTGAATGAAATTGAAAGTTTATATATTTAATTTAATGTTAACTAGTTGAATTTGAATGTTAATTTAGTGAATTAAATGCTTATTAGAAAAAATTGAATGTTAATTACATGAAATTGATTGATAATTTGATGTTAATTTGATGAATTGAATGTTAATTTGGATTTAATTTTAATTGGATAAAATTATGTGTTAATTTGGTGTTGATTTGATGAAATTACATGTTAATTTGATGAAATTGCATGTCAATTTAATAAATCTTAAAGTTAATTTGATAATTTAAATGTTAATTTGATGAATTAAGTGATAATTGAATGAAATTGAAAGTGTATTTGATTAATTTCATGTTAAGCAGTTGAATTTGAATATAAATTTAGTAAATTAAATGCTTATCAGTAAATATTTACAGTTAATTACATGAATTTTATTGTTAATTTGGTGTTAATTTGATAAATTCAATTTTAATTGGATAAAATTATATGTTCATGTGGTGTTTATTTGATGAAATTACATGTTAATTTGATGAAATTGAATGTTAATTTGATAAATCTCAATGTTAATTTAATAGTTTGAATGTTAATTTGATGAATTGAGTGTTCATTGAATAAAATTGAAAGTTTATATGATTAATTTAATGTTAATTAGTTGATTTTGAATGTTAATTTAGTTAATTAAATGATTATTAGAAAAAAATTGAATGTTAATTTGATGAAATTGAGTGTCAATTTAATGAATTTAATATTCATTGATTAATTCATTGTTAATTTGATAAATTAAATTTTAATTGGATGAATTTACATGTTAATATGATGTTGCTTTGATGAAATTATGTGTTAATTTGATGAAATCGAATGTCAATTTGATAAATCTGAGGGTTAATTTGATAATTTGAAAGTTAATTTAATGAATTGAGTGTTAGTTGAACGAAATTGAAAGTTTATATATTTAATTTTAATGTTAACTAGTTGAATTTGAATGTTAATTTAGTGAATTAAATTCTTATCAGAAAAAATTCAATGTTAATTAGATGAAATTGATTGCTAATTTGTTATTAATTTGATGAATTGAATGTTAATTTGGTGTTTATTTGATAAATTAAATTTTAATTGGATAAAAATATATGTTAATTTGGTGTTGATTTTATGAAATTACATGTTAATTTGATGAAATTGATTGTCAATTTGATCAATCTTAATGTTAATTTGATAATTTGAATGTTAATTTGATGAATTGAGTGTTAATTTAATAAAATTGAAAGTTTATTTGATTAATTTAATGTTACCTAGTTGAATTTGTATGTGAATTTAGTGAATTAAATGCTTTTCAGAAAAAATTGAATGTCAATTACATGAAATTGATTGTTAATTTGGTATTAATTTGATGAATTGAATGTTAATTTGGTGTTAATTTGTTGTCGATTTGATGAAATTACATTTTAATTTGTTAAAATTGAATGTCAATTTGATAAATCTTAATGTTAATTTGATAATATGAATACTAGTTTGATGAATTAAATGTTAATTGAATGAAATTGAGAGTTTTTTTTGATTAATTTAATATTAACTTTTTGAATTCGAATGTTAATTTAGCGCATTGAATGCTTATTAGAAAAAATTGAATGGTAATTAGATGAAATTGAGTGTTAATTTGATAAATTAAATATTAATTTGATGAATTGAATGTTAAATTAATAAATTAAGTTTTAATTGGATGAAATTTTATGTTAATTTTGTGTTGATTTGATGAAATTACATGTTAATTTGATAAATTTGAATTTGAATTTGATAATTTGAATGTTAATTTGATGAATATAGTTTGAATGGAATTAAATTGAAAGTTTATATATTTAATTTAATGTTAACTAGTTGAATTTGAATGTTAATTTAGTGAATTAAATACTTATCAGAAAAAATTGAATGTTAATTACATGAAATTGATTGATAATTTGGTGTTAATTTGACGAATTGAATGTTAATTTGGATTTAATTTGATAATTTTAATTTTAATTGGATAAAATTATATGTTAATTTGGTGTTGATGTGATGAAATTACATGTTAATTTGATGAAATTGAATGTCAATTTGATAAATCATCATTTTAATTTGATAATTTGAAAGTTAATTTGATGAATTAAGTGTTAATTAAATGATATTGAATGTTTATTTGATTTATTTCATGTTAAGCAGTTGTATTTGAATATAAATTTAGTGCATTAAATGCTTATTAGAAAAATTGGATAAAATTATATGTTCATGTGGTGTTTATTTTATGAAATTACATGTTAATTTGATGAAATTGAATGTCAATTTAGTAAATCTCAATGTTAATTTAATAATTTGAATGTTAATTTGATGAATTAAGTGTTAATTGAATGAAATTGAAAGTTTATTTGATTAAATTAATGTAATTAGTTGAATTTGAATGTAAATTTAGTTCATTAAATACTTATTAGAAAAAAATTGAATGTTAATTTGATGAAATTGAGTGTCAATTTAATGAATTTAATATTAATTTGATTAATTAAATGTTAATTTGATAAATTAAATTTTAATTGGATGAAATTACATGTTAATATGATGTTGCTTTGATAAAATTACATGTAAATTTGATAAATCTGAGTGTTAATTTGATAATTTGAAAGTTAATTTGATGAATTGAGTGTTAGTTGAAAGAAATTGAAAGTTTATATATTTAATTTAATGTTAACTAGTTGAATTTAAATGTTAATTTAGTGAATTAAATTCTTATCAGAAAAAATTCAACGTTAATTAGATGAAATTGATTGTTAATTTGATGAATTGAATGCTAATTTGGTGTTTATTTTATAAATTAAATTTTAATTGGATAAAAATATATGTTAATTTGGTGTTGATTTTATGAAATTACATGTTAATTTGATGAAATTAATTGTCAATTTGATCAATCTTAATATTAATTTGATAATTTGAATGTTAATTTGTTGAATTGAGTGTTAATTGAATAAAATTGAAAGTTTATTTTATTAATTTAAAGTTAACTAGTTGAATTTAGATGTTAATTTAATGAATGAAATGTTTATCAGAAAAAATTTATTGTTAATTACATGAAATTAATTGTTAATTTGGTGTTATTTGATAAATTAAATTTTAATTTTATAAAATTATATGTTCATTTGGTGTTGATTTAATGAAATTACATGTTAATTTGACGAAATTGAATGTCAATTTGATAAATTCCAATGTTAATTTGATAATTTGAATATTAATTTGATAAATTGATTGTTAATTGAATGAAATTGAAAGTTTATTTAATTAATTTAATGTTAACTAGTTGAATTTGAATGTTAATTTAGTGAATCAAATGCTCCTTAGAAAAAATTGAAAGTTCATTTGATGAAATTAAGTGTGAATTTTGTGTTAATTTAATAAATTGAATATTAATTTGATGAATTCAATGTTAATTTGATAAATTAAATTTGAATTGGAAGAAATTACATGTTAATTTGGTGTTGATTTTATGAAATTATATGTTAATTTAATGAAATTGAATGTCAATTTCATAAATCTGAATGTTAATTTGAGAATTTGAATGTTAATTTGATGAATTGAGTGTTAATTGAATGAAATTGAAAGTTTATTTGATTAATTTAATGTTAACTAGTTGAATTTGAATATTAATTTAGTGAATTAAATGCTTATTAGAAAAAATTGAATGTTAATTAAACAAAATTGATTATTAATTTGGTGTTAATTTGATGAATTTAATTTTAATTTGGTATTAATTTGATAAATTAAATTTTAATTTTAAAAAATTATATATTAATTTGGTGTTGATTACTTGTTAATTTGTTGTAATTGAATGTCAATTTGATAAATTTGATTTTTAATTTGATAATTTGAATGTTAATTTGATGAATTGAGTGCTAATTGAATGAAATTGAAAGTTTATTTGATTAATTTAATGTTAACTTGTTGAATTTGAATATTAATTTAGTGAATTAAATGTTTATTAAAAAAATTGAATGTTAATTTGATGAATTGAATATTAATTTAATGAATTAAATGTTAATTACATAGAATTGATTGTTAATCTGGTGTTAATTTGATGAATTGAATTTTAATTTAGGGTCTAAGTGTAATTTATTAACTAATTTATTTACAGAAATGGATTTAGGCGGGAATTGGGTTAGTATCGTGTCAAAATTTCATTTATCCATCTGTCGGTATGTTATTCGCCTAATGCCTAATTGTTTTTTTAAAAAAATTGATTTGATAAATTGAATATTTTTTAAATAGTTTTATCTATATGTTAATTTGATTAATTGAACGAATTTGATTAATTGATGATTATTTGAGATGTTAATTTGTTGAATTAAGTATTAATTGGATAGATATGATTGTTAATCTAATTTGATCAGTTGAATGGTAGATGGAAGTTGATTTGATAAATTAAATATTTTTTTTATTTTATTTTTAAAATTTTAATTTTTATAAATTAATATAAATTGGATGAAATAAAAAATTTTATTTTTATTTTTATTTTTAATTTATAATTTGTAAAAAATTATAAAAAAATTTTAATTTTTATAAATTAAATATATTTTTATTTTTATTTTTATAAAAATTGGTTAATTTTTCTTTTTCTTTTTATAAATCTTGATCCCTTGAATGCTACTTAATCGCTACTTTAATTGTTGTTGGATCCTTGATTGCTACTGATCGCTACTTGATCACAACTTCATCTCATGATTGCTACCTTGATCGCTCTTGATCGCAATCGCAACTTCATCCCATGATCGCTACCGAGATCGCTTTTGATGGCAAACACTTGATCGCTACTTAATCTCTTGATCGCTAATATGTTCGGTCATTATATTAACCCAAGAAGTGATACTCTTAACCAAAAAAATAGTAATCTTAACAAAAAAAAGTGGTATTCTTAAACTAAACAACGATAATGTTAACCAAATAAGTGGTAATATTATCCAAATCAGTGGTATTCTTAACTAATCTTCACCAAAAAAGTTGTAATTTTAACATTAACAGTGGTAATGTTAACCATAAAAATGACACTCCTAACCAAATAATTGTGATGTTAACAAAAAAAAAATGGTACTCTAAATCAAAACAATGGTAATGTTAACCAAAAAAATGGTACTCTTGACAAAAAAATTGTAATCTTAACCCAAAAAATGGTACTTTTAAACTAAACAACGGTAATGTTAACCAAAAAAGTTGTAACATTATCCAAATTAGTGGTAGTATTAACCAAAATAGTGGTAATGTTTACTAAAACAGTGGTAATCTTAATCAATAGAATTATAATTTTAACCAAATAAGTGGTACCTTAACAAAAAAAAGTGTAATTTTAACCAAAAGAGTGGTAATGTTAACCTAATAAATGGTAATATTTACCAAAAAAACATGTAATGTTAATAAAAAAGATGTACATTTAACCAACAAAGTGGTAATATTAACCTAATCAATGGTAATGTTAACCAAATGAGTGATACTTTTAACCAAAACAGTGAAAATGTTAACCAAAGGAGTGATAATCTTAACCAAAACAGTGGTAATGTTAAAAAAAAAAAGTAGTACTCTTAACCAAAACAGTTGTTATGTTAACCAAAGGAGTGGTAATCTTAACCAAAAAAGTAGTAATATTATCCAAAACAGTGATATTCTTAACCAAAATAGTGGTAATGTTAAACCAAAAAAATGTTAATATTAACTAAAATAGTGGTAATGTTAGCCAAAAAAATAGTACTATTAATCAAAACAATAATAATGTTATCCAAAATAGTGGTACTCTTAACTAAAATAGTGATAATTTTAACCAAAAAGTGGTAATATTATCTAAAACAGTGGTACTCTTAACCAAATCGGTGGTAATGTTAATCAAAAAAGTGATACTATTAACCAAAATAGTGGTAATGTTAACAAAAAAAATGGTACTCTTAATTAAAACAGTGGTAATATTAACAAAAAAAATGGTACTCTTAACTAGAAAAGTGATAATTTTAACTTAAAAAGTGGTAATGGTAAAAAAAAAAAAGTGATACTCTCAACCAAAATAGTGGTAATGTTAACAAAAGAAGTGGTACTCTTAACTAAAACAGTGGTAATGCTAACAAAAAAAATGATAATATTAACCAAAAAAATTCTAATGTTAATAAAAAAGTTATATACTTAACCAAAACAAAAAAAATAGTAATTTTAATAAAAAAAGTGACAATGTTAACAAAAAATGTGTATTTATTTTTTTTAAATATAAGGTTATTATAATCTCAACTTTAGTTTAATAAAAACATTAGTTTAATAAATGATGATGGTTTAAAATCTCTGGATAAAAATAATTTTGCAACTCCATCTTCTTCTTTATGCTTCTTCTTCGTCGTTTGAGTTTTTTTTTTTTTTATGAATTTACAATAATCTCAATTTTAGTTTTAATAAATGATGATGATTTAAAATCTCTTTATTTAGGGATAAAAATAATTCTGCAACTCCATCTTCTTCGTCGTCTAAGTTTTTTATTTTTATTTTATAAATTTACTATAGTCTCAATCTTAGTTTTAATAAATGATGATGATGATTTTATAATCTCATAGTGATAAAAACAATTATGGAACTCCATTGATCTTTCTCCTTCTTTTTTCCTGTTTGAGTGATTTTTTTTTTAATGAAAAGACCATCTTCTTCATTTGAATTTTTTTTTTTTATAAATTTGTAAGGCTTGGTAGCCGGTAAAAAGTTATAAGCTTGATCAACGGTTAAAGTTCTTCATCAATGAATCGTTAATTTTTTTTTTGGGTACCATACCGAAAAGTGAATTTCGGTACAGCAGTCTAACCCTGCTTAATGGTCAGAAAAATTGATACCAAAGATAGATGTCAACGTTTATAAATATAGAAGACCAGACAACAGAGAAGCGATCCACCATCAACACTTTTACATAGAGCATGCTAGAGTTTTCTCTGCACCATTTAGTTTATACTTTTATTATTTACATTATTGTTCGCTCCAATTATGTTCGTTCTTTTTTACTTGCCAGTTTGTTGACCTCATTTTTAACTAATAGTTTTAAGTCCTTGATCTCTAAGACGTAAAAAAGAATTTAGAGATAATTTTATACTTTATTTCAATCATTTAAACAATCACAATTTTAAAATCTTACGTCTATTTGAATAGGTAAAGTCATAATGTTTTGAACTCTTAAGTCCGTTCAAACTTTAAAACACCCATCTTTTCCAACTATGGGACGAAAAAAACTCAAATACTGATGAGCGTTCAAAGGAAAATGTTAATTGAACATTATTTGAGAACCTTATTTACAGACTTAATAAAGTACAACCATTGAATTGATTGTGAATTTCATCTAACATTAAAACTCACAACTAATCGAATAATTATATTGAAGCCATATCATTTTTTTTTTAGACTTAACTCACAAAGCAAACACACTTCCACATGACTTTAATATAAGCCACATATTTTTAGATATTTTTTGTTGGACATGTTCAAAGGAATAAGAATAATCATTGGAGTAAAAGGAAATCATGCCTCTCCCTTATTTAGATTATGGCATGAATCCTGCATAGAAGGCAGCCAGAGCATTGCTTATTCATCACATAGTGCTTGCGGTGGTGGTGGTGATGCTTACGGTGTTTCTCCTCCTCCTCCTCCTCCTCCTCCTCCTCCTCTTCTTCTTCTTCTTCTTCTTCTCCATATTTCTTGCGACCATACCCTTCATACTTATCATCAGGCCTCTCATAACTAGGCTTCCTGTACTCTTGCCCCTCCTCAGACCTCCCATAGCTCTGCCTTGAGCTTTTGACCCATCCCGCTTTTGAAAAAAAATTCTCAAATAAGGGTTGGTTTGAAAATAATTTTCAACCCCAATAAGTTTTAAAAACGTCAATTAGTCTGACGTTTTTGGACTTGGTCTGACGTTTTTGTGTAAAATCATCAGACTGACGTTTTTAAGTTTGAACAGTGCCTTTTCAAGAGCCTTTAAAACGTCAGTGTAATTGACATTTTAATTAAAAATGTCAGTTGTACTAACATTTTTAAATTGGACCTAGACCCCGATTTTTCTCATCTCTCTCCATTCATTTCTCTTATTTCCCTTCTCCCCCCATCTGAGCCCTAAATCGAAATCTCACCATCTGCACCATCATCACCATCGATCATCGCAGCACCACCATCGCAACACCACCACGCAGCACCACCCAACCGTCGAAGCCCCAAATCCAAGCACCACCACCATCAAAGCCCGCCCCATCACCACCCAGCACTACCCACCATCTGAAAGGCCCAACCCTAGCACCAAAATCCCCCATTTTGCACTACTGTTCCTCCATTGCACCGCTGGCAGCGCCTCCACCACATCCGGTGAGACCTCTTTATTTATTGATTGAAAAACAATCGCATTATATGAAATTATTGAAATATTGAAATTCTATGAAAATATTTATTATTGAAATTCAAGTGTAGCAGGGGAGTTGGTGACTGAACAGGTGAAGAATGAAATTCTGTCTGCTGGTATTTTGTTGACTCATTGTGCTGATAGTCTGATATGACAAAATTCTAGGGATAGAGTCTTTTCAGTTAAAGCTGCATGGCATCTGATAAGGAAGAGGGGAGAGAGGAGCAGGGTTGCTGAAGTTATTTGGAAAGTGCCCACAGCTCCTAGTGCCCAGTTGGTAGCCTTGAAACTGCTTCGTAATGCTCTATCTTTTGATTCCAGAATTCAGCAGGTTGGTATTCCGTTAGCAAGCAGGTGTGGTTTGTGTCTTAAGGAGATATAAAATACTGTTCATGTGTTATTTAACTGTCCATATGCTGGTTCTATTTGGAGCAGATTTGCGGCTATTATTGGTTTTCAGATCATTGAAGCAGAAAGTCCTCTGGTTAGGTGGCAGGGCCCAACAGTAGGCGTAAAAAAGCCTGGGCTTTAGACCTCATTTCAAAAGAAGGTCCCGAATTTTTAAACATCGTAAATAACTTATGTAAAAAAAAGTCTTATAAAAATATAAGCTCAATCAATTATTTTAGGCCCATAATTCAATTCAAACATTAAATATCTAAAAAAAATTAACAATATAAAAAAAAAACTGAAAAGTCATATCAAAACCACCAAAATAATCTAAAAGTCAAATCATATCTTCTTTTTAACACTCAATCTCTCTCTCTCTCTCTATCCAAACCAACTATACAAAAACAATTTTTTTTCTTTCTCTCTTTCTCATTAAATTGAAACAAAAAATTAAACTCTTCTTTTTTCCTCTCTCTCTCTCTCTCTCTCTCTCTCTCACATTGCTCTCAAGACTTGAGAGCTCACAGAACTCATTACTCACATATCATTTTTTTTTTACCAAGTGCTACAGCAGAGAACTCGTTGTCACAAATCACTTAGGTGACTGACTCGGTAACACAATCTATCGAAGAATCTTTTATAATTGATTATTTTACATATATAATTGATCAAACTATTTCTTCACTAAAAAATGGATTTGAACAATTACAAAAGTACGAAAATATTTTTAGTTTTTTATTTAACTTAGAAAAATTAAAATCATTGATCAATGATAGTTTAAAACAATATTGTTTGGATCTCGAATGTTTCTTAAAACACAAAATATTTTTTTGATTTTGATGGCTTAGATTTATTTTTAGAATTAAATGTTTTAAAAGAAATTTTACAAACGAAAGAAAATACTCCAATTGAGATACTAAATTATATAAAAAGTTAGATTCTTTTTCAAATGCATGCATTGCTTATAAAATATTATTAACAATTCCTGCAACAGTTGCTTCTGCGGAAAGAAGATTTTTAAAATTAAAATTGATAAAATCTTACTTAAGATCGACTATGTCACAAGAAAAATTAATTGGATTAGCGATACTATCAATTGAAAAAGATATGGTAGTAAAACTTGAATATAAAATTTTAATTAATACTTTTGCAACTCAAGAAGCAAGAAAAATTAATTTTAAATAAAAAATATTAATACTAAATATAGAAGGCCTCATTTAGAAGTATCGCTTTAGTCCTCAAATTGTCTTTAGCTCCCTGGGTGGCAGGGGATTTGTAGAATTTTTAGAAAGAAGAGGGTTAGTCATAGTATTGTCAGAAGTGTGCCTTTGTTGATTTTCTGGCAAATTTGGAAAGAGAGGTGTCGCAGAAGGGCTGTGAGGATAAATTCCTATACTGTTTTCTTAAAGATATGCAGTTTGCTAAGATTTCAATTGAGGAATGTGAAAGCTCAGGTATGTGAGGATGAAGTGGGAAGGATTATGCTACAGCCATTAGGTATTGTGACACCTTTCGTTGTGAGCATTAGAAGTTGGTGGGTATGTTGGATTTATCCTGAGTCTGAGAAATTTAAATTGAATGTTGATGGTGCTGCGAAAGGAAATCCTGAGTTTGCAGGTGGTGGTGCAATTCTAAGGAATGAGTAGGGTGGTATGGTTTTGGCAGGGTCTCTTTTTTGGTGTTTGTTCCAATATGGAGGCGGAGATTAGAGCTTTGATGGATAGTCTTAGTATGGTGGAAAGGTATGGGTTTTTTGGGTATGAGATATGCATTGAGTCAGACTCAAAGGTGTTGGTTGATACTATTCAAGACAGAATGAAATGTGCTTGGCCTTTTATGGGCATGATTACTCATATTAAGTCCTTGCTTCGAAGGATTGGGAGTTTTATATTGCTTGCATAAAGATTTTACTCTTTACTCTTTTGTGATTTGGGTTTATCGTGGAGATTGGATGTAAAAGGCAGCTTACCTTTTGTATATGGCTTTTGGAGTTTGGTTTTACAGCTGATATGCCTGATTTGCTTCGTGTAATCACTGATTTTGTATATAAATAAAATTTTAATTTTTTTTAAAAAAAAAAAATAGAAAGGGAGTAAAACAGTTTTAGGTATCATTGTTAGGGAAAAAAACGTCAATAGGACAAACAAATTTATGTATTTTTAAATTATCAAAATTTATTTATTAAATATAATTAATTTCTTTAATAAATAAACATTAAACATTTTTGATAAAAAAGGAGTGAGAAAAACTATCACTAAGAAGTCTGCTGACCCAACCAATATGTTTCAACCAATCCATGTAACAGTCAACAGGTCTTAATAAAAACATGTCAGTTTTTAAGCTTCTTCTACTAGCCAGAGTCTTATTTTAAAAGCGTTAGTTGGTCTGATGTTGTTAGTTAAAAAATGTCACACCAACGGATATTTTTATGCTTCCAATACTACCCACAATCTTAATTGAAAAAGTTAGTTGATCTGACGTTTTTAGGTAAAATAATGTCAGACTAATTGACGTCTTTAAACCTAAAATCGTCAGATTAACTTGCGTTTTTAAAGCTGCGTGAGTTTAAGAATTATTTTCAACCAAACCCTTATTTGGGAATTTTTTTTCAAAAGCACATGAGTGGGTCAAAAGCTTGAGGCTTCTCATACCCATAAACACCACCACCGCCAACGAATTCCTCAGATGGACGAGTCACACTAGGTGGGACTCCATACGACGAAGAGGGTTGGGGCTTGCGGGGGGTATAGTTCTTGTACTCGATCTGGAGTGTTTCATTCCTATTTTGAAGTTACATCATTAAATCTTTAAATAAAATCCGCAAATAAAGTATTTATAGCATTGCTAGTGTCCAAAACGTAGCAGGAATGACTCGTCAGAAATGAACATGGCAGGTGGGAAGTACTGCTCAACATGCTGATTGTGGATCACCCAAGCATAGTATTCATTGCACCCAAGCAAATGGAAAACAAATTTACTTAAAATATTTCCAAATACTAATGAAACAAATGGGACAACACGTGCTTAAAATAATTCCAAACACATGATCACTTACGTAATATAACAAGCTCACATACTTATTGTAATAAGACCTCAATCTTTCATAGTATACTGAACCCAGTGAGTACTTTAAATTAGATCTTTCATTACGTTGATATTTTCCATAATATTTTCTCAATCCTGAACGTTAGGGTCATTGGAATTATCATAATCATCATCAACTTCTGGACTCGAGTATAAATCTTCCAGTTCCAATCCGTCCTAGAACTCTATGCCACTGGATTCGCGTTCTTGATTCTCTGTGATCTCATTGGGATTGCTTTCTGGATTGTTTGTCTGCTGAGTGGTGCTTGGCAATTCTAGGTAGTCCGACAACGGAAAGTTGGTCCTGGCTCTCTCCCCGCGGAACTCCACGGCCTTCAAGTCATAAGCTCTGGCGGCTTCCTCCTCCGTCTGGAACGTGCCAATCCACACCGGTATCGCGCGCCGTGGGTCCCAAATCTCCGCAGCCCACTTACCCCCTGCCTCTGTCGAATTCCCATGTACTTCTTGTTCTTCTTTTTCTTTCTCTTCCCTTCCTTTCTTGTGCTACTACTAGCACAAGCACTACTAGGGGTGGTCCCTCTTGTTGGAATTAATGGTGATAATGACATGGCATTCTGGGTGGTTTGTAAGAGTTGTTGAGCCCCTTCAGTGGTGGTGTATCCACCATCATCGCCGCCGGATATTACTTGCTTGAGAGCATCGACCATGATGGCGTGCTGTTCCTCCTCGCTTAGAAATTTTCCTGGTTAAGGGTTTTGATAGAATTTCTGTATTTTTCAGAGATATTTTGGGGAAACTAAAAAGACAAATCTTTTATATTTTTCGAACTTCGGCAGAAATGAAATAAAAAAAATTGCTATTCTTTTCGAGAAAGATTCAAATTAAAAAGAATCAAAAACAAAAGCATGAACAAGTGATAGGGGGAGTGTGGCATTCGACGACGGGCCTCGCAGAGCAGGGGGTGAACTTTTATAGAGCACTGAGCAGTCTACGTGGCACGCGTACACACGGGATTGTAAAAGAGTCGAAGTCAAGAATCAAAAGGAGTATTGTGATTGGACAGTACATAAATCAAACAGTACAAGGATTAAAGACTACGCCACGTGACTTGATTAAGCATTATTATTAACAGTACAAGGAGATTATTATTATTTTTTTAACAATGTTGCGTCAATTTAAAATGTTAACTTGATTAATTATTATTATTATTTTTATTAATTTAACTGTAAGTCTTAATATTTAGCAAAATTTTTAATCACATTTCTTTTAGCTTATTATATCTTCAATAACACTATTTATTTTCTCAATCATTATTGACATCCCTTATCAGATTAAAAACATTAATTATAATACAATTTTATTAAATTGTTTATAATATATTATAGGAAAATTTTCATCTACACCCCCACTAAATGGGCATGTGTTTAATGAAATCCCCTCTATTTTTTAAATATTTTTATATATTAAAATTTGATTCAAATTAATTAATATTTATTTTTATCTATTAAAATTTGAGTAGATTAAATATTATATTTTTTTACGTACTAAAATTTGAGCTAATTAAAATTCTATTTGAGGCTCAAATCAAATTTTAATCAACTCACATTAAATTTAATCAACCTGAATTTTGATACAAAAAATATATAAATTTTAATCAACTCAAATTTTAACATGTAAAAAAATAAATTTTAATCAACTTAAATCGAATTTTAACAAATAAAAAAATATAAATTTTTAACAAAAAAAGTGATACTCTTTACGTCAACAGTGTAATTTTACCCTCAATAGGGGTAATCTTTCACTTTGGTAATCTTACCCAAAAACAGTTATAATCTTACCTCAAAAAAGTGGTCATCTTTATCGAAAAAGTGATAACTTTGCATAATATTCTTACTAACCAAACCCTAATTCCGTGGAATTTTACTACTCTAATTTTATTCTAAAAAAGGTTTTAAGTATATTTATTTTTTATTAAATATAAGCTTACTATAATGTCAACCTTAGTTTTAATAAATGATGATCAGTTTATAATCTCTTGAAGGGTTCATAGGGATAAAAATAATTTTGCAACTCCATCTTCTTCTTTCTCTTTCTTTTTCGTCTGAGTTTTTTTTTCTTTTGAATTTGTAAGGCTCAGCAGATAGTCGGTAAAAAGTGATAGACTTGATCAACGGTTGGAAGTTGTTTATTATACATTTATCGTTGATTTTATTTTTTATATACCATACCGAAAAGTGGGTGCAGGGGCGGCTCAAAGCATTTTGAGGCCTAAAGCGATAATATCGAATGAAATATTTTATTTTTAATATTAAAATTTTATTACAAATTAATTTATTTTTTATTTATTATATGTGAGTGTTTTAGAGGAAGAATCAGTTTTATCAATAGAGATGTTTTAACTTTTACTTTTGTTTTTTACCAAAATAGAGTAAATGTGAGGTAAATATAACTTGACTTTAGAGTAAATTTTTTATACATTTAGTTTTTTTTTTGTAACTTTTGATTTTTGATTTTATAATATTGTAGATTGAATCATAAGCTCAAATTATTGAAATTAAAAATTTGAAAAATTTGGAGGCTGGTCCCCCTATATGGACTTGTTTGGACTTAAGTCCATTAAAGAAACTTATTTGTTATGAAGTCTGTTTTTTTATCAATTTTATCATATTATTCTTTACTTTTAGATGTGAAATAAAACTAAAAATTAAAAACTCTTAAATCTTAGGAGTTTGACTAACTTTAAAATATTTTCTCTCTCACATATATCTATATATAGGTTAAGAGTTTGACTAACATTAAAATTTTTTCTCTCTCTTATCTATTTATATATAGGTTATATATATGTATATATATAGTAACATTAAAAATAAAAAATAGTAACATTCAAATACAAAAAAAATTATCATTTGGATACAAAAAATAATACATTTAAACACAAAAAAATAGTAACATTTAAACATAAAAAAAATTTAAAACATTCAATATTTATATTTTTAAAAAATAACAACAGTAACATGTTCAACAAAAATAGTAACATACTTAACAAAAACTGTAACATACTTAACAATAATTATTTTTCTCAAATGCAAACACAAAAAATAGTACCATTCAAATACAAAAAATAGCATTATTTAAAAAAAAAATAAAATAACATTGAATATTAATATTTAGAAAATAATAGTAGTAACATGGTCAACAAAAATAGTAACATGCTCAAAAATAATAGTACATGAATAGTAACATACTCAACAAAAATAGTAACATAAAAAAAAATAGTAACATGAATTTGAATTTTACTATTCAAATTCTTAGTAACTTTTATTTTTGTATTTAAATGTTACTATTTTTTTTAATGTTACTATATATATACACCTAACCTATATATGAATATAAATAGATAAGAGAGATGAAAATTTTTAATGTTAGTCAAACTTTTAACTTATATATAGATATAAATAGATATGAGAGAGAAAAGATTAACTTTCTT
The DNA here is from genome assembly GCA_963454935.2 of Ilex paraguariensis. Taxonomy (NCBI): domain Eukaryota; kingdom Viridiplantae; phylum Streptophyta; class Magnoliopsida; order Aquifoliales; family Aquifoliaceae; genus Ilex; species Ilex paraguariensis. The sequence continues at coordinate 1,417,088 of CAUOFW020004613.1, read as the reverse complement.
TCAAGGAAGAGTATTTTTGAGATAAAAAAAAATGGACTTAAATCATTACATATAATTTTAAACATGAACTTAACCCCTTATAAGTTTCCTTGTAGGACTTATCTTCAAACAATTATATCTAGGAGGACTCACTTTCGATTTTCACAAAAATTTTTTATTGAACTTAAATTTTTTGAGGCCTTTTTATTAGACTTAAAATTTTTGTAAAATTAAATTTCTAATGTGAATTAATTATATAATTTAAATTGTGGGACTTTCTCAAATTATAGGCCTAATGCCCAAGCTTTTTCTACAATGAGATTGGGCCGGCCCTGATTTCACCCAAGCAAATGGGAAAACAAATTTGCTTAAAATATTTCCAAATACTAATCAAACAAATGGGATAACACGTGCTTAAAATAATTCCAAATACATGATCACGTATATAATATAACAAGCTCACGTACTTATTGTAATAAGACCTCAATCTTTCATAGTATACTGAACCCAGTGAGTACCTTAAATTAGATCTTTCATTACGTTGGTATTTTCCATAATATTTTCTCAATCCTGAACGTTAGGGTCATTGGAATTATCATAATCATCATCGACTTCTGGACTCGAGTATAAATCTTCCAGTTCTAATCTGTCCCAGAACTCTATTCCACTGGGTTCGCGTTCTTGATTCTCTGTGATCTAATTGGGGTTGCTTTCTGGATTGTCTGTCTGCTGAGTGGTGCTTGGCAATTCTAGGTAGTCCGACAACGGAAAGTTGGTCCTGGCTCTCTCCCCGCGGAACTCCACGGCCTTCAAGTCATAAGCTCTGGCGGCTTCCTCCTCCGTCTGGAACGTGCCAATCCACACCGGCACCGGGCCCTGGTCCCAAATCTCCGCAGCCCACTTACCTCCCTGCCTCTGTCGAATTCCCCTGTACTTCTTGTTCTTCTTTCTCTTTCTCTTCCCTTCCTTTCTTGTGCTACTACTAGCACAAGCACTACTAGGGGTGGTCCCTCTTGTTGGAATTAATGGTGATGATGACATGGCATTCTGGGTGGTTTGTAGGAGTTGTTGGGCCCCTTCAGTGGTGGTGTATCCACCATCATCGCCGCCGGATATTACTTGCTTGAGAGCATCGACCATGATGACGTGTTGTTCCTCTTTGCTTAAAAATTTTCCTGGTTGAGGGTTCTTATAGGATTTCTGCATTTTTCAGGGATCTTTTGGGGAAGCTAAAAAGACAAATCTTTTATATTTTTCGAACTTCGGCAGAAATGAAATAAAAAAAAAAATGGTATTCTATTCGAGAAAGATTCAAATTAAAAAGAATCAAAAGCAAAACCATGAACAAGTGATAGGAGGAGTGTGGCATTCGACGACGGGCCTCGCAGAGCAGGGGGTGAACTTTTATAAAGCACTGGGCAGTATACGTGGCACGCGTACACACGGGATTGTAAAAAGAGTCGAAGTCAAGAATGAAAAGGAGTATTTTGATTGGACAGTACATAAGTCAAACACTACAAGGATTAAAGACTATGCCACGTGACTTGATTAAGCATTATTATTAACAGTACAAGGAGATTTTTTTTTTTTTTTTTAACAATGTTGCGTCAATTTAAAATGTTAAATTGATTAATTATTATTATTAATTTTACTATAAGTCTTAATATTTAGCAAAATTTTTAATCATATTTTTTCTAGTTTATTATATCTTTAATAAGACTCTCTCTATTTTCTCAATCATTATTGACACCCTTTATTAGATTAAAAGTATTAATTATAATGCAAATTTATTAAATTGTTTATAATATATTTTAAGGAAAATTTCGTCTACACCCCCACTAAATGGGCATATCTTTAATGAAATCCCCTCTATTTTTTAAATATTTTTATATATTAAAATTCGAGATGATTAAAATTCGATTCGGATTAATTAATATTTATTTTCTATCTATTAAAATTTGAGTAGATTAAAAATTATATTTTTTTACGTACTAAAATTTGAGCTAATTAAAATTATATTTGAGACTCAAATCAAATTTTAATCAACTCACATTAAATTTTAATCAACCTGAATTTTGATACAAAAAAAATATAAATTTTAATCAACTCAAATTTAACATGTAAAAAATAAATTTTAATCAACTTAAATCGAATTTTAACAAATAAAAAAATATAAATTTTTAACAAAAAAGTGGTACTCTTACGTCAAAAGTGTAATCTTACCCTCAATAGCGGTAATCTTTCACTTTGGTAATCTTACCCAAAAACAGTTATAATCTTGCCTCAAAAAAGTGGTCATCTTATCGAAAAAGTGATAACCTTGCATAATATTCTTACTAGCCAAACCCTAATTCTGTGGAACTTTACTGCTCTAATTTTATTCTAAAAATGGTTTTAAGTGTATTTATTTTTTATTAAATATAAGTTTACTATAATGTCAACCTTAGTTTTAATAAATGATGATGAGTTTATAATCTCTTGAAGGATTTATAGGGATAAAAACAATTCTGCAACTCCATCTTCTTCTTCTTCTTCTTTGTCTGAGTTTTTTTTCTTTTGAATTTGTAAGGCTCAGTAAATAGTCGGTAAAAAGTGATTGACTTGATCAACGGTTGGAAGTTGTTTATTATACATTTATCGTTGATTTTATTTTTTATATACCATACCGAAAAGTGGGTGCAGGGGTGGCTCAAAACATTTTGAGGCCTAAAGCGATAATATCGAATGGAATATTTTATTTTTAATATTAATTTTTTATTAAAAATTAATTTATTTTTTTATTTATTATATGTGTGTGTGATAGAGGAAGAATTAGTGTTATCAATAGAGATGTTTTAACTTTTACTTTTGGTTTTTTACCAGAATAGAGTAAATGTGAGATAAATATAACTTGACTTTAGAGTAAATTTTTTATATATCTAGTTTTTTTTTGTAACTTTTGATTTTTGATTTTGTAATATTGTAGGTTGAATTATGAGCCCAAATTATTGAAATTAAAAATTTGAAAAATTTAGAGGCCGGTCCCTCTATATGGACTTAAGTCCGTCAAATAAACTTATTTGTTATGAAGTCTGCTTTTTATCAATTTTACCATACTATTCTTTATCTTTAGAAGTGAAATAAAACTAAAAATTAAAAACTCCTAAATCTTAGAAGTTTGATTAACATTAAAATCTTTTCTCTCTCACATCTATCTATATCCATATATATGTTAAAAATTTGACTAACATTAAAATTTTTCTTCTCTCTTATCTATCTATATATAGGTTATATATATGTATATATATAGTAACATTAAAAATAAAAATAATAACATTCAAATACAAAAAAAGTTATCATTTGAATACAAAAAATAATACATTTAAATATAAAAAAATAGTAACATTTAAACATAAAAAAAATTGAAACATTCAATATTAATATTTTAAAAAATAACAACAATAATATGTTCAACAAAAATAGTAACATACTTTACAAAAACTGTAGCATATTTAACAATAATTATTTCTCTCAAATTCAAAGGCAAAAAATAGTACCATTCAAATACAAAAACTAGTAATATTCAAAAAAAGAAAAATAACATTGAATATTAATATTTAGGAAAATAATAGTAGTTACATGGTCAACAAAAATAGTAACATGCTAAAAAATAATAGTACATGAATAGTAACATATTCAAAAAAAACAGTAATATAAAAAAAAATAGTAACATGAATTTGAATTTTACTATTCAAATTTTTAGTAACTTTTTTTTTTGTATTTGAATGTTATTATATATATACACCTAACCTATATATGGATATAGATAGATAAGAGAGATGAAAAATTTTAATTTTAGTCAAACTCTTAACTTATATATATATATAAATAGATATGAGAGAGAAAATATTAACTTCATTTCAAGGAAGGGTATTTTTGAGATAAAAAAAAAATGGACTTAAGTCATTACATATAATTTTAAACATGAACTTAACCTCTTATAAGTTTTCTTGTAGGACTTATCTTCAAACAAGTACATCTATGAGGACTCACTTTCAATTTTCACTAAAATTTTTTAATGAACTTAAATTTTTTGAGGCCTTTTTATAGGACTTAAAAATTTTGTAAAGTTAAAATTTTAATGTGGGTTAATTATATAACTCAAATTGTGGGGCCTTCTCAAATTATGGGGCCTAAAGCCCAAGCTTTTTCTACAATGAGGTTGGGCCGGCCCTGAGTGGGTGGTCGGTATCGTAGTCGGACCCTTCTTTTTCTATTAGCAAACTTCTACGACATCGTCAAGTATGACAATTTTCTAAAGTTAATTTATAATTTTTTTAAGATGTAAATTACAACATTAAAGGATATAGTTAATCATAAAATACAAAGGATCGATATTACCTTTTTAATAATTGATCATAGATGTTTGTGATCGATTATGACATCCCTTGAACAATTATATCTTCTCTTTTTAAAATTATAATTTTACTATATAAATTAGTAATCGACGGTATCGATTGATGAGCCCAGATCCAACTAGGTCAGACCCAAATAATTTAGTAAGCCCAAATTAGCTAAAAGATAGGTCAAGCCCAGCTCATGAATTTGGCACAGTCCAAAGTTCAAGGAATTTAAGAATATTAGCGCACGTGGGGAATAATTACCGAAATAATCACTGTCAAATGTCAAGATTATTTTTAATTGTACCTATCTTAGTTGTAGTTATCCTCTCCGAAAAACTAGTAACCTACACATCACGCTACCGCCTTAACCAAAACTCTGTGCCTATAAATTGTAAGTCATCTCCACACAAGAGGGGCATCTCTCTACACACTCTTCACAAGGCTACCTCCCTCATAGATACCCAACCTCTTTTAGAGCTTATTTTTGATTTCTCTCTCACACACCTGTTACTTTATTAATAAAATTCTCCGACCACCGTTTTCGTCTTTAAAGTGGAGTAGGTTATCTTGATCAAACCACTATACATTTGCTTGTTGTCTGTGTTGACTCAATCTAATTAATTACTCTGCATCATACCCTCGACTGTTAATTGTGTATAAATTCACTTTTGTGTATTGATGATGCACAAATTAGGTTTGCGCACCACCTGTCGAGTAGGAATAAATAAATACAGTAATTAATCAGTAAAGAGAGAAGACAAGAATTATAGTGGTTCAGTCAATGTGACCTACGTCTACTTCTGAATGGCTAGGGTGGCCGAGTACTTTATTAACTCAAGAGTACTTTAAGAGCAGAGAGTACTAGCTTTGAAAGGAAGATGAGAGTTGTGCTCAGTTGAATGTGATGCCCCCCAGGTGTTGGTGGGGCTTACAATTTATAGTCGCCCCCTAACAGATTGAGGCGACTTAATAGCAACTAAGTAACCATTCTGGTGGAGTTCACGACTTCTCCTCAACAAGCGAAGTGGTTGCAGTGCTCTCCATGAGACTCGGTCAAAGGATGAGGTGAGATTTGACTATTTCCAAGGCGATGAAGGTGAGACTCCTGGGCTCTCTTGATGATGTAGTAAAGCTGATGAGTTTGACTGGGCTTGGACCTCATTGGGCTTGCTGGGTCTTCATAATTTTGAGCCCTCGATCATGATTGGGCTTTCAACATGGATTTGGGCTTCTTAGATTTGGCCCATCATTTGCCCCTCAATGCTCCGTTTCTAAGGAAACTTGGAGAAGGGGGCATTTGCTTGAGTTTGAATTCTGACTTATGAAGACTCCTCTCCCACTATATCCATGTTGCGTTTCCACTCGAGGATCGACCTGCCCGAACAGGTCACGGGGTTCCACCTGGACCTTAAACGGTTTTCTGAATCAGATATCAAGGCTCATTCTCCTTTCCTGATGCATTTTGCCTTACTGAACTCCTTAGGTCTTTTCCATTTTTGCTTGGTTTTAAGGGAGCTCTTAATTTTCAATTTGGATTTTTCCCTATTTGAAAACCCTAGGTTATAAATAATAGCTTCCTTCTTTATTCCACCCATTTCCTTCATCTTAAGATTGAAAACCTTGAGAACCCAAGTGTTACCCATTCCATAGAAACTTGAGAGGGTGACGGAGGGTACTCTCCTTGAATCTTTCCAAGAAGATATATATATATATATATATATGTGTGTGTGTGTGTGTGTGAGAGAGAGAGAGAGAGAGAGAGAGAGAGAGATTTCTTTTTTTTAGTGGTGTATCTAAGTGGGCAATGTCGATTGAGGAGGGAGATATGCAAAACTCCATTGGAATGGCGGAGATCGAAGGAGAAATTGGAGATAAGGAGGCTCAAGCATTGCTCAACGAAGAAGGAGAAGCCAAAAGTCAGGGAGGTGGGCTGGACAGTGGCTCGATGGGCGCGCAGGCCAGCAGGGGAGCTGCCCAGGCCACCACTTGTGCAGCCCAGGCCTTTAGGCGAGCAGCCCCTATGACGGACGAGTAAGTGGTGTCCTGGACAGCCTGGGTGAGCTGGGCAACAGTCTAAATGGGTGTGCAGTCCAGTCCAGCAGTGCTGTCCACACAGTGGAACAGTGGAGAGAGTTGGTCAACCAGCCGAGCAGCTTGGGCGAGCATGGTGAAGGGTTGGTCGCCCCTTTGGGCACTGGTCTGGTGAATCTAGGAGACCAGGGAGCTGTATAGGTGCCACTAGGCGCTGATTTGTTCGGTCCAGGCAAGCTGGGTGTTGCTGAGGCGCGTAAAGAGGGGGTACTGAGTGCCCAATTTGGCGCTGATCCTGGCAGCTCAAATGAGCAAGATAACGAGAAGACATGGGTTGTTCTTGCTGTCCAAGAGACTTTGGGCGAGCAGAGGGGGTCAGACACCTCTCCAAACGCTGGGCTGCTCCATTTGGGCGAGCAGAGGGGGTCAAGCACCTCTCCAAGCACTGGGTTGCTCCATTTAGGTGAGCAGAGGGTGTTAGATACCTCTCCAAGCGCTGGGCTGCTCCATTCGGGCGAGTAGAGGGTGTTAGGCACCTCTCCAAACTCTAGGCTGCTCCATTTGGGTGCCACTTTTGGTGATGATTCGAGGAGTTCAGCCTATGCAGGTGGGGCGGCCCAAGAGTTTCTTTGCGAGCCTGGTTTTGGAGTCCGGGGATAGAGTATGCCAGACACTTTCAGCGGTGATGGTCCAGCTCATCTGAGTGTAACTTCTCAAAATAAAATTCCTCCAGGCCTCTCCATTAGTGGCTTAGTCAACTCTTCACGCTTTCTTACCAAAAGCACAAAGCCAAAACTGTTCTTGACAACGNAAGTGGGCAATGTCGATTGAGGAGGGAGATATGCAAAACTCCATTGGAATGGCGGAGATCGAAGGAGAAATTGGAGATAAGGAGGCTCAAGCATTGCTCAACGAAGAAGGAGAAGCCAAAAGTCAGGGAGGTGGGCTGGACAGTGGCTCGATGGGCGCGCAGGCCAGCAGGGGAGCTGCCCAGGCCACCACTTGTGCAGCCCAGGCCTTTAGGCGAGCAGCCCCTATGACGGACGAGTAAGTGGTGTCCTGGACAGCCTGGGTGAGCTGGGCAACAGTCTAAATGGGTGTGCAGTCCAGTCCAGCAGTGCTGTCCACACAGTGGAACAGTGGAGAGAGTTGGTCAACCAGCCGAGCAGCTTGGGCGAGCATGGTGAAGGGTTGGTCGCCCCTTTGGGCACTGGTCTGGTGAATCTAGGAGACCAGGGAGCTGTATAGGTGCCACTAGGCGCTGATTTGTTCGGTCCAGGCAAGCTGGGTGTTGCTGAGGCGCGTAAAGAGGGGGTACTGAGTGCCCAATTTGGCGCTGATCCTGGCAGCTCAAATGAGCAAGATAACGAGAAGACATGGGTTGTTCTTGCTGTCCAAGAGACTTTGGGCGAGCAGAGGGGGTCAGACACCTCTCCAAACGCTGGGCTGCTCCATTTGGGCGAGCAGAGGGGGTCAAGCACCTCTCCAAGCACTGGGTTGCTCCATTTAGGTGAGCAGAGGGTGTTAGATACCTCTCCAAGCGCTGGGCTGCTCCATTCGGGCGAGTAGAGGGTGTTAGGCACCTCTCCAAACTCTAGGCTGCTCCATTTGGGTGCCACTTTTGGTGATGATTCGAGGAGTTCAGCCTATGCAGGTGGGGCGGCCCAAGAGTTTCTTTGCGAGCCTGGTTTTGGAGTCCGGGGATAGAGTATGCCAGACACTTTCAGCGGTGATGGTCCAGCTCATCTGAGTGTAACTTCTCAAAATAAAATTCCTCCAGGCCTCTCCATTAGTGGCTTAGTCAACTCTTCACGCTTTCTTACCAAAAGCACAAAGCCAAAACTGTTCTTGACAACGATGAGTCTAAAGTAAGTAGTCTTTCTAGTTTGCTCAATTCTGATGACGATATTGTGAAGATTATTTCTACTTATTATATTCCTCCAACTGTGTTGTGCCGCCGGGCTGAGATGGGTGAGTCTGCTAGTGATGACTCATCTGGTGATATTGTCATTTATGAGGAGACGCTTGAGGCTGGGCTCAGGTTCCCAATGCCTCATTCCATTTGTGACATCTTGAATTACTTTTCACTAACACCTGGGCAGTTGGCGCCCAATGGTTGGAGGGTTTTGCTGGCCTTTCTGGAATTGTGGAGGAAGGTACACCATAAGGATGCCTCTTCTATCAATTTTTCATGCGGCTTATTACCCAAGTGAGACTCTTGCTTCCATTGGGGGCTGGTACTATTTCACTCTGAGGGGAGGCAAGCTGATTCACGGACTTCCCTCCAACTACCACAGTTGGAAGTAAAGTTTTATATTCGTCGATGGAAAGTGGGCTTCAGAGGTTGATAAGGTAGTGGTACCATCACGATGGGTTACTCTACCAAAGATTAGGAGTGGAAACTATAGGCTGTACGAGCTCATCCTATAAGAGACTTTGGAGCTCTCATGTTCAAGGATGGAGGAGTCGGTGCTTTCCCTTCGACTCATGTTGGTCCCTCCCCGAAGTCCAGTGGCTCCTTTTCAAAGAGGAAGGCTGAGTTGATTCTTTTGTATCCTCTTTTTTTACTCGGTGTCTTTTTTGACACTCTATTTTCTTTATAGTGATGGATAGAGAAGTTATTGGGTCCCGCCTCTCTGGTAGGAGCCCTCCTCCTTCCAAGGTGGCGAGGATGGGTGATGCCCCCAAGTTATTTATCTAACGGCGTCGCTCGAGGTGAACTCTCCTCAAGCAACCCTTTCAGTGGAGCCTCGGGCGTGTTCCCATCAAGTGAGCCCTCCAGTGGTGCCTCCTCAGCTAGCAATCCCTTCAGTTGTGACTGTTACCCGAGAGCCTTCCTTGTTGGCCGCACCTTCTGCTCCTTATTCGTCTCTTCCTCGTGAGGGAACTTCTACAGGGGCGTCGATTTGGGTTGGTCCCATGCTGGGCAATCCATTGCTTATCAGGGAAAGGCTTGAGAGGTTTTTTCCCCCCCCTGAAGTTACTCAAATTAGTACCCTGGGCACCGAGGGGATTATCAACACATTTTTGGAAGGTTTGGCTCAAGTAAGGGTCTACTATCTCCCTTTCTCTAGTCCTTTCTTATGTATTTTGTCATTTTCTCTATTTTTTTTATCTTGTCCAAGTTTTGACTGCATCTGTTTGCTTGTTTTCTAAGACCCAATCTCACGGTCAATTGAAGCAGAATAATGAGGTTATGCAGAGAGAGCTTCTAGCTACTCAAGGAAGGATCATCGAGCTTGAAGCTACTGTGACGGCTTCTGATGCTGACCTTGTGGCAACCCATGAGAGAGCGACCAAATTTGAGATTGAGCTTTTGGCGTTTCATGAAGGGGCAACCAAGCTTTAGGTTGAGGTTAAGAGGGCCCGTGAGAGGGCAACTGAGTTTTCGGCGATTCGTGGGAGGGACGCGCTCAAGGGGGTTTGAGCTTGTGAAGGCCCATAAGAGGGTCATGCTTAGTGAGGTTGAGCTTGCTAAGACCCGCGAGAGGGCCTCACTCAAAGAGGTTGTTGCGGAGGTAGTGGTGAAAGCAGCTTATGAGAGAGCTTTGTAGGCTGAGGAGAGGGCTGTCACAGCTGAGAGGGACTTGGAGAATGGCCTTGTAGATGCCTTCATCGACGGTTATGATGAGCTTCGAGGGAAGATCTCCGCTGCTTTTCCTGATATTGATGTTTCAGGTTTCTTGCCTACTGAGGCACCTGATGATGGTAATGGAGGCTCTGATGATGCTCTTCAAGTGATCCGCGTTCCATGGATGGGGTAAGACATTCTCTTCAGAATTCTAGTTCTTGTAAGTGTCTGGCCTCATCATTTCTGTTATGAGGCATGGTCCTTCCCAATTTGGTCTCAGATTTCCCTCACGTGAATACTTTGTGGCGAGGATCACATTCTTGAGGATTAAGTCTCCTGGTTGGAAGGAACGAGGCTTCACCTTCGAGTTCTAGTACCTCGCCATGCATCGTTTGTATTCTGTATTCCGTATTACAGACCACAACCATCTCCCTTGCCTCCTCCACCAAGTCGAGGTTGATGTAGAGTCCTTTCTCGTTGGTAATAGGGTCGTGGTGTTAGACCTTGAGAGAGTGTACCCCTATCTCCACGGGGATGACCGCCTTAGTTCCAAAGACGAGGGAGAAAGGGGTTTCTCCAGTAAGAGTTCTTGACGTGGTTCGATATGCCCATAAATACACCTGGGAGCTCGTGGAACCAAAGACCCTTCACTTTTTCAAGCCTTATCTTTAGGTTGCACAGCACCGTTCTCACCATGACTTCTGCTTGTCCGTTTGCCTGTGGGTGTGTTGGGCTGGAATGAGGCTGCTTTATCTGAAGATCGGAGCAGAAAGAGTTCAGGGGTTTGTTGTTGAACTGCTCGACGTTGTCACTTACAACGACATGGGGTATCTCGAAGCAGCAGACCAGGTTCTTCCAGATGAAATCTTTGACCTTTCCACTTGTTATTTTCGTTAAAGGTTCGACTTCTGCCCACTTGGTAAAGTAGTTGACCGCTACCACCACCAACTTGCACTGTCCTCTACTGAGAGGTAGGGGGCCTAGGATATTGATGCCCCACTTGGAGAAGGGCCACATATTGGTGATGATCGTGAGTTCCTCTGGCAGCAGCCTAGGCACAATGGCAAAACACTGACACTTGTCACACTTCTTAGCGAATTCTTGGGCATCTCTCACCATGTTAGGTCAGAAGTAACCCTGTCGGAGTGCTTTGTGAGGAAGGAAACGTCCTCTAGAGTGATTCTCACAAACTCCTTCATGGATTCTTCGTAGGGCGTAGTTAGCTTCCTCAGGTGAAAGGCACCGCAGCAATGACAAGGAGTAGCCTTTTTTGTATAGGGTGTCTTATAAGATAGTGAATTTGGAAGCTCTCATCCTAAGCTTCCTGGCCTCGAGAGGATCATTTGGTATTACACCCTCCTGAAGGTATGCCCTTATCGAGGTCATCCAATTCGATTAAGTGGATGCACAGTTGACATTTATGGCTTCCACGTCTAACTTGCTTGGCACGAATTGGTGATCGATGAATGATGGTCCTCCTGGTGGGGCTTCCAAGGATGAGACGAGCCTGGCGAGTGCATCTGTGGCCATGTTGTCTTCTCGGGATGTGACAGATCTGGAAGTATTAGAACTTTGTGATCAAGCTTTTCACCATGCCAAGGTATTCCTGCATTCTACCACATTTTGCTTCGAACTCGCCATTTACTTGATTAACTATTAGCTGAGAATCACTGTAAGTGGCGAGGTGCTGAGCTTCCATTTCAGCTGTCAATCTTAATCTAGAGAGGAGGGCTTCATACTCTATCTCATTGTTGGAAGCAGTAAAGTGGAGCTTTACTGCATACTTGAGGGAAGTACTGTCAGGACTGATCAAGATCAGGCCTGTTCCTCCTCTCTCGCTGATCGAGGAGTCATCTACATAGAGCTTCTAGGGTGGTAAAGAAGAGGGCTCAAAAATTAAAGTTGGAGCTTGGGAGCGAGGATAGAGAGCCTAGGTGCTAGGTTGGGCGCCTGAAAGTGCTTGAGCGCTTGAAGAGGAAGGTTGGGCACTTGCGGAGGAGAGTTGGGCGCCTGCAGAGGAGAGCCGGGTGCCTGCGAGGGAGAGCTAGGCGCCTGAGGAGGAGACCTGGGCGCCTGCGGGGGAGACCTGGGTGCCTATGGAGGAGACTTGGGTGCCTGCGGAGGAGACCTGGGCACCTGGGATGGCCTAAGTGCCTAGTTTGGGTGCTTGAGAGTCCTTGTTAGGCGTATGGGTGTCCTCGCTGGCCGAGGTATAGGATTCGTTGCTCCTTTCCTTTACTGGTGTAAGCTCAATAATGAAATTTGTCAGGGCTTGTGCTTTGATGGATGCCCTTGGTTGGTACTGGATATCAAACTCGCCGAGTTTCACTGCCCACTTAAGGAGTCTCCTGGATACGTTTGGCTTTCCCAAAAGTCTTTTTAGAGGTTGGTCTGTAACGATAACGATGCTGTGACTTTGAAAGTAGTGTCGTAGGCACCTTGCTTCTGAGATCAGGGCGAGTGCTAACTTTTCTAGCCCTAAATATCTGACTTCTGCCCCCTGTATGCTCTACTCACATAGTAGATAGGCCTCTGCACTCCATTATCGCTTCTCACGAGGACTGAGCTTACTGTCGATGGGGAAGCAGAAAGGTATAAATACAGAGTTTCTCCTAGAGTAACATGTGAAAGGAGGGGAGGTGTAGCCAAGTAGGCTTTGAGCCTTTGGAAGACTTCCTCTGCCTCAGGTCCCCACTCGAAAGCCTTTCAGAGAATTTTGAAGAAAGGCAGACACTAGTCTGCAGACTTGGGAGACGAACCTGTTAAGTGTTGTAATTCTTCCGTTGAGGCGCTAGAGCTCCTTGGTTGAGGAAGGTGACTTCATGTCAAGGATTGCCTTGATCTTATCAGGGTTTGCTTCAATACCCCTTCGGTTGACCATAAAGCCTAAAAACTTTTCTGACCCTACGCCAAAGGCGCATTTTTAGGATTCAGCTTCATACGGTACGACCTGAGAACATTGAAGGTTTCTTGGAGAGGGTTAATGTGATCTGCTGCGGTGAGGATTTTTACCAACATGCCGTCAACGCAGACCTCCATTGTTCGCCCGTTTTGAGACTGAAACATTTTGTTCACCAGCCATTGATAGGTTGCCCCTGTGTTCTTAAGCCCGAAAGGCATGACCTTGTAGCAGTAGGTCCCATTCGGAGTGATAAATGATGTCTTCTCCTAGTCTGGGGGGTGCATGTTGATCTGGTTGTATCCAGAATATGTATCCAGGAAGGTGAGTAGTTTATGCCTTGCTGTGGCGTCGATGAGGAGGTTAATTCGCGGTAGGGGATAACTATTTTTTGGGCACGCCTTGTTGAGCTCAGTAAAGTCGACGCATAGACGCCACTTTCCATTGATTTTGGTCACTATCACCACATTCGAGAGCCAATCATGATATGTTACTTCCTTGACCACCCCATTCACTATCAGCTTTCCTACCTCCTTGTCCATTGCTTGGGCCCTTTTAGTGGAGGCACCCCTTAGCTTTTGACGAACAGGTTTATGGCGAGGTTCTACATGCGACCATGCTAAAATGTTTATGTTACGCCTCAGAATGTCTATTAGCTGGCAAATCAGATCTTTAGTAAGGGAAGAGCCAATGTACACTCTTCTGTCTGGATGCTCCTCATCTAAGACCATAGGGGTGAGCTCCTCGACTGGTTTTCCTTTTTCCATGGTGGCCTCATTTCTTGGGTCAAGGACCTCAACTTGCAACGCCTCCTGTGGCTTCCTGGTCCTCATAGATGAGACATAACACTCTCTTGCTGCTACCTGGTCCCCTTTGACCTCTTCGACTCCATTCGGGGTTGAAAAGTAGAGGATGAGATGATAGGTGGAGGGCACAACCCTTAATGTGTTGACAGCAGGTCACCCTAGTATGAAATTGTAGGCTGATAGATAGTTTATTACTGAGAAGTTGACCACGACTGTGGAGCTTTAGGGTGCTGCTCCGATTGTGACTGGTAGGGTGATGGATCCTAGGGGATACACCTTCTCCCCTCAGAACCAAATCAGGGGTGATCTGATAGGCTGTAGTCTCTCCCTGCCCAAGTTGAGTTTGTTATAAGCTTCTACGAATAAGATATCCGAAGAGCTACAGCTATCCACTAGGATCCTGCGCACCTGAAAATTGACAATGGTCATGGTGAGCACCAGAGGGTTGTCGTGGGGGTGTTGGATTCCTTCCAAGTCCTTTTCTGAGAAGGATATGATCTCGTTGATGCAATGCTTGGGTGCCTTGAATGGGCGCACTTCGTCGGGGTGCCTTGCCTTTTTGGCGTGGGTCTTCATGGTAAAAAGTGATTCTCCACCTCATGCTAGTCCTCTTTAGATAGTGTGAATCTCCCCAATGAGCTGTTGATCTTCTTGGTTATGAGGCGATGGTGGCGCCTGTCCTTTACCAGCAACGTACTGGCGTAGGTGACCATGTTGAATGAGGTCCTCAATTTGTCTTTTCAGGTTATAGTAGCCGTCGGTGTCATGGCCATGATCGCGATGAAAGCGACAGTACTTGTTTGTGTTCCTGCGATTTGAAGGAGACTTTATTTTCCCAGGCCACATTATAGCGAGGTCATCTTGGATCTGGAATAGGATATGCCCAACAACAGCATTGAGAGGAGTGAAGGCTTGTCGGTCTCTCTAAGGAGTAGGACCGAGCCGATCTTTGACGGGTATCCTCTATGTCCTGCTGCACTTACTGCTAATCTCCTTCTTGTCGTCCTTGTCTCTTTCCTTCCTCTTCTCCCCTGTTTTGGGAGACTCACCTCGCCTGGCCCTTGTGATGTCCTCAGTATTCATGTACTTTTGGGCCTTTGCTAGTAGGTTCGGCATTCTCTTTGGTGGGCACTTCATCACTGAGAAGAGGAAGTTTGACGAGCGGAGGCCTCCCAAGAAGGCAGTCATAGTCACTTTGTCATCGGGCTCTTCAACTTGGAGGACCTCCTCGTTAAAACGATTGAGGTAGCTCCTTAGGTTCTCCTCTCGGTCTTGTTTTATGCTAAGTAGGTGAGTGACAGGCTTCCAGTGGCGACGCCCTCCAATGAAATGTAACATGAAAGACCTGCTCAGCTCAGCAAAGGAGGCAATGGAAGCTGGGGAGAGCTTGGTGAACCATTGTTGTGCGGATCCCTTCAGGGTGGTTGAGAACGCCCTACACATGATCTCGTCTGGGACGTTGTGCAGCTGCATCAAAGTTTTGTAGGTTTCAAGGTGGTCTAGTGGATCTTTAAATCAGTCAAAGGTCTCCATATATGGCATTTTAAACTTTTGAGGGAGGGGGTAGTTTGCTACATTAAGCTTAAAAGGCGTGTTAGTTCGCCTAACAAGGTGGTCCACAATCTCAGGTCCTTGTGCCTTTATGGCATTGAAGACGTCTTCCAGTTGATTTTACACCTCTTTTATCTTTTCGTCCCAATGGTTGGGAGCTCCTTTGGAATTATCATGGAAATGACTTCCATGCTTTGGTTCTTCCCCTCGTCCTCTTAGAAAAGAGGGTCTTCACCATGAGAAGGGGAGCAGGAAGAGGTCCCTCGTAGGGAGCTCCCCTGTGATGGGCGCCTAGGGCTCCCAAGGGTGGGATGCCCTAGGGGGCTCCAAAGGGGGCGCCCAGATGAGGAGCACCCATATGGGGGTGCTCCTTGATGCCCAGGGAATGGAGCTCCTCGAGCTTGAGGTCTAGTCTGTGCTCCTCCTTGCCCAACGAGTATCAATTGTAGGATCTGTTGGTTCTGGGCCACAAGTTGCTGCATGGTCTCGAGCATCTGCTGGGCATTTGGGGGCAGGATTGGTTAGTGGAGTAGCAACCTTCTCCTCTGGTGGTGGGGGGTTATCTTCAGGTTGATTCATGGATCTGGTGGTGATCGTCATTGGTTCAACAAATGAAGAGTTTAGAAGTGAGAATTTCGTCGTTCCCACAGACGACGCCAAATTGATGATGCACAAATTGAGTTTGCACACCACCTGTCGAGTATGAGTAAATAAATGCAGTAATTAATCAATAAAGAGAAAAGATAAGAATTATAGTGGTTCGGTCAACATGACCTACGTCCACTGCTGAATGGCTAGGGTCGCCAGGTACTTTATTAACTTAGGAGTGCTTGGAGAGCAGAGAATACAAGCTTTGAGAAGGAGAGGAGAGTTGTACTCAGTTGAATGTGATGCCCCCCAAGTGTTGATGGGGTTTACAATATATAGTCGTCTCTTAATAGATTGGGGTGACTTAATAGCAACTAAGTAACCATTATAGTGGAGCTCATGACTTCTCCTCAACGAGCGAGGTGCTTGCGGTGCTCTCCATGAGACTCGGTCAAAGGATGAGGTGAGGTGTGACTATTTCTAAGGCGGTGAAGGTGAGGCTCCTGGGCTCTCTTGATGATGTAACCAAGCTGATGAGTTTGACTGGAGTTGGACCTNTTGTGCGGATCCCTTCAGGGTGGTTGAGAACGCCCTACACATGATCTCGTCTGGGACGTTGTGCAGCTGCATCAAAGTTTTGTAGGTTTCAAGGTGGTCTAGTGGATCTTTAAATCAGTCAAAGGTCTCCATATATGGCATTTTAAACTTTTGAGGGAGGGGGTAGTTTGCTACATTAAGCTTAAAAGGCGTGTTAGTTCGCCTAACAAGGTGGTCCACAATCTCAGGTCCTTGTGCCTTTATGGCATTGAAGACGTCTTCCAGTTGATTTTACACCTCTTTTATCTTTTCGTCCCAATGGTTGGGAGCTCCTTTGGAATTATCATGGAAATGACTTCCATGCTTTGGTTCTTCCCCTCGTCCTCTTAGAAAAGAGGGTCTTCACCATGAGAAGGGGAGCAGGAAGAGGTCCCTCGTAGGGAGCTCCCCTGTGATGGGCGCCTAGGGCTCCCAAGGGTGGGATGCCCTAGGGGGCTCCAAAGGGGGCGCCCAGATGAGGAGCACCCATATGGGGGTGCTCCTTGATGCCCAGGGAATGGAGCTCCTCGAGCTTGAGGTCTAGTCTGTGCTCCTCCTTGCCCAACGAGTATCAATTGTAGGATCTGTTGGTTCTGGGCCACAAGTTGCTGCATGGTCTCGAGCATCTGCTGGGCATTTGGGGGCAGGATTGGTTAGTGGAGTAGCAACCTTCTCCTCTGGTGGTGGGGGGTTATCTTCAGGTTGATTCATGGATCTGGTGGTGATCGTCATTGGTTCAACAAATGAAGAGTTTAGAAGTGAGAATTTCGTCGTTCCCACAGACGACGCCAAATTGATGATGCACAAATTGAGTTTGCACACCACCTGTCGAGTATGAGTAAATAAATGCAGTAATTAATCAATAAAGAGAAAAGATAAGAATTATAGTGGTTCGGTCAACATGACCTACGTCCACTGCTGAATGGCTAGGGTCGCCAGGTACTTTATTAACTTAGGAGTGCTTGGAGAGCAGAGAATACAAGCTTTGAGAAGGAGAGGAGAGTTGTACTCAGTTGAATGTGATGCCCCCCAAGTGTTGATGGGGTTTACAATATATAGTCGTCTCTTAATAGATTGGGGTGACTTAATAGCAACTAAGTAACCATTATAGTGGAGCTCATGACTTCTCCTCAACGAGCGAGGTGCTTGCGGTGCTCTCCATGAGACTCGGTCAAAGGATGAGGTGAGGTGTGACTATTTCTAAGGCGGTGAAGGTGAGGCTCCTGGGCTCTCTTGATGATGTAACCAAGCTGATGAGTTTGACTGGAGTTGGACCTCATTAGGCCTACTGGGTCTTCATAATTTTGAGCCCTTGATCATGACTATCAACATGGATTTGGGCCTCTTGAGTTTGGCCCATCATGTATCATCACCAATATCATTTTTTTGATATAGCAGAGTTTCGGTTTCTATTATGCCCTTCGGTCTTGGTATTCTTTTTCCATTATGTCCTTACTTTGTTATAAATGAAATGGAAAAAAAAGTACAATTGTCATGATACTAATAATAAAAATATTAATAATGTTATAATTACCAAAAACCCAAATTTTAAAAAAAAAATTTCGAATTTAAATGATGAGAATCTTAAATTTAAAAGAGGATAAAAATAATAATTAAATCTGTAAAGAAAGATGTGATCTTATCATTAAATATTTGAATTTAAAAAAAAAAATCTCTCTTAATTTAGATATAAAAAAAAATTCTCTTAATTTGAATTGAATATAAGTTTAACATTAAAGAAACATTTTAAACTATTTTTTCTTAAATTTAAATTTAAGTATAAAAAAAGAAAAGATAATGACGGGAGATGCTATTACCGGCAATTGTAATATTTGGGTCACGCGGATGAGAGAATAAAACGTTATTTTCCACCGCCCAAACCTACACTACTGTTGTCTCTCTTCCGATGTTTGTATGTGCATTAATTGTAACGTGCTTTCTATCCATATGACATGCAGAAAACGTTGTCATTGGTTCATCAGTGGGACCAAGTCGTCTGGCCATTTAAAAAGCGGAAAAGTGGCCTTCCCTCCAAGTCATGTGAGCTTATGTTCAAACTAAACTTACTCTCTATTTGGATAAGACTGAAAAGAATGTCCCCCCCACATTCAAATGAGGTATCTTTTTACTCTCTTTCGTTCTCCCCTTCTAGACATTGACCGACCAACATTTGGGGCGGCGAGAGTGGGAACAACTCATCCTCAAATTTTCCATTTTTTAAATGTTATATTTATATTTATATTTATATATTATAATGTTTTGTTCGGTAGAAAAAATGTAAAGTAAGAGCAATATATTTTTTATTTTTTAAGGAAGAAAAATAGAAATGATACATTTTCTTTCATTTATATTTGATTATATGAATTAAAAATAAAAATGATTAATTTTTTCTGTGCTTGGTAAGATGGAATTTTTGTTTATTTTTTTATTTTTTTAAAAAAGTATAAATAAATATATTATTATTGTATTTATATATGAAATTAATATATACATAATATATGTATATAAATTAAAGAATATATAGACAAATAAGATAAATTTTAACACAAATAATTAACTTTTCATCCACTTTTCTTCCAATTTTGGAGAGATTGATTTTAGTGAGTTGGAAGGAAAGCTTATCCATCTACTTTTTCATCTATTTTATTTTCCTTCCTTACTAAATATGATATTTTTATCTATCTCTCAAACTTTCTATTCTTCTACCATACTAAACAAAGCATAAAAGTTATATATATATATTTTTACTTTTACCTGCTTTTGTAATTTTTTTATTGTATTAAAGCTTCCTTTAGATGTTTTTAATTTTATTATTTATTAATTTTTGCAAGTAAAATTTTACCACGTGGCTAGCTAGTGCTTTTCTCTCCCTTGACAAGCTTGATTAGCAAAGTATAATTCTCATTGACAACAACAACAAAAAAAAAAACACAAACAAAAAACAAAAATTGAAAATTGAAAACTAACAAGTGTGTCTAACTTGTTGAATAGGTTAGATAATGTGATATCATCGTTATATTAAATATTTTTTAATGAAGAATGAGGTAAAATACTAAAGAGGGTGAATTAAATTTAGTACTTCCGATCTACATAATTTAGAGACGAACCTAATATCGTAGGGCCAAAATTTTCTTTTAGGAGAGTCATATGACTAAATACCATCACATGAAGATACCAAAAAAAAAAAAAAGTTTCAGTTGAAGCCTAGTAAAATGTAACTAAGGTTAAATTACTATATACAATAATAATCTATTTAATTTGAACAAAAAACACAAAATAAATTTTTTAGAATATTTAATTCAATCTGGAACAAATAGTTCTTTTAAATATCAAAAAATTGTTAAATTTTTAATTCTAAGCTAAATTTCTTTGCAATTCTTTTTCAACATGCACAATCAAAAAGTCTATGATGAAAATTATCCTTTATTTTGTTGGGAAACCTAAGTTAGATCATCCATCATCTTGTTGATAAATTAATTTCAGGGTTATCTTATATTATCTTTACATGTAATCGTATTTTGTTTGGTTACATTCTCCTAACTTATCAAAAAATGATATAAGGACAACTATATTATTCTTTTTTGAAAAATGTGGACAATGTAACAGATAAAAAAAAAAGGTATTATTTTTGGGCAATATATATGTAGGTCAAGAAATTTCATATTTGTTTTACACTTTTACTTAATCCAAAATAAAACATTTATTTTTGGGGGCCAATGGGCAACTAATTTGTTGAATATAAGAAACACTACAATTGTACATGTTTTTCTATAATTTATGCTTTTACTGTGTACATAAATAATTATTACAAAGTTTCTTAAAGTTAATAGGACTATAGTTATAGTTTCAGTTGAATTTTTTGATAGGTTTACTTTGATAGTGGAATAGAGTTTTTCCTATTTAGCAAAAGATGTGGAAAAATTGTTCGTGGGACTATCAAGAGCTTTGTGCACAATTAAACATTGGTGCAAAGTTGAATAGTCACATAGTGGCCTATATTTAAATCTGGGTCTTCTTTTCTGGCGGCACTTCTTCCATTTCAAATATCGAGTTCTACACACTTTATCATTTCTTAACACGAATTTTTATAGTTTGTTTAATGATAGTTCAAGAAGAGATTTTTGTGAAATTTTATTAATTATTAATTGGAATTATTATTAGCCACTCTTTTTAATTTGGGATTTCTCTATATTTTTGTGTGTGTATATCTCTATATAGGTATTTATGGATATATGTGAGTTGTGACATGTATCTTTATATAATTGTTTATGGATATAAATGTGAGTTGTTGTGACATGTGGGTTTGAATGATTTTATGCTTGGACAAGAGCTGTAGGACCGATGTTAGGGGCAAGAATTGATCATGTGAACAAAACAATGAAGATCATATCTACTTGGTTCTACCACCATACTTGATGCCATTGGCCTAGGGTCTTAATTTGTTTTTGGTTTTTTTCAAAAAGGAATTGATAAGAATTACAAAAAAGTTGTATAAGTACAACAAACTATACATATTTTATTGTTTAGTTTTTTGTTGTTTTCTATTGCATTATAATGAATTTGTATCTTTATGTCTTATTGTGTTTTTTTTGGCCTTTTCCATTGTTCAATTTTCTCAAATTCCTCATCTCATTCTATTCAACTTTACTTGGTTCAAATTACCAGTGCCATGATATTTTATTCAACTTCAAATGAATTCGTTAGTTTAATGTACTCTCAAAATAAAAAAAATATTGTTTGGTTTAGCAAAAAATCTATTATGCTTATTACGTCTGACTATTGTAAGTGTAAGTCCTCACAATTCGGTGCAACTGTTCATTTCAAAGATCAAAACTTCTTTATAGACAATTTTACGGCCTGTTCTTTATGGTTTTGTGGATATGATATTTTGGCCTCACATGATCCTTAATGTGGAAAATCATGATTTTTTTAACAATTGGTTCGTTAACGACTCCTTGGGCAAGCACGGGATAAATTCAAGCATATCTCTATTTGATTTGATTTTCTCATTGGGTTCTTCTAGTGTGTGAATATTTTAAAGTTCATCAAGGAGAGAGAAGACTAAATGGTTTGGGTGCACATTTTTGGTTTTATGCCTTTGAGTTTAACATAAAAGTTTCAACCTTTTTATGTCGTCATTTGGTAGTGTAATTTGATGTTGTGCTAATACATTCTTTTCAAGATTTACTTGGAATAGTTGGTAATAGTGCTCGAAAATCCTCAGCCCAAGTCCGGATCAATGTTTTGCAAAATGGGGGAGGGTAGCGTGAATATTCTAAGCTAACAGAGAAAATTATACGACAAAACGGAGATCACAGAAAGTATATAAGTGGTTCATCCTACCCGAAAGATCAGGGTTACGTCCACTGTAATAAAGGCTCTTGCTCCGTAGAATTTGTATTATTTGAAGTAGAAAATTATAGTGGATTTCGTAGGTTAGAGCTTGAGTGAGCAATGCCTTGCTAGTATAGGTTTTTCATTCATCTTTTACATAACGTGATGGTGTTTTATCTATACAAGTTGTTATCTAATGCTTTTTGCGATCTTCTTCATCCTTCGACTGATTATGTGGTCTCCTCTTTTATGCCTTGTAGTGGTGACCGTTACCCGGACTTTAGCCATATCTACGGTCCTTTAATGTAATGTGCACAAATATTCCCTTTATCAATGAGTACACGTTCGTTAGAGGCTCCAGAAATGATCTCTTTGGACACGTGGCGCGACGTGAGACATTCGAGGTCTGGTGAATACCGAGCTCCTTGTTCCCGGACTGCTTATCATTGAACTTGTTATGACCGAGCAGGAGTATGCCGAGTTAGACTCTTTGCTAGACTCTCTCATTTGGATTATGACCCATTTCTTATTGCGGAGCAGGTGGGTTGTAGAGGGGTCTCTTGGGCCGTTATGCAACCGTTGGACTCATTAGATGTTTTGGGTTTGGATGGGCAGCCCACTCCAAAATCTTACCATTATTAGTTGGGATTTTGATACACTAAGATAATTTTGATACAACTGTTATTGGAGCATGTTTAAGTGAAAATTAAGGAAATGTAATGGATTCTCATTCCTTTTGGTTTTATTTTATACATATAACCTGAATATTATAGGTTTTAGTAAAATAATTTTAATTTAAGATTAGTTTTTTTTTTTTTGAGCAAAAATGTAAGATTAGTTCAATAAAAAAAAAGTAACTATGTTTCGGGTTTTAGATAAAAATATAATTAATGAGAATTCTTGAAATGTATTAATATTATTTGATTATTCTTCTTCATTTTAATCATGTTTATGGGTAATTTCTAGTTCTTCATTAGAGCATCTCCAATAAATGTTGATCAAAATAGTTAAAATTTAGTTGGTCAAAGCCAAAAGTCATACTCCAACAAATGCTATTCATATATTCTAAAATAGATTTTTTTTATAGTGATACTCTATATTTTATATTATTTTCTCTTTCTTCCTCTCCTTTCTTCCATTCTCTCTCTTTCTCTCTTTCATTATTCCCAAAAAATAGATAATATAAAAAGAATGAGAAATAATATTTAAAAAGAGTAATTAAAAATATAAAAAATTTGTTGGAATGCGTATTAAAAAAGTGAGTAGTTAAAATAGAAAAAATTACTTTTTAAATAGCTAAAATACAATTTATTGTTGAAGATGCTCTTATTAATGAAATAACAGGTTTAACCACCTACTGCTACTATTAACGCTAATAAATTTAGGTCAATTGTAATGCAAAATTGTTTTTATTTTTCATCTAATATGAAATATGATCAAATTACCAAAATGCCCCTCAACTATATCAACTGTTTCAATTCAACCCTAAATTAAAAATGATCTCAATTTAGTCCTCCAACCTTTTTAATTTGTATCAATATCATCCTTCCTTCTGTCTAAACCTGTCAAATCATGTAATAGAATTGAGGCACGTGCATGTCACATGATCTCTTAAAACATCCCAATTATCCATACCCAAATCCAAACCCAGCCGCCTGACCCGTTTCTTCTTCTTCTTGTTTACCTCACCAAACCCTAAACCAGTCACCACCACCAACATCCACTTCCACGACAACATAGTCGCCACCAAAACTCAATTCGAACAAAAATGAAATCCCACAATAATTAAACCCAAAATTAGAAAAACATTGGGAATAGAGAGAGAGAGAGCAAGGACTATGAAAGTAGAGAGTTGGGATGCACAGCTCCATCGCTACACACCATCGCAAGACTCTATCACTATACACCACGCCACACCACCTCTGTACATGTATGACACCACAACCACCCCCAGCACCCACCACCATGTCACCACAACCACACCCCAATGCACACGGTGAAACATTTTCTCTCCATAAACCCACCTAGTTGGAACAAATCCAACCAATCAAATGAAATCCCACAAAATTGAGACGTCCGCGATTGTGCAAAGTTGTGGAAAAGGAGAGGTCAGCCTGTATTTCGGACTATGCGAGAGAAAAGAGACAGTTCTGTGTGAGGTCAGTGTATATGTGACAAAAAGGGGTGGGGGGAGAGAGAGAGAGAGAGAGGTGGATGTGAGTTGGGTTGGGCAGAGAATAGAGAGTGGGAGATCTAATGTATTGGCGAAGATTGGAGGAGCAGGTGGTTGATTTGGGTGTTAGTTTGGGGTTGGGTTTTGGATATTGGATAGTCAAGGTATTTTAGGATTTGTCTAAAATACACCTGATGGAAATCACACCACACTTGCATGAAAATAAGTTTCTGGCTTCCATCTCCTACCTGCCATTGGCATCCTTCTGCTTGCAGATCCCTGTCCTCCTTCAACCTTCTCAAAATTCATAGCTTGCAGCTTTAGGTTTCACTTCCCATAAGGACTTATTTTCATAGTATTTGGGTTTGAGAACTTCTACATGTTGATACCGAAAAATATACAAAAGACCTTCAAACTTCTCCAAATCCATAGCTTGCAGCTTTAGGTTTCACTTCCCATAAGGACTTATTTTCCTAGTATTTGGGTTTGAGAACTTCTACGTGTTGACACCAAAAAATATACAAAAGGCAATAGGATTTTAGAAGACAACAAGTAATATAAAAATTATCAGAAATGACAGAAAATGACTTTCACCATCAAACCATATATTGTGTAATAAGTCACACAAAATATTTTTTAAATATTCCCCGAATATTATTTTATAAAAGACAATGATCATTGTGAAGAAAGGGACCTCAACGAAGAAAAAACTCTATTGTACTCATATTTTTTAAAACAATATACGATCGAGGAGTAAAATTTTTTATTACAGTAGAACCAAACTTTTCAGCTGGTGAACCACTAATTTTTTTGTGTATTCTCACTTATTTTTTCACTCATTTTCCCACACACGACGTAGAGCTCATCCAATTTTCCATCTCATGCTTCAGGGTTATGGACTAGTCTCCACACCTATTTTGCAAGCAAAGCTACATTAAAATTCTCAAGGTCTCCAAAACCCAAGCCCCCGGTGCCTTATTTTTGGTTAATTGTCCCATTTCTTCCAGTGAACTCCTCTTTCCCCTGATGATTTGCTCCACCAAGCTAGATCAAATGTTGGGAATATAGATGGTTCCCAGACACCACATACTTGGCAATACCCTGCATAGTAGTGTTAGGAAAGTCCAAGAACTAATCAAAACTCCCAACAAAAGATGGGATTCAGAGTTGATGCACAGTATTTTCCCTCATGAAGTGGCCAGAGATATCTTGTCCATTCCAATAAGTGAGACAAGGCAAGAGGACAGAATCATATGGGCGTACAACAATGGTGGTTCCTACACGTGAAGAGTGGACATCACTTGCAGAATCAAAGGGTAAGAAGATTTCAAAGTGAATCATTGACTTCAACAAGTGATTATTGAATCGGATTTGAAGGCATTAACAAAATCCCTAGCCTAGTTAAAAGGACTTGGAGCTACAATCTGCAAGATAACAGTAATACAGCATGATATATGGCATTACGTGAAGCAACTCCCGTTCCTAAAACTTCCAATCATCCGAAGGACTTCAAACATGGTGGCTCATATGGTTGCTACTCAGGCTAGGAGGGGGTCTTTAATTACCAATTGGGTAATAGAACCCCCCATACAAATTTTGGAAATCATATGTAAGGAAGCAAAAGTTGGCATAAGCTAGGCAAATGATACATATGCAATCATTGATATTTCAATGACTGAAGTTAATATTACTGTGGTTAAAAAAAAGGGTACATATTAAAAAGTTAAAGGGTTTAATTGAGATAAATTTTAGTTCAACAACTAAACTGAAACTACTGATATAATTGGAAGGCCGTTTTGATAATTTACTTACCAAGTATTGTAATTGTTAGGGGTGACAATTTTTAATACAACACAAAAATACGAATCAAAATAGACATAAAAGAAATAGGTAGAGTTGATCATTTTTCGACACGAACCCGTATAGAACACAATTTGTTAACACGAATAATAAATGAATTGAGTTAGTACCAAATACGAATAATACGAAATTGACATGATTAAAACACTTTTAAGTAGTATTATAAAAATAAAATGTCAATTTTTTATTATATTTTATCAAATAGTGACTTACTTCTTATATATATAAAAAGTATGAGTATAAGTTTGATTAAGTGATAATAGAATTTTAGACATAAAATTGAGCGTTAAATTTTTTATTCATGAGACATATGGGTCAACATGAATATGACGTGAAAATAAATAGATGGACACCGATAACACAATTAGTCAGACAGATTAAATTAAAATTAATTAGTTTCCGACATAAATCCGAAATGACACGGTAGACCCCCACCGATTGCCACCCTATAAACTAATTGCTCAGGAGTTGCAACTGGACTTCAAGGACGACGTCGTGTTGAAGCAACTTTAGTAAATTAGACGACGCCACGAAGTAGAAAAATAAGGCGAAGAGACATTAGAATACAGTCTGTACTACAGTGTACAGAGAGAGAGAGAGATAGAGAGAGAGAGAGAGTCTCTGAACTCTGCAGTGCGGTGTGGGAGGGAGCAGAAGGAGATGGACGCAACTGAAGCCGCTTCACCCACATCCCATTCTCCTTCCAATTTCAGGTTCTCTATGCTTTTGTTGTTGAATTTCTCTATTTTATAATCTAAACATAATGATTTATGCAAAATTATGTATATGGTTGCAGTCAACAACGCCACTTCTATCTCGCCGTCGACAGACTCCAGTTCAAAATGGTCTCTCTCTCTCTCTCCCCCCCC
>CAUOFW020004613.1:1364610-1378119 GCA_963454935.2 Ilex paraguariensis | reverse complement strand
TATATATATATATATATATATATATAATTTTTTTTTAATTTGTCGGATTCGAGTTGAACACGAGTTCACGAGACCTTAACCTGAACTCAATCCAAATTGAATTCGGGTTGAAATTTTTTGACCCAAGTCCAACCCAAATATTAGAAATCTTTGTCCAAGTCTTAATTTTTTTGAGTTAGGCTCGAGATAAAATCGGAATGCGCAACCTAAATTGCACCCTAACGGTAGTTTCCAGACCAGAAAGAGAGAAGAATTTGGTAAACAAAACATGGTTTAGTCATATATGACACACATCATGAGATGACACCTTTCTAAGCGTTGGCATCTGCATGGAATCGCTAGCAGTCAGTGAGGTAGGGAACAGTATTAGTAACAAAATGGACCCCTTGACAAAAATGACTTTACCTTCTCACTGCCACCTCCCACCCGATCCTGCCCTTACTCGTCCATTTCTCACCACCAAACTCTAAGACTCCCCCGCACCAGCTATATATACCTATATAACACACACCCACAGACACACACACACAGGCTTAAAGATGTTACTTGTAGGACGAAGAAGATGAAAAAAAAGGAACACTCATAACTACTTCTCGAGTCCTCATTGACCTTATCCCACAATTCAGCTTCTTTCTCATCGTCTTCTCTCTATACTCTCCATAATTGATTTCTTCATAGCAGTACGTGAAACTCGATCAGACAAAAAAAATTGATTGAAGGACGGATAATAAAGAAGATCTTTAACTCACTGAAAAAAAAGAGAAGATAAGATGAATGATATGGCTCTTGTCACTTCAACTCCTCTATCAGTGTATCATAGCCTTCCCAAATTGAAAGTAAGTGCTCATGAAGATAAAGGTACATGTATATCACACGAACAAGATTCACAATGTCAGAGATTTGCACCAACCCTTTCTGAGGTATGTATGATACTCTAGTTTTTTTTTTGAACCAAGTATGCCGTAGTTTTCTCTGTCTATTTTTTTATTCTTCTACTGTGAGGTTTCAATGCTCTCTCTTTCGCTCGCTATATTTGCTCAGGTAGTTGAAGAGATCAAACAGCTCTACGCCATTGCCTTCCCCATGATCATCACAGGCCTCCTTATATACAGCAAATCTGCGATATCAATGGTGTTCATGGGAAGATTAGGAAAAGAGGCCTTAGCAGGTGGGTCTTTCTCCATTGGGATCGCCAATATCACTGGGTATTCGGTTATTTCAGGCCTTGCCATGGGCATGGAAGCCTTATCTTCTCAAGCTTATGGAGCAAAACAATGGCCTCTCATGGGTCACACCTCCAACGTACCATTGCAATTCTCGTATCTGCTTGCAAACCATCTCTCTCTTGTGGCTAAACATCGAACCAATTCTTCTCTTTTGTGGCCAATACCCAACCATTTCATCCATCGCTTCTTCCTATCTTGCCTTCTCTCTCCCAGACCTCCTCTTCCAATCCTTCATCAATCCTCTGAAAATTTTCTTTAGGGCCCAAAAAGTAACTTTCCCTCTCATGCTCAGTGCAGCTTTTGCTCTCTCTCTTTATAGAGGGGGTCTTTTCCACGAAGATCCCCAAGAAGGCTTCCCGGGGATTGGTCGCTGAAGGGCAACCAGAAAACACCTCCGGTGATCGGAAAACCAAAAGAGACAGAAGGGCAAAGAAAGGGAAGATACTGGGACTCACCAGAGTATAGAAAGAAGTTTTTTTTTTTTCTGGAAAACTTGAATCGACTCCTTCCAAGAATGTTCAGAAGCAAGGATGAGTCTGCTGGCTTTAAAGCTTCAGTGAAAAGGTTGGGCAGTTGACAAACGGAAGGAAAGAGGTCTCCGGCGACGATTCAGGCAAGGGCTCTCTGTGAAGAAAAGTTCAGAACGATGAAATGAGGAAAGAAGAGAGAAAGCCCCTTTATATATAGCACCTATCCCATCATTAGGCGCGAAGCACGGAACGACGCATTTAATGCGCACGACATCCTAAGTAGGAAAAACGGCTAGGGGCAATGATGAAGCAGTTGAGGTTGTTGCAAAACACTTCATCTCCTTACAACGCGTGTCCTCGGTGTCAGAAGATCGAAGGCTGGGGTGCAGTTGATGGGACATTTCCAGAATACTCCAAGATGAAGACACGTCCTCGGTGTCACTGATCCTTGTTATCGAGATCACGTACCCATCGGGTCACAAGTCCCCTCTACCCCGAGGTACTTATCATGGGATCGAGTGACATCCAGTACGTTTTTGTGTACCGACACGTACCCTCGGTCTGATATGGTACATCGGTCGCTAGGCCTCCCCCTCTCGGATTCAAGATGTACCTATTCCTCGGTTCCGAGATGTACCTCTTCCTCGGCTCTGAGATGTACCTCTCCCTCGGTACCGAGATGTACCCCCTATGATCCAGGATGAAGTTCTCTGCTCCAGCAGAGGCTATTGATGCACTGGTCACTAGCCTAAGCTAGGCTAGGTTAGCTATCATGACCTCGTCTTACACAATCGATGTCAGAAGGCACAGGAAGGCAGGGGCCACAACCAATGAGGAATGGATGCGTGGCATATTGTGTCACATTAGAGACAGAAATACCGCATGGCCTTGCTGACACGCGACTTGGGAGAGCAAACATTTAATTACGTCATTCCCTTGATGAGACTGCATTCAATGCGGTAAGGCTTAGAAGTGAAAGGCAATAAATGCCTCTAAGACTGGACATTTATTGCGTCCTCTCCGAGGGGAGCTCATTGAACAGTCGGCAGACCGATGACACAGTATTGATTGCTCGGGATCCCAAGCAGTTGAAAGAGAAGACATTCTTCATCAGAATCAGTGTGCACACAGTTTGTACCTAATGATCACCTACTGACTACACTGACATCAATCATGAGATTTTGAGGTATAAATACTCATCACAAAAGGCAAGATGGTAGGCAACAAAAAAACCTTTGCTACAATACATACTCAGTGTTTTCTTCTTCCTCTCTCTCTCAAAGACTGACTTGACCGTCGGAGGGGATACGCCAAAAAACACTCCGGCGCCCTTCTAACTTGTTCTTCTTTGTTTCAAGAATCTTTCTTCAGCCTTACTGGATCGTTCCTTTGATCCACGAGGGTCTCCCATTACCGTTCCAGGTTACCACAGGATTTCACAGGCTGTTCCAAGCAGCGTGGCTGACCACTCCACCGATTCACTCGAGTTCACCAAGGGAGAGATCTGTTCTCGTTTTTATATTGTGCAAGATCCAGCACGCACAATCTGGCGTCGTCTGTGGGAAACGACTAGTCTTCCTAGTTTTTTCTCTGTAAAGAACAGTGACCATGGTGAACACTCGACAAAAAGGGAAAGGTCCCCACTAAAGAAGTCTCGAATTACAAGCTCTCTATCACCACAAAGGAAGGGATCACACTGATGGGAATAAAAATGCCTCTACTCAGTCAAGAGGGGTTACCCCTCAAACCAATATGGGAATCAGGTCAGGAGGATCAGCCCCCCTGGCTCATTAGCTGGCGGAGGTGATCGAAGAAAAGTTTGGCGATAGATTACGACAGCTGGAAAAGGATAATGTAAACGTCCTAAGCCGGCTCAACAAATTTGCCGCCTGCGGCAAAGGGTCAAGGGACTCATTCCTCTCTCGTGGGCTCCCCGCCCGGGAGGCGAAAACGAAGGATCTAAGGAATCATCTAAACAACAAGGCAGAAAGCTCCCGGGCTCCAAAGCGACCGAGAGCCAACGAGCACCTTCCTAACGACNCAACAAGGCAGAAAGCTCCAGGGCCCCAAAACGACCGAGAGCCAACGAACACCCTCCAAACGACCATTCCAGGAAGGCAAGGCCGTTAGCCCTAGACGACCTCCGGCGAGGATTGTCTAGACGGAGGAAGGGAGATGAGTCCGAGGAGGATTCTACCCTATCCACACGGCGCCCAAGAAATGGGGGGCCTATTGATGAACTCAAAGACTTCAGAAGACATCCCGTCAGGGAGGAAATTGATCTTAGAGCCTGGTTGGAATCTAGGAGAAAGAGTAAGGCTGTCCAGGATGAGGCTGAAGACGAGGTCATGCAAATACCCTTTACCAGGGAGATCGGAGAGATGGAGTTTTCAAGAAAGTTTGTCGTTCTGAGGTTTAAAACTTATGACGGGCGGTCTGATCCCGAAGCCCATCTCAGGCAATACAAACAGATAATGTCCCTCTATCATTCGGACCAACGGTTCCTCTGCCGAGTGTTTCCTATGAGCTTGGGAGACTCTGCGATGAAGTGGTTCGAGGCGCTTCCCCCCAACAGTATTGGATTGTGGAAGGAATTGACGAGGCAGTTCCTGGCTCGATTCATTACAGGGAGTAAGTGGCCCAAAGACGTTGGATCATTGCTAACGCTCAGATGTAGGGAATCCGAGACCCTTCGCCAGTATGCCATCCGATACTGGGAAGAGGTAAACGAGGTAGAAGGCTGCTTGGAAGTCATGGCAGCGGCGTCTTTCAAGCTCGGCTTGGCAAGGGACACGAACCTGTACCGATCCCTGACCAATAAGACTTCCTCGGATATGGGTGAGCTGATGGCCCGGATAAATAAATACTCGAGGATCGAGGACGAGATAGGAAGCAGCAAAGGCCGAACCCTCCAATCTAAGAGAAAGGAGAGGGAGCGGGAAGATACTCCCCGAAAGGGATTATTACCCCCTCCAGGGGGTTCGTCCGAAGGAGTTCACACTATGTTCAAGGAACCCATCTTCAAGTTGCTCCATAAAATCAAGCATGAGCCGTTCTTCACGTGGCCGCCCAGGATGTAGAGTGATCCCTCCACCCGTGATCAAAAGGTTAGGTGTTCCTATCACCGGGATTTTGGACATCGCACCGAAAGCTGCAGGGCATACAAATCGTTCTTGGAAAGGTTAGTCCAAGACGGAAACTTGAAAGAATACATAGAGCCTAGGCCAGAAGAGAGACACACCCTTGTCCCGACCGAGGAGCCGGACAACGTCATAGATGTCATCCATGTATGTCCCCTGGATCGCCACACGTCCAAGGAACTCGAGTCCGACCTCAAGAGGGTAGCTTTTACAAGGAAGNCGAGGAGCCGGACAACGTCATAGATGTCATCCATGTATGTCCCCTGGATCGCTCCACGTCCAAGGAACTCGAGTCCGACCTCAAGAGGGTAGTTTTTACAAGGAAGGTAGTCGAGGATGATGGGGGGCCAGCCAGCAAAAGGGCCAGGACTGGTGAGCCCAGTATCACGTTTTCCGACGCGGACTTGACAAGCGTAGTGACTCCTCATAACGACACCTTCGTCTTGACCCTGAAGATAGGAAAATTCGACGTCAAAAGGGTGTTGATAGACTCTGGAAGTTCCTCAGAAGTGATGTACTCCGAGACTTTGAAACAGATGGGTCTTGGCCTCAAGGACCTCACCAAGGTCAGGACACCCCTTATCGAATTCAACGGCTCGTTCGCCCTGCCCGTAGGTAAAATCACATTGCCAGTTGTCACGGGTCCCTTCGTCATCAACACCGAGTTTGTCGTAATTGATACGGACTCTCCCTACAACGTGATCATGGGGCGAACATGGCTGCATGCGTTGGGAGCGGTGCACTCCACTTACCACCAGAAACTAAAATTTGNACGGACTCTCCCTACAACGTGATCATGGGACGAACATGGCTGCATGCGTTGGGAACGGTGCACTCCACTTACCACCAGAAACTAAAGTATGCCACTCCAGAAGGTATCACGGAGATCCGGGGGGACCAAGTGTCCGCAAAAAAATATTTTTATTCAGCTGTTAGAGCCGGGGCGTTCACCCAAGAAAAGGGGCAAGCCCCAGAAGAGATCATGGAGAAATAACAATCACAGTCCGGACGTCCAGGAATGGACGACCCCCGGATAGACCCAACTGAGCGGTCGGTGGAGGACCTCCGGAAGGTGCCCTTGGTGAAGGGAGAAGAAGAAAGACATTTCTTAATCGGAACCGCGATGCCCGCAGCCGAATAGGAGGAGATGATTGAGTTCCTAAGGGGAAATGCGGACGTGTTCGCTTGGAATGCAATGGAAATGACGAGGGTAGACCCCGACATAATCACGCACAAGCTGCATGTTGACCCGGCGCACAAGCCAGTCAAACAAAAGCCAAGACGTATGGCCCCGCATCACGCCTGCGCGGTCAACGAAGAAATCGACAAACTCCTGAAGGCCAACGCCATTCGAGAGATACAGTTNAACGCATGGACTTCTTGGATGCCCGAGCGGGATATCACCAGATCCCTCTCCATCCCCCAAATCAGGAAAAAATGGCGTTTATCACTCCGAAGGGAGTTTACTGTTACAAAGTGATGCCATTTGGACTAAAGAACGCCGGGGCGACATACCAAAGGCTGATGAATCGGATGTTCAAAAAGCAGATCGGCAATACCATGGAGGTCTACATTGACGATATGCTGGTGAAGAGCAAACGAAGTTGTGATCATCTGGCAGATTTGGCAGATACTTTCTCCACCCTCAGGGAGTACGGCCTGAAGCTGAACGCGACAAAGTGCGTTTTCGGAGTGGAATCGGGTAAGTTTCTCGGATATCTGATCAGCTGACGAGGAATCAAAGCTAACCCAGATCAGATTCAAGTGATCCTGGACATCCGAAGCCCCTGAACTATCCGAGAAGTCCAAAAGCTCACGGGGATGCTAGCGGCACTAAACTGTTTCGTCTCACGCTCCTCAGACAAATGCAAACCCTTTTTCAGAGCAATCAAGAGTACTGGGAAGGATATGTGGAGCCAGGGGTGCGGAGACGCCTTGGCAAGGATCAAAGAATACCTAAGGACTCTCGCCCCCGAAACAAACACAGGAGCAAGCCTCCTGGAAGGGCAAGGCCCTGGGGACAGAGTTCAAGGACTCTCGCCCCCGAAACAAACACAGGAGCAAGCCTCCTAGAAAGCAAGGCCTTGGGGACAGAGTTCAAGGACTCTTGCCCCCGAAACAAACACAGGAGCAAGCCTCCTGAAAGGGCAAGGCCTTGGGGACAGAGTTCAAGGACTCTGGCCCCCAAAACAAATATAAGAGCAAGCCTCTTGAATGGGCAAGACCCTGAATACAATTCAAAAAAAAAAAGTGTACGCAAAAAAGTATAAGTACTCGAGCTTTATTTCAAAAAGAGGGGCTTTGCGTCCCCAAAAGCTACAGAAAAAGAAAAAGTACAGTCGAAAAGAAAAAAGTCTTTTATCTTGCCCCGGGCATCTCCAAAACATCCGCCAAGGGTGAATCGACGTAGAAAGGTTGAGCAGCTTCGGGAGCAGGCAGAACGGGAGGTACTTCAGCAACAGAGAGACCCTGAGGAATATTATGGTCTGGGTCCTGGTCCGGCAAGGCCTCGTTAGACAAATCCACTATTACCGCCTCACGCAGATCCGCCGAAACTTGCACCGGCGTTGGAATCTCGCCCTCGGAAGCAATCTCTACTTCGGCCTGTTCCATTTCCGCCGAGGGCACGTACTTGTGCATCTGGAAGAGTGGAGAGTCTGACGGGATTCCAGCAGACTGGAGCGCCTCGTCCCACCCCTTCTTGAAGAACTCCTTGCTATTTTCCTCAAGAGCGGGGAACACGTCATCGGCGAACTCTTCCCGGAGTTGCTCCTCGGACTTCTTGTTTTGTGCCTTGGTCCTGATCCTGTCAAGCTCTTGGGTCAGAGCTAGACAGCTTTCCTCTGAGCCAACAGCCCTCTCCTCCGCCACAGAGAGCCGCTGCGTCTGCTCTGTGATCCTCCCCTCAGCGTCGGCAAGGGCAGCACTTAGCTTTTCAGCGCTGACCTTACCCAACTCGGCATCTTTGAGGAGTTGCTCGATTTGAGCAGCCTGCCCTGCGAGGGTGGAATCCCTGGCAGCTACGTCCTCCTTGGCACTGGCAAGGGCACCCTCCACTTCTTCCTTCTGTTCTCGGACCTGCTGGAGGTCCATCCTAGCCCTATGATATCGCGCCGTTATTATGGAGATCTGTTGGGTGGTCTGCAAAGGAAAAGACATGTCACTAGAAGGAAAAACGGCTAAAAAAAAAAAAGAGACTGAAGCAAAGATGAAACTTACCACTAGAAAATTCTGGATGATAGAGCGAAACAACACGTTCGTTAATCGCCCCCTGTGAGCCACCATGTCGGCCTCAAAATACAGCGTCTCACTCACTGCATTGGCGACATGGGGGTCCTGCAAAATGGAATCGTCGACCCTGATCACTCGGTTCATGTGATCAGTGGCTCGAGGATTCCACTCCGTGGCTTTCACTGTCGGCGGAAGGGGAGGAGGAGTCTACTGTTGCCACTGCTGCTGTTGCTGCTGTTGTTGCTATCGCTGCTGTTGTTGCTGAGAAACAGGGGGCAACCCACGGCCTCTCCCACTTTGATGCTGAGCGGAGGGGGCCCTGGATCCCCTGCCAAGGCCATCATGCCTATGTTTGATCCTCCTCTCCTCCTCTACCTGAGGATCCCGGTCATGCACTTGACCTCGACTAATGACTCTTGAGGATGGGGTGGTGCTGGTCCTTGCAGTTGGGGTCCCACCGGCCGACCCTCGTCCCCTCCCGGCAGCGAGGGCTTGTCTCTGCCTTAGGAACCCTAGATCAATGCGGGGCGTGCTGGACATGGCTACCTCGAGGGCATCCTCGGCGTCTAGAGATCGTAGGATTTGAAAGTCCGGCCACGAATCTCTCACCGGAGTTCCCACCTCGGCGTGCGAAGGAACCAAGTCCTCTCTGACACCGAGCTCTTCAATTCTACCCTCTACTTCTGCCTCTGAAGCCCAGTCGGGGTCTTCTTCCAAGTTTTCCTCGACTTCTTGCCCTACCGCCTGATCGAAGAGTTCAGACCACCGCGAAGGATCGAAAGGCTGGGGAAGCTGTGAAAACTTCTTATATCCGGGAGTATAATTCAGGAGGATGTGGGCAGCTCGGTCGAGCCCGTCGGAACCAGTGAATCTCCAAACGGTGGCTAGGTCCGCAAAATTCACCAACGATCGGGGTGGAGGAGTTGTTTCCCAAGGGGAGATGTCTGCACAAGCACAAAGAGGGGAGTGGGTCATGAGCACGTAGAAAATCTCAGAAACAGAATAATAGACCCGAAGGAACCGACGTACTTGTCGTTCTCCATTCCAAAGGGCATAACAAGTCGTCATACTTGGGACCGACACCTCTCTGCCAAGATCCCTTGAAGATGAGTAGGTCATCCTTGTACCCCTTGTCCGAGTCAGGGAGGTGAGTTACGAGGTACATAGATGGGTCCCCTGGTTTTGAGGTAGAAGTGTTGTTGAAGCGTAACTCTCAAGAGGGAATAACAAAAAAGGATATCGTTCAGCCCGACGTTTATTCCAAGACGCCTATTGAGCTCTAGGACCCCCATAATTATCCTAAAGACATTAAGGCAACACTGCCCGGAAAAGAGGCGAAAACGAGAGAGGAACTGGAGAAGCAGAGGGGGCAAAGGGAACCTAATTCNAATATCCTGAAGACATTAAGACAACACTGTCCGGGGAAAAGGTGAAAATGGGAGAGAAACTAGAGAAGCAGAGGGGGCAAAGGGAATCTAATTCCGCCTTCTATGATGGCTTTGGTATAAAAGGGNGACTTTGATAAAAAAAAAGGCATTGCGTCCTCGGTACCGAGGGTACAAGGGTGCACAGCCGGGTCATAATCCTCTATGTCTACATTCGGGGGAATGCTGTACTTAACCCTAAAACTATTAATTTGTTCATCATCTTTTACTTTATACTTCCCTGGCCTCGAAGTACTAGCCTGAGGGTTCTCAGGGGCAGGGCGACGACGAGGCATCTTCAAAAAGTGATAAAAAAAATATATAGAGGGGGTCTTTTCCACNCCTATTAATTTGCTCACTACCCTTTACTTTATATTTCCCTGACTCCGAAGAACTGGTCTGAGGATTCTCGGGGGCAGGGCGACGNAATATATAGAGGGGGTCTTTTCCACGAAGATCCCCAAGAAGTCTTCCCGGGGATTGGTCGTTGAAGGGCAACCAGAAAACACCTCCGGTGATCGGAAAACCAAAAGAGACAGAAGGGCAAAGAAAGGGAAGATACTGGGACTCACCAGAGTATAGAAAGAAGTTTTTTTTTTTTCTGGAAAACTTGAATCGACTCCTTCCAAGAATGTTCAGAAGCAAGGATGAGTCTGCTGGCTTTAAAGCTTCAGTGAAAAGGTTGGGCAGTTGACAAACGGAAGGAAAGAGGTCTCCGGCGACGATTCAGGCAAGGGCTCTCTGTGAAGAAAAGTTCAGAACGATGAAATGAGGAAAGAAGAGAGAAAGCCCCTTTATATATAGCACCTATCCCATCATTAGGCGCGAAGCACGGAACGACGCATTTAATGCGCACGACATCCTAAGCAAGGAAAACGGCTAGGGGCAATGATGAAGCAGTTGAGGTTGTTTCAAAACCCTTCATCTCCTTACAACGCGTGTCCTCGGTGTCAGAAGATCGAAGGCTGNGATGTTTTTTTCCTTGAAGGTCCCCAAGGAAGGCTTCCCGGGGATTAGTCGCTAAAGGGCAACCAGAAAACACCTCTGGTGATCGAAAAATCAAAAGAGACAGAAGGACAAAGAAAGGGCAGATACTTGGACTCACCAGAGTGTAAAAAGAGAATTTTTTTGAAAAACTTGAATCGACTCCTTCCAAGAATGTTTAGAAGCAAGGATGAGTCTGCTGGCTTTAAAGCTTCAGTGAAAAGGTTGGGCAGTTGACAAACGGAAGGAAAGAGGTCTCCGGCGACGATTCAGGCAAGGGCTCTCTGTGAAGAAAAGTTCAGAACGATGAAATGAGGAAAGAAGAGAGAAAGCCCCTTTATATATAGCACCTATCCCATCATTAGGCGCGAAGCACGGAACGACGCATTTAATGCGCACGACATCCTAAGCAAGGAAAACGGCTAGGGGCAATGATGAAGCAGTTGAGGTTGTTTCAAAACCCTTCATCTCCTTACAACGCGTGTCCTCGGTGTCAGAAGATCGAAGGCTGGGGGGCAGTTGATGGGACATTTTCGGAATACTCCAAGATGAAGACACGTCCTCAGTGTCACTGATCCTTGTTATCGAGATCACGTACCCATCGGGTCATAAGTCTCCTCTACCCCGAGGTACTTATCATGGGATCGAGTGACATCAGTACGTTTTTGTGTACCGACACGTACCCTCGGTCTGATATGGTACATCGGTCGCTAGGCCTCCCCCTCTCGGATTCAAGATGTACCTATTCCTCGGTTTTGAGATGTACCTCTTCCTCGGCTCTGAGATGTACCTCTCCCTCGGTACCGAGATGTACCCCCTATGATCCAGGATGAAGTTCTCTGCTCCAGTAGAGGCTATTGATGCACTGGTCACTAGCCTAAGCTAGGCTAGGTTAGCTATCATGACCTCGTCTTACACAATCGATGTCAGAAGGCACAGGAAGGCAGGGGCCACAACCAATGAGGAATGGACGCGTGACATATTGTGTCACATTAGAGACAGAAATACCGCATGACCTTGCTGACACGCGACTTGGGAGAGCAAACATTTAATTATGTCATTCCCTTGATGAGACTGCATTCAATGCGGTAAGGCTCAGAAGTGAAAGGCAATAAATGCCTCTAAGACTGGACATTTATTGCGTCCTCTCCGAGGGGAGCTCATTGAACAGTCGGCAGACCAATGACACAGTATTGATTGCTCGGGATCCCGAGCAGTTGAAAGAGAAGACATTCCTCATCAGAATCAGTGTGCACACAGTCTGTACTTAATGATCACCTACTGACTACACTGACATCAATCATGAGATTTTGAGGTATAAATACTCATCGCAAAAGGCAAGATGGTAGGCAACAAAAAAACCTTTGCTACAATACATACTCAGTGTTTTCTTCTTCCTCTCTCTCTCAAAGACTAACTTGACCGTCGGAGGGGATACGCCAAAAAACACTCCGGCGCCCTTCTAACTTGTTCTTCTTTGTTCCAAGAATCTTTCTTCAGCCTTACTGGATTGTTCCTTTGATCCACGAGGGTCTCCCATTACCGTTCCAGGTTACCACAGGATTTCACAGGCTGTTCCAAGCAACGTGGCTGACCACTCCACCGATTCACTCGATTTCACCAAGGGAGAGATCTGTTCTCGTTTTTATATTGTGCAAGATCCAGCACGCACACTCTTCATGCACCTATCAACTACTTCCTTGTTTATCATCAAGGTCTTGTCATTAGAGGAATTTCCATTGCCGTAGGTATTACAGACTTCAATTTATTGGCGACCCTTTCACTTTTCCTATGCTTTTCTGGGACTTACAGAAAATCATCGCGAGGATGGTCACTGCAATGCTTCAGTGAATGGAATTCAATCCTCAACCTGGCTGTCCCTAGTTGTATATCCGTTTGCTTGGAGTGGTGGTGGTACGAGTTGCTGATAATCTTATTAGGGTTATGTTGAAAATAAGAGAGACAAAGGCAACAAGAGTTTGAATACAGAGTAAAAAACAGAGAGAAGTACAGCTTTATCAATTCAAAAATGGAAGAAATACTCTACAATTCTCATATATTTTAAACGGCTGATTACACCCTTTATTTATAACCTAAAACCATAACCACAATGCCTATAAAGTAGCCACTAATTCCTACATAAAAACAACTACTACAGACTAGGTCTTCTGCAACTCCTCTCCTACTTTCTAGTTAACAATTAAAGACTAAATCATTATAATTCTGCTAACTAAATTAATCACGTTTTGCATCAATTCTTATCAGGTTATTTTTGAACGCAGCGGAGGTGGTGCCGCCATGGGGATTCTCCTTCAAGCAACTTCACTTGTCTACATATTCCCTTCTGCACTGAGTTTAGCAGTGACAACTAGGGTGGGGAATGAGTTAGGAGCCAACCAAACATGCAAAGCAAAAACCTCGTCTTTGG
Organism: Ilex paraguariensis; assembly: GCA_963454935.2. Classification (NCBI taxonomy): domain Eukaryota; kingdom Viridiplantae; phylum Streptophyta; class Magnoliopsida; order Aquifoliales; family Aquifoliaceae; genus Ilex; species Ilex paraguariensis. Next base: position 1,365,216 of record CAUOFW020004613.1, on the reverse strand, counting down.
TTGCATTAACATACGCCATTTTCACAAGCTTCATGGCCATGTTCTTCATGACAACGCTTAGAAATGCTTGGGGCCGAGCTTTCACGGTAGACGAGGCATTTCTGTCGTTGACAGCGGTGGCTATGCCGGTTGTGGGGCTGTGTGAGCTAGGAAATTGCCCACAGACCACCAGTTGTTGTGTGTTAAGGGGAAGCGCGAGGCCAAAACTGGGTGCCAACATAAATCTGGGCTCATTTTATTGTGTTGGGTTACCTTTGGCAGTTTTAATGGGCTTTGGACTGGATATGGGCTTCTTTGGGCTTTGGTTGGGCCTACTGGCGGCACAATTAGTGTGTGCTCTTCTAATGGTGCTTGTGTTGACGAGAACAGATTGGGTGATAGAGGCAGATAGAACAAGGCAGCTGATTGGAGTTGATGGAGACCAACAAGGAGAAAGGCCCTGGCAAGACCAATGTTCATCAAGGTTGTCAATTAGCTCCCCAAATTAAGGGTCAGTAAATTTGTTTTCTTTTCTACTTTTTTTTATTTTCTCTTTCATTTGGGGAGGAGGTGAGAAGAGTTGAGAGCAAAGTCGGGAACGGATGCATAATGCATCAAGAGGGGTGG
>CAUOFW020004613.1:1339601-1363550 GCA_963454935.2 Ilex paraguariensis | reverse complement strand
GTGGGGGGGGGGGTTGTTGTTCTAGAATAGAGTAAATGAGGGCATATGTGTGCATTGAGGGCGTGCAAGTGTGTGTATACCTAGAAAGTACGGATATGAATGAGATATGGATACAATACAGGAATGATTGGGATACGTCTATAAATATCTATATATTTTATATTTTGTTTTATTATTATTATGTAAAGACTTGATAATTATAATTTTTAGTGATTTTTTAACAATAATAAATAATACTAATAATTTTCTATTTTTGAAACGTTATCTATCATCTTACTATGATATATGTATAAAGTAAACGTGATTAATTAAAAGAATAAGAATTGATGCAGCACGTATTGTAGAATACTACATGACAGATCAAGTTCGTCGAAAACAGTGTTGAACGGGCACCAATTAAAACTGATTTTGAGCGACAGTATCAAAAAAATACATAAAACCCTATTCTGAAAAGTTCTCGGCGATCTAAGAAAGAATGAAAGCCATTAACCCAATCGTTTTTAGCCAAAAACTGACATTTAGGTCACTTTTTAAGCACTTTTTTGTTTTTATCCCACTGTTTTGGGTTTTTTTCATAATATTACATATTTGTTTGATTTTTTTTTGATAATTTAGGACCACTAGGGTTTCTTATTTATATTGTGGTGAAAACTTATTCAACAACTTTAGTATATTTTGAATAAAATTTAAAGATGAATTGCCTTTTAATTCCCAAATGACTTTTTACATTCTAAGGAATCAACAAGACTCTTGAAGACTGTAATATAGTTTTTGTTTTCTAATCTCGTTTCTCTATTCATGCTTCCCTGTATCAAGAACCAACATTTAATTATGTTGTTTGCTTAGAAATATTTGTTGTTAAGATTATAGAGTAATCAACTCATTTATACTCTTTAGACATGTGATAATGGATAACACTTGAAAAATAGTCATGTGTCTTCCAAGTCATATAAATTTTTATTGATGTATTACATTGTATGTGAAATCAAAATAAATGGATAAAGATTAAAACTAAAAGTTTCACACACTTTTCTACATATAGAAATATGCGCAAAATATTCATATATTTTTATTATTATTGGATATGTTTGGTATATATTTGATACGTGTCCTCGAATATCCGATAAATATCGTATACAATACGGATATGCCAAACTTAACGAAATATCCGTATTTTATAGGTGTATACCATGATTAACAAGTGCCACATTATGATTATCTTTTATGCTAACATTTCTTTAATTATACTTTCCAGAATATTTCTTTAAATATGATAAAGCCAGTAGAAAATTGTTGATTAAGCAAAGAAAAGGTAAGGGTAAATTCAAATGTATCCATTTAAAAAAAATAAAAACCAAAATGTCGTAAAAGGCCATAATCCGAAAAATCGATCAGTTTTCCCTTGTTTGTATAGCAGTTTATATATGAATGAGCAATACTAACATAATGAGAAAAGGTCTGCCCCATGAAGCTTTGCCAGAAGCGTTCGAGCAAATATCAAAGCAAGATGGTGATTACTTCCGTATAAGAAGTTTATTGTTGCTTTGCTCTTTGTACGTACTAAAGAGATTCGATTTAGATGAACATCTAAAGTGATGGACATTTTGGACCGTCACAAATCAACCACCATCAAATTCTGAGTTCCACCCACTAATTTCTTGACCTAATGTTTTTATCGCTGAATTGACAGTGACCCGAAGAATATTATGCAGGTAACAGAAAAACAATATGATAGTGAATTAAATCAGTAAATTAAATTAACATAGGGTTTATAGTATTGACCAACTTTTTAATAGAGGTGCAACTCAGATAGGTTGGACGGGTTGGACAATCAACCATAAGTATATAATCTTTAATTCTAACTCTAACCTTAACCCTAACCCTACCTCGGGTTGAGAAACTCAACCTGAGCACTGTCTGAGTTTAATTCGGACAGGCTCGAGTTGAATTCGGATTAATGATTTTGGGTTACTTCAATCAAGTTTTTAACATAAAAACTATAACATTAATAACTCAATGTTTAAGATAATACAAGCATAACCATACAGAATACAAATAAACACAACCAAAATCCTTACACAAATATAGAGTTCACTGTTTAAACAAAATCCTTGTACAACCAGAATCCTTGAGAAAGACTGAGAGTGAGTGAGGGTCTGAGGGAGACGCACACTTGAATTGAGATTAACTCTAGGATAAAATTATATTTATATGGTACTAATTCAGGTTGAACCCGATGGTTCAACCCTAGGCCCGTCTAAATTAAATTCGGGTTGAGATTTTTTGATTCAAATCCAACCCACGTATTAAAAATTCAAGCTCAAGCCCTAATTTTTTCAAGTTGGACTCAGGTTAAAATCGAGTTGACATGTCCAAGTTGCACCCCTATTTTTTAATGCTGGGGAGTGGGGAGGTTGACAAATCCTGGACGTACGTGACTTGCTTTCCTTTGTCCACTCAAATGAATCCCAGCAACGACATTTCTCATAGTTTCTAGTCATTACCGCTAATTCCTGATTGAACCAACCAAGCATCTTTCACTTTATGGCCGGCGAACAGATAATTCGGTGGGAGGGGTAGAGAAAGAAAGAATGGATCGAGTGCAACTTGTAAAGGAAGAATATGATAAAATTTTGAAACCCCTTTCCACCATGACCGCACGTTTAAAGAGGTCAGATAAACGTTGCAATTCTCTCGCATGCGAAGAGATTATTTTTGTGACTCAAATTCACAATAAAATTATAATAAAACAATCTTAAGCATACATCAAAGGCCTAGTCCATTCTCTCTCTAGAGTTCTTCTCGAATTGTACCAAAGTTATTCAGGAATGAGAATATTAAAAGCCATATAATGTGGTTCACTTCCCTTAGGAATTTCCCAGAAAATAGACCAAAGGGCCCAAGGCATCTGAAGGTTATTTATACTTGGTGGCACTTCACTTCAAGCTCATGTATCTGTGTTCCAAATTCCAATCTTTTCTTGCATCACCCAAATACCACCATTGAAAAGAATGTCGAGGGTGAGTTTTCTCAATTTCCAGTACAGCATGTCAAGAAAGTCCTCAACAAAACCATCCCAATTCACCATGGCCAAGGAGAGGACAATGTCCGATACTCTCCCGACGGTCTTTCAGCCAAACGTCGAGGAGATGAAGCGTGTATTCAACAAGTTTGACACCAATCGCGACGGAAAGATCTCTCAGGAGGAGTACGTATCAGTAGTGAAGGCCCTGAGAAGAAGAAATCCAAAAACCGAGACGGCTAAAGCATTTCAAGCCATAGATTCTAATGGAGATGGGTTCATAGACTTTGAAGAGTTCATGAAAGTGCATAACATGAATGGTGGAGTGAAGACGAGTGAGATTCAGAGTGCATTTCGCGCGTTTGATCTTGATGGGAATGGGAAAATAAGTGCAGAGGAGTTGTGTGAGGTTATGAAGAGGTTGGGGGAGAATTGCAGCTTGGAGGCTTGCCGGAAAATGGTGAGAGGTGTGGATACTGATGGGGATGGATATATTGACATGGATGAGTTCATGAACATGATGACTCACACCACGAAACCATGATATTAGGGCTTTTGTGTGCTTTGCGTTCAGGTTTGATGATTTTATGAATAAAATTATGTGCACCAAATTATTTAGAGCAATATTATTGAGCCTAATTTATTGATCTAATTTGTTGACCTAATTCACTATAACATTTGGATTGACCATGAATTCCATCAAACATTGAAACTTGGTGTTAATCCAATGATTCCACTGAAGCCACATCATTATACTAACAAATTATGTGAGATTTTTAAGTCTAAATAGAATTACTCAATTATTTATAGCCGTTAAATCAGTGATGGATCCATTGATCCAATGGCTGTAAATAATTCGGTGCACGTGTTGGTTTGTAAAGCATTGCTAGATGAAGCTTAGATTGGTGGACAACATGTTTTCATAAATTAGCTTCAATAATACAATTTATAGGTGTGTCTTTTCAAAGCGGCTACCTTCTATAGTAGCAATCAATTTGTTGCGCCTAATATGTTTTATACATTTTTATGACCATGCTGCGGAGTGCCTGTTCGAAGCCCATTAACATTTCACTCGAAGACTATACTTAGCAGGTAACATGTACTATAAAGATTAGTCAAAAAAAACCCATTGATTATTTCACATAGTGGGATAAAACCCTCGTACACCACAATCACGACAGCACACATCATAGTATTTATGAAAATTTTGGATGGATATTCATAAGCTTACAAATTGAGAAACGTTTTCACCCACAACATATTCAAACAATCAAGGTCGTTAGTTGATCTATATGTCACAAATCACTCATTTTCTTTTAACAATAGGCTTTTGACCTAAATTGTCTTCTTCTTCTTTTTGCACTCTATTTTGGATTAAAATGAGCAGAAATTGCTCACCCAACTTGATTTTAGAGTCCTGATCAGGGATGAAGATAGATTTCTAGTTGAGGGGGCTATTATAAGAACGAGTGAATTTATCATGTCAAATAAAAGAAATATGACGGGTCATTTACAAATTTTGAGAAAATAAGTTGGCAATGGGTCAAATTAGGTAGAATTCTGTCCTTTTCACGCTCTTATTCTTTTGTCAAACAAAACTAGTCCTAATACTAAACAACCTTCGTGTCCTTCAATTTTAACTCCTTCATATCTCTAACACACGCACACTCATGCACACATTGGGACACACAAAAACATGTTCCTCCAATTTGTAAGCTAGGAAAAATTTTATCCTTCACCATCACTTACTACAACATAAATTTCACCTCTTGAATATTAATTTGGTATTAAGTTGATGAAGTTAAAATTTTAATTTGGTATTAAATTGGTAAAATTAATGTTAATCTCATGAAATTAAATGTAAAACTCATGAAATTTAATATTAATTTAATGAAATTAAATGTTGGTGGGATTAAATTTAATGATGCACAAAATAGTTTTACACACCACTTGTCAAGTGATTGAAAATAAATGCAGTTGATGATATCTCAAACAAACCTTAACTGTAAGCTCAGGAAATGAGGTCAGGTCAGGAGGTCAGAAAAGACACGGAGAACTCAAAGAATCAGGGGTAGAGCTCCCCTTGGGGATATTGTAGCAGAACCGACCAAGAAACAACTGGGTGACTGCGAAAATTGAGTCCAATGCATGAAACTCTCAACCAACCAAGATTCTCTCCTAAAATCAAGTAGGATCCCATGAATAATTGGTAAAGATCTCGGTTGAAATCCCACATAATAGGGAGCAGTCTTATAAATACTATGTAACGCCTCATCAAGAAGGGAGGACCCTAGAAAAACCCTAATTAGATCATGCATTGTACTGTATTACATTCGAGTAATCAATAGAGAAAAAAAAAGGAGCAAGAGCCTCCATGAGAGAGTGAATTAGCCGAGTTTCAGAGCCGGTGAATCACTATATTCCTACTGTTCAAATTCTCCTACCCCCTAAGAAACACTACATCAATGTCATTATGAAGTTGATAGTCTAGATTCACCTTTGGTCCCACGCACTTTGTTCATCCACATTAGTCTGTACCATCAGTTTGGCATCGTCTGTGGGAACGACTATTCCTGTTACAAATAAGCTGATCTCTCAGTGACTGATGATATCAACACGAAACATGAGCAGAAGCCAAACAAACCCACCTCAGATGTAGGATCAACAGGGAGCCACCAATGGCAGACAACTCGAGAACGTCCCAGAGATTGATCCTCTCATGGGGAATCCCCCTACGAATAACGAGATGGAGGCCCTTCGCCTCATCAATCAACTCTTGTTAAAGTAAAACGAAGAGCTCTTGAAGCTCTTACAGCACCCATAGGAGGCACGTCTGGCCCAAGAAGGTCAGAACAGTCGCCGCCACAAGGATCAACAACACCTTGATCCACTCAGAGAAGACAACGAAGGAGGGGAGAACAGCTAGACCTTGGGGCAGGTTCCCCAACTATCCCCTAGGAATGACCACAATGAAGAAGTATAGAGTCAAAACCAAGAAGGTGAAAAGAATGATGTATTCCCTTATCAGCCGGAGAGAAGGGAACAATATTGGAAGCAATGCTTCAAGGGCATCCAACAGGAGCTCAGCCACATGAAGGAAGCGGTTAGAAGTAAAACTCCAGTTACAATGGATGCCTTGGTGCAGCAAACTGAATCTCCATTCACGCCTAGGGTGTTGCATTTTCCCCTCCCTCAAAGTTCAGGATGCCACAGATAGAGTCATTTGATAGAATCAGGGATCCCATGGACCACCTCAACGCTTATAAAAACCAGATAGAGTTACATGGGTACCAGGACCCCGTACGCTGTCGAGCCTTTGCCATCACTTTGAAGGGTTTAGCTTTGGCGTGGTTTAACAGGCTCTCCCTAGCCTCAATCTCTTCCTTCAAAGAAATTTCCATTTCCTTCTTATCACACTTCATAGGGGCTTGGACCTATAGAAAGCTGAGATATCAACTTTTGAATATGAAACTGGGACCTCAAGAAAACCTCAGGTCTTATGTCCAAAGATTTAATTCGGAGTCGTTAAAGGTGGATGTCCCAGATGAAAAGTTTGCCATCATTGTTTTCATAACTGGTCTAGGGGTGCAATCTAAAGATTTGATATTCTCCATATCAAAAAATCTACAAGCAAGCATGTTTGAGGTGCTTGCCAAAGTAGAGAAATATATAAACGGCGAAGAAGCTCTTCTTTCTAAGGTAGGGAGCTCTTCTGCACATAGAGATAAGGGAAAGGAAGAGAAAATGAGGAACCGCAGTCCCAGGAGAGAGAGGGAAAAAAATAGATCTCTAAAGAGAGATAGATCTCCTAGAAGAGATAAAGAGCAATCCCCAAAAAGCAGGGGGAATGTTAGGGACCGCTTAGGACCCCTGTAGCCTGAACTATAGCCGAGGTATGCACCTCAGCAACATACCCCTCTCACTGCAACAGTGTTTCAGATCCTATACGAGGTGCAGAACGATAAATTCCTAAGGTGGCCTCCACGAATGAAGACAGATCTAACTAAAAGAGACCCTACGAAGTATTGCAAGTATCATAGGGATCATGGCCACCACATCGACGATTGCATTCAGCTAAAGAAGGAGATCGAATTCTTGATCCAGAGGGGACAGTTATGACGATTTGTCGCCCATGAGAACCAGAACAGGGCTCCACCACCACCGGCATCTCAGCAACAAGCCCCTACACAACACCAGCAACCCTTAAGAGAGATCAAAGTGATATCTAGAGGATTTGTTGGCGGTGGAGAATCCAGTACAGCCAGGAAAGCACACATGCGCAGGATCAGAGTTGGCGAAGCGCTGGAAGTGCACACCGTGTCCAAAATACCTCGGCTGAGCACAACCATCACTTTTTCAGATTCAAATTTGGAAGGCTGTCAGCATCCCCATGATGACTCGTTGGTGGTAAGGGCCATTATGGCTAACCAAACGGTTCATTGAGTTCTAATTGACAATTGCAGCTCGGCCGATATCATATTCGTCTCTGCCTTTGATGAAATGGGCATAGAAAGGGAGAAGCTTGAGCTAGTAAGTGCTCACTTAATGGGATTCTCAGGGGAAAGGGTGCTATCCATGGGATCCATCCAACTTGTGCTCACTATGGGGGACCCTCCTTGTCAAGCCACCACCAATGTGAAATTTCTGGTGGTTGACGCCTTTTCTGCGTACAATATGCTACTTGGGAGACTATCCCTCAACGTAATGAAGGTTATCCCCTCAGCATATCACTTGGTCGTAAAATTTTCTATAGAAAATAGAGTTGGAATGGTCCGAGGAGACCAGCGAATAGTCAGGGAGTGCTACATGGCCTCGGTAAAGTAGAAAGAGGTTGAAAATATCCAGCTAGATGAGCTTGACATGAGAGACGAGTTGGACACTAGACCCATGCTGTTAGAAGAGCTAGAGCCAGTCTAGCTTAATGAAGAGCCTGAACATATTGTTTACATGGGATCTAAGTTGAGTAGAGAAATGAAAGACTTATTCACCCAGTTCCTGAGGAAGAACATGAGGGTGTTCGCTTGGAAGCAAGAGGACATGGAAGGCATTGACTCCTCAATCATCACACACAAGCTAAACATGAATCCCATTTGCAAACCTGTTAAATAGAAGCGAAGAAGTTTTGCTCCAGAACACTAGAAGGCAATTAACGAAGACGTTAGTAAACTCCTCCACGCTAAAGCCATAAGAGAGGTGGACTACCCTACCTGGTTGGCGAATGTGGTGCTGGTCAAGAAAACCAATGGGAAATGGCGGCTCTGTATTGATTTCACCTATCTCAATCAAGCATGCCCCAAGGATAGCTTTCCCTTACCTTGAATCGACTTGATCGTGGATGCCATTGCTGGGCATGAGCTCTTTAGCTTCATGGATGCTTTCTCAGGTTATAATCAGATCAGGATGGACCCAGCGGACCAAGAGAAGACATCATTTGTGACTGAACAGGGAACTTACTGCTACCTGGTCATGCCTTTTGGATTGAAGAATGCTGGAGCCACCTATTAGCGCCTAGTGAATAGAGTGTTCCAGAAGTAAATTGGGGCATCTATGGAGGTCTATATTGACGACATGTTGGTAAAATCACTGAAGGTAGAGCTGCACATCGAGCACCTAGTAGAATCGTTCCAAATCCTCAAGGAGTACAAGATGAAACTCAACCCTGTAAAGTGCGCCTTTGGGGTATCAGCAGGAAAGTTTCTGGGATTTATAGTCAACAGAAGAGGAATCGAGGCTAACCTAGAAAAGGTTAAGGCAGTTTTGGATATGCGACCACTGTCCAACATCAGGGAAATCCAACGCCTAACAGGAACGATAGCTGCCTTGAGTCGTTTTGTATCCAAATCAAGTGACAAGTGCCAACCTTTCTTTCAGGTCTTGAAGAAGGCATTTCAGTGGGACACCCGGTGTGAGAAAACGTTCAAAGCACTGAAGGAGTACTTAAGCTCTCCCCCTGTCCTGGTAAGCCTCTTAGAAGGGGAAGTGCTTACTCTTTATTTAGCTGTCTCGAATTTCTCAACCAGCGCAACACTAGTTAGGGAGCGAGACAGAGCTCAACAACTAGTTTACTACTGTAGCAGAGCTCTAAGGGGGGTAGAGGAGAGATATCCAAAGATGAAAAAGCTAGTTTTGGCCCTGATGACTACGGCTAGGAGACTTAGACTATATTTTCAGGCTCATACTATCGAGGTTCCAACGGATTAGCCAATGAAACAAGTGTTGCATAAACCAGAGTCTTCAGGAAGGCTAGTTAAGTGGGCAATAGAGCTTAGCGAATTTGATATTAGGTATAAGTCGAGAACTGCAATCAAAGGGGAAATCTTGGCAGATTTCATCGCAGAATTCACTGTAGTAACACCCGCGGAAGCCACATTGCTAATACCTGACCTCCCCGTATGGAAACTTTCGGTAGACGGAGCTGCCAACGCCCAAGAAAATGGCATATGATTGATCCTGACCTCTCTAGATGGAGTAGACGTGGAACACACCCTCAGGTTTGAGTTTAAGGCTTCAAACAACGAGGCAGAATATGAAGCTATCATTGTTGGGCTCAACCTTGCTCATTCAATGGAGGCAGAGCACCTGAAGATCAATAGCTATTCCTAGCTTGTTGTGAAACAGATAGAGGAGTCATACGAGGCTAAGGGTGAGAAAATGGTTCTCTACCTCAGAAAGGTACATGAATTGATCAAGAAATTTGTGCAAGTTAAGTTCAAGCACGTTCCTAGAGTCAAAAATTCGAGAGCAGACGCCTTGGCAAGGTTGACAACAGTTTCACAGGAGAATTTGGATAGGTTAATTCCAGTTGAACATTTAGCAGAACCATCTGTATGCATTGAAGATGAAGAAGTTCTGCCCGTGCAAGCACCACTGAGCTGGATGGACCCCATCAGAGGGTATCTTCAAAATAGGACTTTGCCGAAAGATTCCAAAGAAGCTGCAAAACTAATGGTCAGGTCAGGCAGATTTTCTATTTTGCAAGGAAACCTGTACAAACGGGGATTTCTGACATCTCTACTCAAATGTGTGAAATATGAAGATGCTAATTACATACTCAGAGAGATCCATGAAGGAGTTTGCGGCAATCACATCGGAGCTCGAGCCCTAACAAGAAAAGCATTAAGGCAGGGGTACTACAGACCCACTATGCTCAAAGATGTTGCAGATCTAGTCAAGACATGTAAATTTTGCCAAGTACACACCAACATTCCCCACTGCCTATTAGAGCTCCTAACATCGGTGGTGAGCCCCTTGCCTTTTCAACAATAGGGTTTAGATATACTTGGCCCCCTCCCTATGGGTGTTGGACAATGCAAGTTCGCCATTATTGGGGTGGACTACTTCACCAAATGGGCAGAGGTAGAGCCTTTGGCAACAATCACGGNGTTCCCTCCCTATGAGGGTTGGACAATACAAGTTCGTCATTATTGGGGTGGACTACTTCACTAAATGGGCAGAGACAGAGCCTTTGGCAACAATCACGGAACAAAAAGTCTAAAACTTTGTCTGGAAGTCGATAATCTACAGGTTTAAAATTCCAATGGTAGTTGTTTCAGATAATGAAAAGCAGTTTGATAACCCTAAGTTCAAGAAGGTTTGTGCCGAGCTGGGGATAAAAATTTTTTTTTTTGGCCAAAGCTCATCCCCAATCCAACGGACAGACAGAGGTCACCATTCGAACAATAAAGACTGCCCTAAAAACTGAGCTGAAAGCATTGAAAGAAAAATAGATGGAGCAGCTCCATAAGGTGTTATGGGCTTACAGAACCACAATCAGGACCGCCACTCGGGAAACTCCATTTTTTTTGGCTTTTGGAACTAAAGTAGTGGCTCCCGTGGAGATAGGACTCCCGTCCCCCAGAATTGAGTTTAGTGACGCAAGACATAATGATGAGGCGCTGCTACTCAACCTCGATCTATTGGATGAGAAGAGAGACGAGGCCTTACAACGCATAAAACATTATCAAAGAAAGACAGCTAGGTACTACAACAAGAAAGTAAAGCACAGAAGTTACAAGGTAGGGGATCTAGTGTTTAGAAAGCTACTGCTTGCGAGGAAGGACCCTTCCCATGGGAAACTAGGCCCAAACTGGGAAGGTCCTTATATCATATCAAGGGTTATCAAGCCTGGGAACTATGAGCTGCAAAATGAGGAAGGAAAAATTTTGCCTCATTCTTGGAATGCAGAACACCTTAAAAGATTTTTTTAGTAAGTTTTTCTGTAATAGGATTATTCTTTCAATCAAACTGAGAACTTTTGACCCTCTCTTGTATGTACCTGCAAAAAAAAAACGCTTCCAACTCAAGGATGAGCTCTCTAGCTCATAAAACTGAGATGAGCTTGTCAGCTCATAAAACTAAGATGAGTTTTTCAGCTCATAAGACTGAGATGAGCTCTCCAACTCATAAAATTAAGATGAGCTTTTCAGCTCATAAAACGAAGATGAGCTCTTCGACTCATAAAACAAATGTGAGCTCTTCAGCTCATAGAATAAAGATGAGCACATAGCTCATAAAATACAAACGAGCTTCTCAACTTATAAAAAGAGCTCTATAGCTCATGATAAACTCTTAAATTCATAAAATAGAGCTTTGTAGCTCATGATGAACACTTTAGTTCATAAAAAGAGCTTCGTAGCTCACGATGAATACTTTAGTTTTTAAAAAGAGCTTTATAACTCATGATGAACTCTTCAATTCATAAAAAGAGCCCAGTAGCACATGATGAACTCTTCAGTTCATAAACAGAACTCCATAGCTCACTATGAATAGTTCAGTTCATAAACAAAGCTCCATAGCTCACTATGAACAGTTCAGTTTATAAAAAGAGCTTTATAGCTTAGGATGAACTCTTCGGTTCATAAAAAGAGCTTTATAGCTCACAACTTATTCTACCAGTTCACTCAAAAGGGTCCAGAAGCCCGAGAATAGAGACACATAACTAGATCCAAAATTTTAAGTTCAAGAGTCCACAGAAGAATCAAAAACCATCAAATAAGAACAAAGGCTCATACATCCAGTAGCAATATGAAGGCAAAAAAGATTACAAGAGATATTCTCAATCCTTATTTGCCTTTTAAGCGTCTCCGGAGCTCAGCAACTTCCTCCTTCAGGCGAGAATTTTCTTCTTTTAGCTCATCCCTTTCCTTTTGGGCTTCTGTCAGAAGATTTACAAGTTTCTGCCCAGATGAGGAGAACAATATTGTAGACAGAGAAGATCCAGATGAAGAAGAGGAGTCACATGCATGGCCATTTTTACGTTTTCCAGAGGAAGTACCAACGACCTCAATCTCATAAGATTCAGAAGGACAGAAATCAGCAGAATCTGGGTAAGAAACAAAGTCCATAGCGGCATCGACAGCACTGAACAGAAACAAGTTATCTGGCATCACCAACTCAGAGTAGGGCACAGACTCAACTTCAGTCATCTGATCAATTCACATCTCTTCTAACAAATTCAATTCAGGAGGACCTACCAACCAAATTAAATCCTACGATTAGGAGACTACATCAAAAGACCTGAACAAATACAGGTTATCGAGGTACTTACTTGAATAAGAATAGCTCCTCCAGGATTTGGGAACTCTGCACTCTCTATAGTGCAGCTCTATGGACCTCTAAGAATCCCCAGTAACATAAAAGAAGCGATTAACCCATCCCTCAGGAAGAGAAGAAAGGTCAAACACCAGACGCCGTAGCTTGAAGTGCTTCCACCGAAAACAGACAAAGCACGAGACCTCATCTTCCTCGACATCGAAAAAGTAGAAGAATTCTCCTACAGTGGAAAACTTGTCATCACCATGCAAGCGCTAAAACAGAAAGAAACTGATCATGATGGCCCACCCCTTGGGAGAGAGACAAGAAGGGTATAACCCACAATAAGCCAAGATGTAACCAACAGTGGGATGAATGGGAAGACACAACCCCATATCCAAAGCCCCCTCAAAGAAGCAAGTCTCCCCTCGAGGGAGATAATTACAGGGCTCGTCAAAAGATGGGGCTCGCAAAGCTAGTTCCACGTCAAGAAAGAACTTCTTCTTTATCCCGACTAAGTCTGAGGATGACAATGACGAAGGCACTAAGTAACGGGTCTGTCATTCCTACTCAATTTCACAGGAGCTTCGTTTCCTAAACAAAGGGGAGATTGAGACAGTCATTGGAGTTGCAGGAAGGCAAAGAGGAGACGTAGGAAGAAGATAACAAAGATGAAAAGCTTTTGGAGAGAATGAATGTCTACAGAATCAAGAAATTAAGATATTAAAGAATAAAGGAACATGTTGAACCCAAAGGCGGTGGACCTTTGAGTTTCCAAATTAAGGCAGCGGATATGTTTAAGGAAGACAATAAAACATGAACAATACAAGAGGAGTTAATGACATATTCTACCAATCATGAGCCGTTAAATAGCCAAGGAAGACTTGATACAACCTTGGACAAACCCAGGAGGTCAGATTTTTCCCTTGGGTATGATGGGGTTCAATAATTTAAATAGTTGGATCACATCCTAAAAGAGACTTCTCACATTTCTTTGGGCTGAGTAAAAGATGAACTCTATTCCTGAGGCACAACAAGGCTTTGTGAGTATAAGCAGCTGCTAGAACCATATTCCCAGCAAAGCTAGCAGATGCACTAAAAGCAACCATACCCTAGTCTTTACACCCAGCAACAAGGAGAAACCTTCCAAGAATGAAACCAAATTTTTAGGGGTTAATAAGCTCTGCAGACCCTAATGGAGTTCTGGGAGGTCTGCACCAAGGGTTTTCAAGCTCTGGGGAAGTAAGAGCTCAGTCAGGGGTATACATGGCAGCTCTAAGCCCCGTTGCCTCAAGGAGATCTAAACGACTCCTCGAAGCAAGGGGGCAGGGGAAAAGAGGAACACAAGCAGTTATGTAACTTAGAAAAAATGAGACAATATACAGGCTCTAAGGAAACAGGGGCTCCTAGGTAGAGGTTCGTACAAGGCCAGCATCGAGGAGCGTTAAGAGAAAGAGACTTCTTGTGGTTAGGTTAGATTAGCAAAAGGAAATAATAGCTTCAACATTTCCCCGACACTCCTCATCCACCTTAAGTATTTTCAGCACTCGGTGAGCCAAAAAAAAAAACAGCATGAGGTGCAGCATAATTTGAGAAATAAGGCAGAACTCAACCATTGACTGGGGAGGTAAGATGCCTTTCCAGAAAGGTCAGCCTGTATGGTTGTATGGACCTTTTGATACATTTCCTCGAACAAGCCTTATATGGACCTCGGGTTAGACTTCCAGAAAAGGTCATCTTCCAACAAAGTTCTCATGTATGCAGCAACATGGCCTCCATAGATTTACTTGTGATGGACCTCAGCGTCAAGTTGCTTACTTTCTTTCCCAAATCTAGCAAACCTCATGTCACTGTGAGGAATGTCAAGTCCACCATCCAATGCTCCTTTTGGGGTTGAGGTCTACTTTGAGGTTTACTTGTGTCTCTGCATAAGTTTTTTGATATTTGAGTTCTAAATATGTGCCAGTATCACAACTATAACTCAGACAGGCTGAAAGAATGGTGTGCAGCTTTTCAAAACAAGGATTATATTTCAAAGCACGAAATCAGAGCTTACATTCAAAGATACTAGACATTGACACCAGCATCACAACAATAGTTCAGAAAAGATCATGAATCAAATGTGCAAAAACAGAAGTTACGATCCAAGAATTCGAGTTGTTCAAAACAAAACTAGAAATTATTGCCTAAGATCCTAAGGTTCTGAAGACGGAGTAAGTGGATGGTCTTGCGGATCAACAGATGAAGTTTCAGTAACAAGAACGGAGCCCGACAGCTCAGGAGATAAGGGCCCAGATGGTAGAGGAGCAAAATTCTCAGGGGTGCTGGTCCTAGGAGCCTTCACTCTAGCTATTGGCGAATCTTGGGCAAGGGCCTCAGTCACGAGGTCAGCAGAGAGGGAAGTATTAATAAGATCAGCTGCAGGAGAAGACATTTCAGTGCCTTCTAGAGCCCTAACAGAAGCGGCAAGAGCCAAGGGGTTATCATCACCCTCTGAGTCAGTCTCCTCCAACTCCTCCTCAATGGGGATAGCAAAGTCGAAGTCGAGGTCTGAATAGGCCTTCTTTGCTTTATGTTGAAAGGCCAGTCATCCTAAGGCCCACTTGGTGGTGACATCATCCTTCAGCTCGGCTATTATGTCATCCCTCTCCCTGACAGTTGTCTTCTGTACCTCGAGCTCACCACATAAGCTCTCGTTCACCTTAGTCAGGGTAACATACTCCCTTCTAAGGCTCTCGAGGGAGCTCCGAGCATCGAAGGCTTCCTGGCTAGCTTTGGTCCAGGCATTAGTTTTGAGTGGTAGCTCTTCCTTGGTCATCCTCAGCTCATCCCTGACCTTCTTCTCTCTTTCCTTAGCCCTATCCTTAGCATCTTGAAGGCCTTCGTAGTCAGAGGTCTACTCCTCCATTTGCTCCTTAAGCTTTTGCACCTGAGCTCTAAGGCTCTCATTGTCAAAGGTCAACTCAGCGGCCTTAAACACGTATGTCTTCAAAGCTTTGGCAGAGTCCTCTGAAGATCGGACCCTGCCCATCAAGTTCTTCAAATGGAGAGCCATATGTGGAAAAAAGAGTAAACAGGTATAGATCAGCACAATTCAACCACGCTGAGCTAAGAAACGAGTGTAAAAATACTTACAGTGGCTATTCCTTGGAGAGCTGAGCAGAAAAAGACCTCGGGGGACATGGTAGAGGCCCTCTAAATATCGAATTCAGGGAGAATAGATGAAATGACCCTAACAGCCAACTTAACGTTGTTGAAGAAAGAGTCTTCATCAGTCTCCTAGTCCTCCCTCTTTTCGACTTTGGGACTCCACAGAGGCAGTTGAGATGGTTGCTCAGATGGTCCAAGGGGTGCAGAGTTTGGCTGAATTCCAGTAATCAGCCCTAAGGCTCCCTCAACCTCAAAAGAGGTGGGGAAAGCCAGACCTGGCTTAGAAGCCTTTTTGGGAGCAAACTGGGCCCCTTGAAGAGGAAAAGGGGCCGGGGATTGATATGAGGGAGTTTGTCCTCCTTTGCTCAAGACAGGAGAAGAGGGCACTCCTAGTTTTTGCACTTTAACCCTGTCAACGAGGCTGCCTCCAGAGCTGGTCTCAGCCTTCCGTTTGTCACTTTTTCTACTCTTCTTCAATAGGTCAACCTTAGCCTAGAGGTCCTCAGGGGTGGATTTCATTATGGAGGAGCCTAGGAGATTTGAACCAAGCAAGTTAAATAGGAGAGAGGAAAAAAAAAGGGAAGGTAAGGGAACCAACTTAGAAAGTGTTACCTTCTATGTCTTCAGGTCAAACAAGTGAGATGGGGAGCGGAACTTCTATCGATACCTCAAGAGGACTAAATCCCTGTGTTACTAAGACCTAGGGCTTGATGAGCTCGGAGTACTTCTCTGGACTACACTTCTCCAACTTTCGCTTCACCTTCTCGTCCTCAACACTGAGCTCAGGTCAAATGCCTGAAAAACAAAACAAGGAGAGCAAAGGTCAAAAAGGCAACTCAATAATTTTTAAACCAAAGCTCAATCAGTTCAAACAATGACTCACCTAAGTTATCAGGGGCGGACCAAGTTCTAGGGATATCCAAAGTGTTAGTGCTGTCAGCAGGGTTGTACTCCCAGTTGGTGCCCCCAACGAAAAAAAATTGTTTCTTCCAACCCTTATGGGATCTCGGGAGATGAGTAATAATCTGCCTAGCCGTGGTTCGCTTGGAGATATATAAGAAACCCTCTGATAAGGTGAGCTTGACATTAAAAAGATCCACAAGCAAGGAAAGGTTAGGGACCCCGAGCTCATATTTTTTAAATAAAACTAGAAGACCCACTAGTACACCCCAAAAATTAGGGGAGAACTGAGCAAGGCAGACGTTGAAGTGTTGCAAAACACTCTTGATGAAGGGATGCATAGGGAAGCGAAAGTCATTCTCAAAAGTGGCCACAAAGAAATAGACTTTCTTATAAACTTGGACAACATACGGGGTGTATTTATCTGGACACCAAGGCTGGACACCAGGAGGAAAATCGTAACGAGCATTGTGAATTTTCAAAAGAGAATAGTCAACCACACTAGGTCCTATGAGCTCAGCATGCCTAAAGGTAGCCCCTGTGCCCGTTGCGCTGTCAGAGACTCCTACCCCACTCACCTTGCCCTTACATTTGTTAGGATTAGAGGGCACAGAAGAAGACGGTGGGGGTGGTTCCTCAGTATTTTTCTCGGCATCGACAACATCTACACTGGAGAAATTGTCGATTTCCTCGCCCACATCCCCTAAATCAGTGTCCTCTTTGGCAGACCTTTCCCCCAAGAGAGGAACATAGGAGCGAGTAGCTCTGGAAGGAGTAGACATGACTAGACAAGAGAAAGGTAAATTGAGAGAATGGTAGAGAGGAGGAATACTAATTAAGCACCCCCTGATAACCCTAGGGTCAACGCAGTAGCTTCCAACAACAAGGATTCGCACGATAGAAAACCAGTCCACGAAGTGGGGAAGAGGAGACAAGTAGTTGTTTTGATTCCAAAAGTAAAAGAATCGAAAAGCCCAAAAATACAATGGCCACCTCGAATTCGAGGGATCCAGAATGAGAAAAGGTGAAAAGGGGGCAAAAGGGCGTACCTAGTTATGAAAGAACAACGAACAGTAACCTAGAGCAAAATGGAAGAAATGGGATAATGCGAATCTTCAAATCGAATCCACAAAACTCGATCTTGAACGAGGAATCAGAGAATTCCAAACTAGAAAGTCAAGAAATCACAAGAAGAGAGAAGCAGTAGAGAAGTTGAGCAGTGGAAAAGGGCAGTTCAGATAGCCGTTTGAGCATTTAAAGCTTAAGAGACGTGGGCTGGAACGTGCACGAGAAACGAGAAATTCATGATTGCTAAAAACTGTCAAAAAGGCCTCACTCACGTGCAAGCCAAGGTCAGCCACGTGTAGATCAACTCAGTTTAAAAAAAAAATAGCTCAACCCCTGCCTAAGTCGACTTGAACCAGGGGCTGGGGGGCAACTGATGATACCTCAAACAAGCCCCAACTGTAAGCTCAGGAAAGGAGGTCAGGTCAGGAGGTTAGGAAAGACACGGTGAACTCAAAGAACCAGAGGTAGAGCTCCCCTTGGGGAGATCGTAGCAGAACCGACCAGGAAACAGCTAGGTGACTACAAAAATTGAGTCCAATGAATAAGGAGCAGCCTTATAAATACTATGTAACGTCTCATCAAGAAGAGAAGACCCTAGAAAAACCCTAATTAGATCATGCATTGTACTGTATTACATTCAAGTAATCAATAGAGAAAAAAGGGAGCAAAAGCCTTAATTAGAGAATGGATTAGCCAAGCTCTAGAGCCAGTGAACCACTATATTCCTACTGTTCAAATTTCCCCATCCCCTAAGAAACGCTACATCACTTTCATTATGAAGTTGGCAGCCTAGAATCACCTTTGGTCCCACGCACTCCATTCACCCATGTTAGTCTGCACCATTAGCAGTAATTGAAAGTAAAGAGAGATGGATGAGACAAGATTTATAATAGTTCGGTCAACGTGACCTACGTCCACTCTTGAATGACTTTGGTCACCGAGTACTTTTATTAGCTCAAGGATAAAAGGAGCAAATAGTACAAGCTTTGAGAGGGAGAAAAAAGTTGTGCTCAGGTAAGAGTGTGATCTTGCCCCCTAAGTGTTGGTGGGACTTACAATTTATAGTCGCTCTTCTAACAGATTTGGGCGAGGTATTAGCAACTACATAACTATTCTAGTGGAGCTCACGACTTCTCCTCAACAGGCTAGACAATTGCGATACTCTCCATGAGATTCGATCAAAAGATGACGTGGGTGTTGACTCCTTCAAAGGGGAAGAGGATTGGATGACCCTGCATGCTCCAAGGTGGTAGAGGAGGAAGGTTGGGTGCCTGAGGTGGAGACTTGGGCGTCTGCGGAGGAGAGCTGGGAGCCTGCAGAGGAGAACTGGGTGCCTGCGAAGGGGAGCTAGGTACCTACGCAGGAGACCTGGGCACTTGAGAATGGCCTTGCATGCTCCTCTACTGATGTAACTCGTGGAACATGATGAACTTGACCGGGTGCAAATTTCTTTGGGCTTGGTTAGCTGGACCTCTTGGAGTTGGGCATTTGGGCTTGTAACATGAGTTAGGCCCTTGAATTTGTCTCATCATTTGCCCCCTAATACCTTATGTCCAATGGAACTTGAAAATGAGGGCATTCGATTAAGTTTGAATTTTCGGCTGACTGGCACAACTGAAAAAACTTTGGGAGGCCAAAACATCTGCTTCCAAGCCCTTTTTGGACTTTTTATAGCATCAATCATAGCCAAAGTCTGTGGGTCTTGTAGAGTTCCCCGACAGTTTCGATTTGATATATAATAAGCCTCCTTTTGAGTAACGGAGTAAAAGTTACGGTTAAACTTTCGAGCAAACAACTCAGCGAGCGATTTGGGTGAGCAAACACTGATTTGGGCGAGTAGGGGGTGTCCTGGGTGAGCTAGAGGTGTCCTAGGCGAGCATAAATTTTTTTTTTTTTAGAAAAAAAAAACTTTGGGAGACCAAAAAATTTGTTTCTATGCCTTTTTTGGACTTTTTATACAATCAGTTATAGCCAAAGGCTATGGGTCTTGTACGGCTCATTGAGAGCTTCAATTTGATATATAATAAGCCTTTGTTTGGAGTTAAGGAGCAAAATTTACGGTAAAAATACTGAGCAGACGCGCTGGACGAGCGATTTTGGGTGAGCAGCAGCTTCTGGGCGAGCTTGGGGCTACGTCTTGGGTGAGTCAGGGCTGCCTTGGGCGAGCTTGGGGCTGCCTTGTGCGAGCCTGGAGTTGCCTTGAACGCCTTCGGCGAGCTCCACTAAAGTAGATGGCATGGTGGGCGCTAGCATGGGCATGTAAGGGCTGGGCGTTAGCAGGCCCTAGACGCTTCTCCAACTATCTCGTTTGGGCGAGCACATATGATCATACACTCCTCCAGGTGCTGGGCCGCCCCGTTTGGGCGAGCATAGAGCGTCAGACACCTTTCCAGGTGTTGGGCTGCCCCGTTTGGGCGAGTATAGAGCGTTAGACACCTCTCTAGGTGCTGGGCTGCCTCGTTTGGGCGAGCATAGAGTGTTAGACACCTCTCTAGGTGCTAGGCTGCCTCGTTTGGGCAAGCACATAGGATCAGACACTCCTCCAGGTGCTGGGCTGCCCCTTTTGGGCGAGCATAGAGCGTCAGACACCTCTCCAAGTGCTGGGCTACCTCGTTTGGGCGAGCATAAAGCGTCAAGAACCTCTCTAGGTGCTGAGCTGCCTTGTTTAGGCTAGCATAGCGCGTCAGGCACCTCTCCAGGTGTTGGGCTACCTCGTTTGGGTGAGCACATAGGATCAAACACTCAACGTGCTGGACTGCCTCATTGTGGGCTCCTTGGGTGAGCCTGGGGCTGTCTTGGGAGAGTCTGCTTGTGATGACAAAAATAATGTTATTCCAAACATTAAAATATCTCACACAATTACTTGGAGAGAAAGGTAGGCTGCTTGCGCGAGAGCAAAGACAGAGTTGGAGAACTGCTCGTGAGAGAGCTACACCTTTTAAGACCTAGCTTTTGGCGACCCATGAGAGAGTCTTTAAGCTTGATGTATAGGCTGCTTGTTTGAGAACAGTGCGGAGGCCAAGCTTTTTTGGCGACCCGCGAGAGAGCTACTAAGCTGGAGATAGGTTGTCTATTTGAGAACAGTGCAGATGCCAAACTTTTTTGGCAACCCGCGAGAGAGCTGCTAAGTTGGAGATAAGCTGCCTGTTTGAGAACAGCATAGAGGCTAAGCTTTTTTGGCAACCCGTAAGAGAGCCGCTAAACTGGAGATAAGCTGTCTGTTTGAGAACAGTGCAGAGGCAGGTCAAGCTTCTAGTGATCTGCTAGATTATTCACCTCGCCTAGACCTGTTGATTTCCTTAACATTCATATATTTTTGAGCATTTGCCAATAGTTCTGGCATGCTCTTTAGTGATCGTTTCATTACTGAAAAAAGGAATCTAGATGAGTGAGGCCTTCTAGAAAGACGGTCATGGTGACTTTTTCATTGGGCTCCTTGATTTGGAGGACCTCATTGTTAAAATGAGTGAGGTAACTCCTCAGACTCTTATCTCAATCATGTTTTATGTTAAGCAGATGGGTGGCAGGCTTTTGTTGGCAGTGTCTACCAATGAACTGTACCACAAATGATCTGCTCAGTTCGGCGAAGGAGCCTATGGAGGCCGAGGTGAGTTTGGCAAACCATTGTCTCGTTGATCCCTTCAAAGTAGTTGGGAATGCCCTACACATAATTTTATCGGGGACGTTGTGCAGTTACATTAGGGTCTTGTAGGTTTCGAGGTGATCAAGTGGATCATTCATTCTGTCAAAGGTCTCCACATATGGCATTTTAAACTTTTGAGAGAGGAGGTAGTTTGCCACGTCAGGTTTGAAAGTCGCGTCTATCTGCCTTACGAGGTAGTCCACTGTCTCGGGTTCCAGCACCTTCATGGCGTTGAAGACGTCACCCAGTTAATTTTGTACTTCCTTAATTTTCTCGTCCTAATGATTGAGGGCTCCTTTGGAATGATCATTAAAATGACTCTCATGCTCCATATTTTGGTTTTCATTCTCAACTTCTTGGAGATGAGAGTCTTCACCATGGGAAGTACGAGGAGCTGGCAGAGGATCTGGAGGTCTCTCATGATGGGCTCCCCTGTGTGAGGCACCCAAAAGGACTCCAAAAGGGGGCGCCCAGAACTGCATGGACACTCAAATGGGGAGCAGCAAGTTGTGGAGTTCCTTGATGTCTAGGGCGTGGAGCTCCTTGAGATCTAGGACGTGATAGCTCCTTGATGTCCAAGGTGTAGAGCTCCTTGAGGTCCAGGGGGTGGAACTCTTTGATGTCCAGGGCGTAGAGCTCCTTCATGTCCAAGACGTGGAGTTCCTTGATGTTTAGGGCGTGGAGTTCCTTGATGTCAAGGGCGTGGAGCTCCTTGAGATCTAGGACGTGGAGCTCCTTGATGTCCAAGGCATGGAGCTCCTTGAGGTCCTTCAAGTTGTGTTCCTCCTTGTCCGGCGAGCATGAGTTGTAGGATCTGTTGGTTTTGGGCCACCAACTGCTGCATGGTCTCCAACATTTTCTGAGGATTTGGAACTGGAGTATTTGGGACAGGGTTGATAGGTGGAGTAGCAACCTCCTCCTCTCGTTGTGGATTATCCTCAGGTTGATTCATGGATCTAGTGGTGATCGCCATAAGTTCAACAGAGGGAGTGTTTAAAAGTGAGAATTTAGTCTTTCCCACAGACAACATCAAACTGATGATGCACAAAATGACTTTGCACACCACCTGTCAAGTAATTGAAAATAAATGCAGTAATTGAAAGTAAACAGAGATGGATGAGACAAGATTTATAGTAGTTCGGTTAACGTGACCTACATCCACTCTTGAATGACTTTGATCGCCGGGTACTTTTATTAGCTTAAGGGTAAAAGGAGCAGAGAATACAAACTTTGAGAAGGAGATGAGAGTTGTGCTTAGGTAGGAGTGTGATCCTGGCCCCCAAGTATTGGTGGGTTATACAATTTATAATCGTCATTCTAACAGATTTGGGCGAGGTATTAGCAACTACATAACTATTCTAGTGGAGCTTACGACTTCTCCTTAATGGGCTAGGCAGTTGTGGTGCTCTCTATGAGATTCGGTCAAATGATGACATGGGTGTTGACTCCTTTAAAGGAAAAGAAGATAAGACTCTTGGATGACCCTGCATGCTCCAAGGTGGTAGAGGAGGAAGGCTGGGTGCTCGAGGTGGAGACCTGGGCGTTTGCGGATGAGAGCTGGGCACTTGCGGAGGGGAGCTGGGCAGCTGAGGATGGCCTCACATGCTCCTCTACTGATGTGACTTGTAGAACCTAATGAACTTGACCAGGTGCAGACTCCTTTGGACTTGACTAGTTGGACCTCTTGGAGTTGGACCCTTGGGTTTGGCTCATCAAAATTGAATATTAATTGGAATTAAATTGATTAAATATGTGTTAATTGGATGAAAATGAATTTTAATTTCATGAAATTGAATTTCAGTTCGATATTAATTTTGTGAAACTAATTATAAATTAAATAAATTGATGTTAATTTGACTAAATTAAAATTTTAAATTTTAATTTAGTGTTCATATGATGAAATTAATATTTGAATTGATGAAATTAAATGTCATTTTAATAAAATTGAAGTTCAATTATTGTTAATTTGGTGAAATTGAATATTTGTTTGGTGAATTGAAAGACAGTTTGGGGGTGTGTGTAACAACCGATATAAATAAGGATGTGTATTTGTTAACTCTTAAAACAACTATTTTTTATTTTATTATATAATATATATTCGTATATATATCTATGTATATGCATATTTATATGCCTATGTGTGTGTATATAAAAAAGAGTTATTTAACTATGATTAAATAATTTTAATATTAGTCAAACAAAAATTTAATCTAAGGTCAAATTAAGTAATAAGTATATGACAAAGAAAGGAACATTTTATTAGGGGTAGTAATGTCATTTACTATTTTATGTTACATCTATTAAAAACAAAATCTGACAAAGAGTGACAATGATATTTTAAAAACTATAAAAAGTGTCCCTGTAATTAAGATATTTTTCGGAGGTGTCAATGAACTCTACTCATAAATTGAAATTTCAACCATATACAAAAATAAAATGGTATAAAGATTCAACTAAAATCACGTGCTCAAACTCATAAGGTTCGAATTCGTGAAATTAAAGTTCAACAGCAGGATAAAAGTCATTAGACCAGACGCTAATGTCTTCATAAATAATCCTTAACTCACCCAATCTACCAAGCTTTCTCTTTCTGGCTCTTGGTGTTATACACCCACATCCCTCCGTTCCATGCATA
>CAUOFW020004613.1:1311068-1331319 GCA_963454935.2 Ilex paraguariensis | reverse complement strand
ACCCCCCCCCCCCCCCCCCCCACCCAAACCAAAAAAAAACACACATACACACCCACACCCCCAAAAAACAAATTACAAAGATTTCTATATATGTCCACTAATAGATAGAAACAGGAGTTTTGTTAAGGAAACGGTCTTGAGCTTATATAGTTTGGAAGTGTTTTTAATCAATATTACTATCTATATAATAAAATATAATATAATTTAAATTTTAAAAAATAAATAAAATAATTTTTATTTTTCGCAGTTAAAATATCTTTAAATTTACTTTAAACTTAATCCGATGACTAATATTAACACTCAAAATTCAATAAGAAAAATAGGTCATTAAGGGTGTGTTTGGAGTGATTTTTTAAAAGTGTTTCTAAAACTTATAACTTTTTATAAGTACTTAAAAAAAAAAAGTGTTTGGAATCGCCCTACCATTACCACCACCACAACTACCCCTACTATCACCACCACCACTACCTTTGTCATAACCACCATCACCACTACCACACATTACCCTACCACCACCATCACCATTACCATTACCACTACCCCATAACCATCACTATCGCTGCTGCCACCCTACCACCACAATTATCCCAGTAACACTATAGTTGCTGCCACTACCACTCTGGTCACCCCACCACCAACACCACTCCCACCGCTCCACCACAACTATTATCGTCACTGTTCCATCATCACCCCTACCACAACTACAATCATTCTATCACCCCTACCACAACTACTATCATTCCACCACCCCACCACCACCACCACCCCCTACCGTTGCCACCACTTCCCCACCATCACCAATATCACCACTTACCACCGATTGTTACCACCGTCGTCCACCGCCACCACCCACCACCCACTACCATCGTCATCTAATTCTTATATTTATTACAACTACCACTATTATTCCGCTATCACCGTCGCCTACTGTTAACACCCACCACCACCAATCGTTGCCCACTATCACTGTCAGTCACTGTTACCCACACCAACCACATTTACCACCACCAACCACCATTACCCGTCATCGTTCACCACTGCTGCCACCCACTGTCACCAACCCCTTACCACCACCCATCACACTATTGCCAAACAATACCCGTCATTGCCCATCATCACCGCCCACCACCACAACCCACTGCCACCACCGACGTAGCTCCACCACCACCACTATCAACTACCATCACTAACGCCCACCACCACCACTGCCAACACCATAACTATCGCCCACCACCATCCACACTCACAACTATTGTCACCTATTACTGCTACTACAACATCGTCACCTAAACCCCCACCATCATTATCACCATTGCAATCCACGGCTGTCACCGCCACCACAGTCGTCGCCACCACACCACAATCATCACTGTTTTCTCCACCATCGCTATCATTCAGCACTATTGCCACCGCTCACCACCACTACCATTGGTGCTTAAATTTCTTTTTTTCTCCTTTTTGTTTGTGATTTCATTTTGAGTATAAATACAAATATATTTATTTTTAATTATTTTTTTTATTACTCCATATCTTCAAGCATAAAAAATAAATAATATATCTATAATAGGGAAATCTTACAAATAGATATCACCCATGTCTGCCCTTAGATCTATCATTGCACTAAATGAATCAAAAAGTGTAATGTCTCGTTTGATAGCATTTTTTTAAAGTTTTTTTCAATTTTTTTGTTTATTTTTTTAACTTCCTATCAGTTTGCATGTTTTTTTTTTTTTTGAGAAATCACTCTCTGTACCACAAACAAATTTAAGAATTCTCAATTTCTATCCTCAAAGATTAAAATTTCTATATTTCACTTTCTATTACCCCCCCCCCCCCCAAAANATCTATAATAGGGAAATCTTACAAATAGATATCACCCATGTCTGCCCTTAGATCTATCATTGCACTAAATGAATCAAAAAGTGTAATGTCTCGTTTGATAGCATTTTTTTAAAGTTTTTTTCAATTTTTTTGTTTATTTTTTTAACTTCCTATCAGTTTGCATGTTTTTTTTTTTTTTGAGAAATCACTCTCTGTACCACAAACAAATTTAAGAATTCTCAATTTCTATCCTCAAAGATTAAAATTTCTATATTTCACTTTCTATTACCCCCCCCCCCCCAATATATTAAAAATATTTGATGTAGAACTAGTGGTTGCTGATTATTTGAAGACCACCGTGCAACAAAGGACCAAAGAAAAAAAGTGATAGTAGAGGCAAAATAATTTAGACTCGAAATTGATTGAACTCAGTGGTGTTTGATCTGGATCTGGCCAACGATCAAGACTCGTGGTTTTGCTATGAGCTCCTTTTGTTTAAGGTCGAATTCTATCATTCAGACCCTCAAAACTTTATTTTTGTCATTTTCTGAAGAAATTCAAAAATTAATAATAAATCATATGAGATTCTAAATTCAGTATCATCAATTGGGTTAGACTCTAGATGACGCGTGTTTTTATATTAATTAGGTAGATTGCAATTTTTCGTTTTTGATAATTTTCGTATAATTAAAAATTTTACTTTTATTATGGGGACGATTAGGGTTTTGATCATTCCTATAAATATTCTATTATTATTCATTGAATAATATATCTTTTTCAAACTTATTCTCTTGTTATTTCTCTGTGAATTCAGAGTACTTTTGTTCTATACATTTAAAATCGTAGTGTTCTTTTTGTTTCGTTATTCTGCTACGTCAATCTATATAATAAAATACATAACAATTTGAATTTTTATCCTCCTATATATTTTTCTCTCAAAAATATTACATCACTCATTTCTATCACATGTTGAATAATTTAATATTTTATTAATTTATAATTTAATATAATTTTTATTTTAGACATTATTCATACGTGACAGTATGTATACACATGTTGATAAAATTTTATCAAATTACTTATTTGGAAAAAAAAATTGTTAATATTTTTAAGAAAATAATGGGTAAAATAAATTTTAAATAATGTAATCAAAGAAATAAAAGAAAGAAAAAGTTTTATTTTATATAGTGAGATCGATCTTTTTGGTATTCGAATTATATGTTTTATTGTGCCTTCAAGCACAAGTTAGGGGTAGTACTATAATATGTCATTTCTGTTAACTTTTGTTATTTATTCCGTCATAAACTAACTTATTGGCATTGACAAAATTTTTGACGAAATGAACAACAAAAGTTACGCTGACGGAATGAAAACAAAGTGCAATTCACCCATTTTTTTTTTTGCTTTCTTGTTGTCTATGTTTTGCTCCATTCCCCAAAATTTACATATTAAGATGCATACATTTTGTAATATATTACCGAAAGGATCGTCTTCATTGCCCAAGATATTACCGAAAGGATCGTCTTCATTGTCCAACTAGATTAGATAGACTTACAGTTGAGCCAAAGGGACAAACCTAAACAAACTCTTCTAGTCTAAGATTTTTATCAGTTTCTAGTCAAAGATTACATTAAACAAAGAGTTTGTGAATGTTCGCACCGTAAAATATCGAAGGTTTTGCTACCAAAAGGGCAGACAGTCGCCTTAGACCAAGCCAACAGCCCTTTACACCCTCATGTCTGAAAAACACAGACTCAGGCTTTCTCGGTACGTGTCTTAAACCCTCTCGTGAGTCCAAAGTCAGTGGTGATAATTGAATGCTTTTGACTGGTCTTTATTTAGGAACCAGCCTTCTACCCCGTGGAAAAGGTCTTTCTAGACATTCTTGAAATTTAAGCACATGAAAAAATTCAACTTCCATTAGAGAGAGATTTTCTATGAATATCAAGAGTAGCACTAACGACGTGCCTTTGGTTTTGGCATACCTCTATTCTGATGAGGGCGAAGGGGGAGGCTTTTTAAAAATTTAGATAAACAAATTGAATCGAAAATCTAAGGCAAGCTTTTTCTTGCTCCTAATGAGCTTCAAAGAGACCTTACTCACTAGCAAATAGGTGCAAAAACGAGTTTTCTTGCCCGATTGCTAAATATCTGCAGGTGATCATGGATGACCTTAATTGTATTTTGATGCTTAAAGGTTCCAACATTCAAAACAATATGTCAATTTTTTTTTTGGGTGAAGTAGACTAAAAACATGCACAATAAAGTCCTTAAAGAATGAACGACACAAAAAAAGGGTGTCATAGAAGTATCAGAAGTCCGAATGAGTGCACAATAAGATCTCTAATTAAAGATATGAAATAAAAAATTGATCTTTATCTTCGTTATTAGAGGTTGTTTGACTGGCCACCACTGTCTTAACCCCATGTGGCTAAAGTCATGTGGGGGGCATACTATTCTTTTGGTGCAAATTGATTAAAATCTCTCTCTCTCTCTCTCCTTTTGCCCCTTTATTCTTCCACCAAAACTACTTGGGTTTTAACTAATTTCAGCATCTCCAATGATACACCTTTTGGATCGATGTTGATGCGGGTAATGAGTTTCAATATTTTATAGTTTTCTGTGTCTCGAGGGCAACTGTATTTTCTATTTGGCTTGAATTCTTTCGACTTGACCTTTGTTTATGTAAAAAGTAGGTGTTGCTCGGCCACCACCATCTTTCCATATGCCCGTCTAAAATTAGAAACGAGTATACATAAAAATTTAAAAAAAATCACAACAAACTATGTGAAATATGTGAAGAATCTCTTCAAGACAAAATCACATTGGATGTTTAATGGAGAAGTTTCCAAGCTCCTACAATTAGTGGGCTCAACCTTCAAGTTTTTTCCTTTCTATAAGTTAATGAAGAATTTTATCTCTTAGCTTATATTATCTTTCAATCATATATAAGGTTCAAAGTTGCTAAATACGTTTTGGTTCATGCTTATTGCATCTACTCAAATCATCGGCATCTACAATTGTTACTTATATTCTACCTTAATTATTATCTGAATTCTTTAAAACTAAGTCTATATCTGATATTGTCTTCTCGTAGACTTGACAAGATATATTAAAAATTATCGGTCGTATAGAACCAAAGTAAGTGGCGAAATTGATCCTTAAACTAACAAGAGCAATATTATTGTGACTTAATTTATTAATATAATTTATAGACTTAATTCATTGTAATTTTTTGATTCACTGTTGACCCTATCAAATATTAGAATTTAGTGTTGATCCAATAACTTTTATGATAACACTTCGTTATGTCAACAATAATCTATCTTTCACTGTCCTTAATTTTCATTTTGTTTTCTCTAGGACACAGAGGACCTAATCCCCGAGTCACGTGGTGGCTTCGATCCGTCGGTATCTGCCAACTCATTCACTGCTATTTCACTTACGAGTCAAAGCTCAGTCAAGCATGCCAGCCCCTCCTCCTTCCGGAGGATTCCTCCCACCACTCTCTCTCTCTCTCTCTCTCTCTCCTTCTCTCTTTACTGTTCACTCGGTCAAAAAGTTATCAAAAACTTAGCTAAAAACATTTAAAGCAATTCACCTCTTCCCAAACCCGATGCCCCATCCTTTAATGTGACTCCTGTTGTTTTCTTTGCCTGCAATGGAAACCGTAACCACCCAACTCTAAATCTGACTACATGACATCCATTTATCTCATCCCTCTTTTCAATTCATCATTTAATTCCCGTCCTGAAATAAAGAATGCCACACATGTATCCTTGCATGTCCTCATTCCCACCATTGAAATTCACATGCACTTAGCCCCAAAATAAAAGAAAAAAACAAATGTAATTGCAATTAACACTTATATACAAATATATAGACGCTTGAGATAAAAATTTAACCCAATTTAAGTTCGCATAGTATTATTAGAGTTGAGGTCTCTAGTTCTTGGAACCTATGCATTCCAGTTCTAACTTGGTTGCAATAAAAATAAATTCAAACTGAAGTTGATCTGAGATTAAATATTTTTATATGTAAATGAATCCCGCTTAACTTATGAACCCCTTTAATCCCACCCAAATAACAACTACATAGTGCATTGTCAGTGCGTAAGAGTCCAAAATTGCACTAAAAGTTTGAGATAAAGCACGAAAACTGAAGTGACAAATTGGCTTCATCCACAAAGCCATAAAACCACAACCAGGGTCCCGATTCTATCAAAGATTTGGTCATCACTGAATGCCAAAGACCATGAGATGACAAAACATCACATCATGACATGAGATGCATGTACTCAAAAAGACATGCATCAAATGTCCCCCTCTCCCTCTGATATTAATACAAACATCTACTGATGAATGGTTAGAGCAGTGCTAAGGGGGTCCCGGGTAGAATTTATATGGAGAGTTCATTTTCTCTCTCCTCCACTTCCACCATATGTTTTGTTTGAATGCTCCATGGCATGCTTAGTCATGTACAACAAAAACTCCGAGCACAAAGGTTTTGGGGTTCCTCCAATGAGCCCCAGAATCTCCTTCTCCAATGACTTTGCAGAGTCCAGCCATTCTCATCAGCAGAGGATTATCAAACACGACAGGAACCCTAGAGATGCTCCAGTGTCCTCGGACTTTGAATTTTCTGTGGCAAATTACTCCATGATGAGTGCTGATGAACTTTTTTCCCAAGGTAGGTTGTTGCCATTCAAGGAAAGTTGCACCAACAAGACCACTCTCAGAGAGGAGCTATTGGCTGTTGATGAAGACGATAGTCAGATCTCAGTGAGGCCTCCTAAGGGTTCTTCTACAAGGTGGAAGGGGCTTCTGGGTCTGAGAAAAACCCACATTGGGTCCAAGAAAACTGATAAGGGTGATGGGTCTGTAGGACAAAGGTCTGGTTTGGTTCAAGAAGAGACTCATGCATGTCAGCAAGGCTTCACAGGTGTGTACAAATCTGTTAATTATGAACATGCAGTACTAAAGTTTTTGGTCTCATCATAATTCAAAAGGGTTGGTTTGTCTGATTAGGGTTTTGTTTTGTGTGTGTGTGTGTGTGTGTGTGTTTGCAGGGTCTGAACAATGATGGAGATACCAAGTTGCAGGGAAGAGTAGATTATGGTTGTGATGGGATTGTAGAGATCATAAGGGGAACAATTTTTTTTTTGGAGAGACTTGTTAATTGTTATGACTTGTAGTTTCATCGGAGATTTGGGTAAATTTTTTAGCTAGAGCAGTTGTAATTTGTGTTAGCAGAGATGGAGTTTGACTTTTGGTTCATCTTTTTTGGAGCTTCAATGTCCTCTTTCATTTTGATCTTTTTTTTTTTTTTTGGATAAAACTATAACCACTCATACTAACAGTGTGAGGGCCATAGACGACATATAAACTCACGCACACATTGAAAGCTATACGACGTGGTCTTTCATTTTTCAATTTGATCTTGAAGGTTGTTTTTTGTACAAAATATTTGCAGTTGCAGAAATGGGTGATGTTGAGCACTGATAGATCTATTTTATGCATTTTTTGTATTAGCAAAGACTCCTTTTTTGTCGTATTGGAAGATCGAGAAACACTTGGTATTATCAACTTTATTATAATCAACAACTGACCAACCTTTTGACTCAAATTTTGATTAAAAATTTAATTTAATATAAAATATTTTTAGCATACAAATTCAAATTTAAAGAAGTATAAAATTTGTTAATTAAAAATTAAAAATTTTCTTGATTTGAATAATAATTCGAATCTCTTTCCCTTTGAATTTAAATTTAACTCAATATTTTTTTATAAGGTTGGTGTTTTGCCACCCAGAATCAATTTCCCAAAACGAACCTATCAGGATAGTTCAGATGCTAGAGTTTTCGTGTGGGGGTTAATAATATCGCCATGTCTCAAGTTTTGAAGGAAAAAACTTGAAGATTCCACAAAATCATATTAAGTTTTTTGTTTTCGATAAATTACATCCACCAGGTTTGATCAAATAATAATGAGTTCCTCTTTTATTTGAAAAAAATACTACACTCCCTTTTGGTTTGAGTGTCTATAATACATTTCCCCAGTCGTTGGTGTTCCGTTAGAGAGACGTCAAAAATTTAATGATGTAAGCAATTTATTTTTTTAAAATTTCAACATTGCCCTTATATAGATTGTAGCTAAAGTCAATTGGTTGCCAAATAATCCGCATCCATGTTAAAGACAACCTATACAATACCCTCCCTATCGTCTCCTTTTCTCTGCTCACGCCTCTCCTCCACCTCGCTCGACGCTACCATTACCCTCTTCATGCCAAAGATTCCACCACCATCAGCTTTACTACCACTTGAAACTCTAAAGCCCCCTCCCAGTTAAATCACCACCAAAAATCACAACTCCGTTCAGCATCGCCCAAAACACAATCATCAACTACCCAAAAATACCATCCACCTTCAGCTAGTTGACTGTGGTTTTCAATTGTTATATAAGGGGTGGGTATTTTGTTGGTGGGTGAGCAGCGGGGGTGGTGGTTTAGTTCGAGTGGTTCTGAATTGTGGTGGTTTTATGAGGTTATATAGGTGGGATTTGATTGGGTTATGATGGGTGTGGCATTTCGAGTTTCAGGCTGGCAGTGTAGTGGTGGTGGTAATGGTTGGGTTGAGGCTGGTGAAGCAGTGGTGGTGATGTGATGATGCCATATGGTGCAATGGTGGCTTGGGTATTGTACTTGTGTACTGCCTTTTGGGGGGTTTATGGTAGCGGTGGCAGTGTGGAGGTGACTTGGGTACTTTTTGTGGTTTTGGGTGGTAGATTAAGCACAATGTTGTGGTGGATTTTGGAGGCTTTGTTGTGTTCTTGGTTTAGCTTTGTGGTTGTGCCGGTGAAGTCTATCGTGTGTGTAGGTGGTTGATGGAGGGGTCTCCAATCTAAGTTTTAGATTGAGCACAAAATAAATCAATTAAAAAATTAGAAATTTATGACATTATAGTCATTTTTTATGATGCCGTTATTCAATATATTTTTTATCACTAATAAGGGAGATCAGTGTTATTTTTCAAATAATAAGGGGTCTTATTATTATTATTTGATCAAACCTCAAGAAAATTAGTTGTAATTTACGCCAAGTATTTCTGTTCATACAAAATCTTAAATTGGGTATTAAGAAAAACTTGAGATTGGAATATAATTATTCACACACACCTTATAATAAATATTTATTTACATAAACGAAGAGATGTAGGTACGTTCGTACGTACATGAAGCTCTATTGAGATTTAGTTTGACTGGCAGTCAACAGTCAATACGACAGCTAAGCCATAGCTGTGAATCCTGTTGGGATCCACGAGGCCCAAATTAATCCCTCTGACAAATATGCAAATTTTGTGTTCCAAAATGAATTCCTCTTTGTACCACCCAAGTCCTCCATATTTATGGTAATTCTCCTACACTGAAAAGAAAATTTATGGTATTAAAAATTATTATTTTTTAAAAATGAAAGTATAATTACTTCAAGTAGCTAGTAATTAATCATAAAATATTATGATCAATTAAGAATACTTTAAATTAATTATATCTTTATTTTTAAAAATTATAATTTTAACTTTAAAAGTTATCACTTAATATTATTTTAGAATGGATCATAATTTTTACCATTATAACTTCTATTTCAAAACATTATCACTTGAACTTACATTTAAAAATTTTAATACCACCCATGCTTAACTCATTTCATTCGGCATCTATATTTTTTTTATTCAACGGTCAAGATATTGAAGTCAACTTTTGGGTATCTCGAATAATTGTCTTTTTAATCTTGTCAAAAATATGTCATTTAAGTCAAGAATAAGATATTTGTAAAAAATAAATTTCAAATAAACTAATTCTAATAAATTATTAAAATTAAAACTCAAAACATTCAACTTTATTCCTCGTCCCTATTATCACTGCCATTCATGGCCAAGGAGCAAAGTTCATTTAGCAGCCGGAGGGAACCTTCCTCATCGCCATCTTGCTCCCTAAGGAATCTTCTTGTTGCAGGTGATGATGTTGCCGCTACGGTACTACATTGTACTTGTGGACAGAAGGACGTCCCTTTCACTAATCCTGGATCATTTCTGATTAATGCTTTTTTTTTTTTTTACACTTTAGATTGTTTATATCAAATACTAAATTTGATCTATTTATAAATGAATTATTCACGTCAAAATTAAAATATTAACGAGAGATAAATTTTTTTTGTGACGTACTCCGATCGATTATTAAAATTCAAACTCATTGTCTAAATTTACAATTTATCCGTATTATCACTTTAACTACGCATAGAATATTTTGTGGATCAAAATTGTACAGACTCTTCGTTGATGTGTGTGGTACAATCTCTTAACTCTGGTAGGGTTAGTCTTACTTAGAAATGTTGTACTCTCTTCCATTAATGAAGCATTAATTTACCACCGGCGAAGAAAGGCGTACGCAACGAAAGATCAATGCACATAGTTAGGCCTCGCACATGGGTCTTTCCAAAAGTGTCAGATTGTTGGACAAAGGATTAGACCGCCAGAGAATTGTTTTCTTCGCATATAACAACAAAATTATTAACAAAAAAAAAAGCCAAAAAAAAAAANAAATTTATGGTATTAAAAATTATTATTTTTTAAAAATGAAAGTATAATTACTTCAAGTAGCTAGTAATTAATCATAAAATATTATGATCAATTAAGAATACTTTAAATTAATTATATCTTTATTTTTAAAAATTATAATTTTAACTTTAAAAGTTATCACTTAATATTATTTTAGAATGGATCATAATTTTTACCATTATAACTTCTATTTCAAAACATTATCACTTGAACTTACATTTAAAAATTTTAATACCACCCATGCTTAACTCATTTCATTCGGCATCTATATTTTTTTTATTCAACGGTCAAGATATTGAAGTCAACTTTTGGGTATCTCGAATAATTGTCTTTTTAATCTTGTCAAAAATATGTCATTTAAGTCAAGAATAAGATATTTGTAAAAAATAAATTTCAAATAAACTAATTCTAATAAATTATTAAAATTAAAACTCAAAACATTCAACTTTATTCCTCGTCCCTATTATCACTGCCATTCATGGCCAAGGAGCAAAGTTCATTTAGCAGCCGGAGGGAACCTTCCTCATCGCCATCTTGCTCCCTAAGGAATCTTCTTGTTGCAGGTGATGATGTTGCCGCTACGGTACTACATTGTACTTGTGGACAGAAGGACGTCCCTTTCACTAATCCTGGATCATTTCTGATTAATGCTTTTTTTTTTTTTTACACTTTAGATTGTTTATATCAAATACTAAATTTGATCTATTTATAAATGAATTATTCACGTCAAAATTAAAATATTAACGAGAGATAAATTTTTTTTGTGACGTACTCCGATCGATTATTAAAATTCAAACTCATTGTCTAAATTTACAATTTATCCGTATTATCACTTTAACTACGCATAGAATATTTTGTGGATCAAAATTGTACAGACTCTTCGTTGATGTGTGTGGTACAATCTCTTAACTCTGGTAGGGTTAGTCTTACTTAGAAATGTTGTACTCTCTTCCATTAATGAAGCATTAATTTACCACCGGCGAAGAAAGGCGTACGCAACGAAAGATCAATGCACATAGTTAGGCCTCGCACATGGGTCTTTCCAAAAGTGTCAGATTGTTGGACAAAGGATTAGACCGCCAGAGAATTGTTTTCTTCGCATATAACAACAAAATTATTAACAAAAAAAAAAGCCAAAAAAAAAAAAGGCATCTAATTGCTTCATTCTGGTGTTTCTTCAATATCATAGACAATGGTCTCAACTCTCAACCACACGGGGACAGTTCTTGTGCTAATGCTAATAGCAGCACCGAAACAGCCCGTGGGTTGGCATCCCTGCCAAAAAAAAACTGAAGCCGCAGTCTATAAGCTGAGTCCCAGCTTTGCATTCACCTTCTTGTGTTGCCTATCGTGATTTTGGTTATATAAATGGTTGAATAGACAATCATAATCCACCCGGGCGAGGAACAAATGAGGCTCTCAGATTTAGATCATATGCAGAACATCTGATATTGCCAGTATTTAGTAGGTGCATAGCACAATCACATTGACATAAGCTAATTCCTATCAAGAAAACATTGATACATGCAAACAATACACAGCCTCATTGGACAGCTGCGAGTGCATCCAACTGCACAACCTGAACTCAAAGTCTATGAACAAGGTCGGAGCTTGTTTCCCATGATTCCTTCCTCTGGATGAAAAGGATCAAAACAAGACTACCAGAATACTGGCATAAGAAAATGAGCACTGTTTATAATTCTGAGACTTTGCATTCCATAAATCAGCAGATGGAGCGTTCTTCCAGTAACTGACCGAGCCAGAACATCACTGCTCTTTTGCCAAACCATCTGCCACTTTGCTTGCTTCTTTATCACCGTAGATCAACTCAAATTAATTAACACGCTCTAACCTGTTTGCTGCTAACAAAATTGGAAATTCTCCAGCTGATTCAGGAATATCATTGTCAGAAGAAACTGTCGTATCTCTCCTTCCACTTCCGAGAAAAGCTACATGAAAACTATTTCATTAAGAGTTAAACTACAGAAACAGAAGAAAAATGTCTTAGGCCAGGGAGGGAGAGAGTTTCACATTAGGCTCCTTCTCGGAGCCCAGCAGATATTCACATCACAAAATAGCACTGCCATAATTCCTTTTCAAGTTTCACTTCAGCATTGTCTATATAAAAAAACCTAGCAAGGTAAAGCAGAGCTCATAGCCGAGTACTAACGATGCTACTTCCTGGTTTTGTTCTCAAACACGAGCATGACATATCTTATACACTTGGGCATTTTCTCCAGTGACATGCGAAAGAAAGTACATTGTTGGGACTTGCAATGGGGAATATTACCACGGAGCACTGACCTCTTTTTTAAAATTTAGCTCATAGCTCTCAGCCTTTGATTTCAGAGTCTCAATATTAGCATCAGATTTTACAGTGACTTCTCTTAATTCCAAAAGTTTTGCTTCGAGATTCTTAATCTCATTTTCAGCACGACTTCGTTCAGTTTTAGCTTCCAAGTATCTCTTTGTGTCTGAGGCACCACCTTCCGAGTCAAAGGCGAGGCTTAAAAGCCAGCGAACACGGGAACGTATAAATCCAACATTCATGCCCAAAAGTTCAAAAGACTTCAAGGACTTCTCCCACGCAGAAAATTCATACCGGGAGGTTGTGAGCTTGCAAACTCTAATAGCATCTGCAATGTTGACAATTTCGAAGATAATACCTGCTACCAGCGTACAGCAAAGGCCAGGGAGAAGACGATCATGAAGGTATGCATTCTTACTGCGGCAGAGCTCATAGTACTTGATTTGTATGTGTTTAGGGATTTCAGAGTCTATGCACATCCCATTCACCATAATGTGGAAGTCCTCAAAGCTTTTGATATCCTTGAATCGAACAGCAGTCCCAGAGAATTTAGAACCTTCCAGAACTTCCGAACCAACCTCTTCACTCTCATTTCCAGATTGTTCTAGTGACTGAGGTAATTGATGTATTGATATTGACAGTTTTTCCCTTTTATTCTTCTTTTGGACCTCAGTAAGTGGAAGAGACTTTGGACGATGCTTCTTGCTTTTAGGAACAGTAAGAACTGTCTCCGCATTTTCTACCCAGGGACAAGAAAATCTTTAAATACAAAATAAGGAGGTAAAACAAACATATATAAAATTACCAAACGGAGATGTCATCTAACCTGATTCATTTTGTTTTGTAAGAGCATCCAAATTTAAGAGGCTGAGAGCACCATCCACATCAGTCAAATCATTTGCCCTTATTATGTACACCTAAACACACAAGTATTCAAAAGAGCCTGATATCAGCAAAGACTATATATATAATAAGATATTGTCACTCCCTGCCTCACACCCTCAGAGAGAGAGACAGACAGACACAGAGACACATACACAGAGCAGCAGCTGTGGAAACAATAATTAAACTATAAAGTAGCAATAAAAATATTATCTACTTAACAAAAATTCAAATCTGATATGCAAAAGCAGCTTCTATCCCATTACAAAATTCAACAAACCTCGCAGTTGCACAGCAGTTTTGTTCTAAATAATAGCCAAATTAGACTAGGCATCAGTAACCTACGGCTTCACTATAAATATGAATTTCATCTCTTGGAGACTACCTCATAATGTAGTACATGTCATATGCAAAAGGTTAAGCATCAAAGTTAGCTAGTAGCTTGTTGCAAATCCTCTTCAATGCCACATGCATCTCTTAGAGGATTATAAAAGCGCCGATTCATGCTAGGTGATGACGGTTCAGTGTAAATTTCAGTGACCACGAGGGATAGAGAACTTTTTGGTAGCCTTTTTTGTACATTTCCATTAGGATGTCAACATATACACGCTAGGTGAAGACGGTTTGGTGTCTAGTCAAACCTTTTGTTTCACTTTTTTTCTATGTTATTTGTTGTAGGGGAGGTGGGTTTTTTCTTTTTCTTTCTCTCCCTTAGGCCTCGTGTTTTTTGAGCTAACAACAGTACTACTTGTGTAGTAGTCATATATCATGCCAATTTAAAAATTAAAATCTTCCACTTCACATTCATTCATACTTGTTTGTCATTGTTGTCTTCCATGTTTTTCTTCTGTTGAGATAAATAAGCACAAGCAACTTATATACTGTTTTTCCAAACTCTGGTCTCTTTGCAGCTACCTGTCATAAATTGGAATTAATCATTTTAATTAATTTCCACTCTAGTAGTTGCTGTTGGTTGGGTTGTTCAGTTGTTATGATGGAGTCAACACAATCTCAAGCATTCGCTATTCCAAGGTTAGATATAGAAGCAGTATTTACATAATATGGAGCATGGACTACAAAGGTTTAGCATTGCACGTATACTAGAGGTGTTTCAATCGCCCATTCTTGTCCATGACAAATAAGTCATACATTTTCACCAAACAATCAGTAAACAAAATATGCATGCCTAACAAAACTACTTCCTATATGTTACCTTGAATTTGTTAGGTTCCATTAAGTGGAAGACCAGAACATCTCCTTCAAGTAATTTGTGTCCAACGGCAAAATTCCTCCACCCTGCGCTAAGTCCTGTCTTTCCTGCAAGATATTTGATCACAAATTGTTCCCCACTTTCATCTTCCAGTGTAACTGTAGTGTCCTTTCTTGGCAAGTGTGTCTTGCAGAATGTCCCAGGAAGACCCTAGGTTAGGAGGAACAATACCAAATAATGTATCTGGCTTGTCCAATAAAACTATAGCTGAACTCACATGCATAACATTTGGAAAAAAGTGCATACCATCCAGAAACAACTAGCAACATGTGATCTAACCAACAATTTGACAAAACTTGGGAATTCAGTTCCTAGGCTTGTCTGAACCTCCTCTGCTCGAATGACGGTGGGCAACTTCACTTGACTAGGACTATCTGACCCACCAATTAAGGCTTTTTTGTGCTTACAGCTTCATGTCAAACCAAAGCCACCATAGTTATAATGCTAATATACAAAATGGTCACAGAAAAAAATTGAATTGACTGAAGCATTCAACTGACCCCAAATATCTGCTAGCAAGATCATGTTCTACCTGCTCAAGAAATAATTAGATTTAGCCA
The DNA here is from genome assembly GCA_963454935.2 of Ilex paraguariensis. Classification (NCBI taxonomy): domain Eukaryota; kingdom Viridiplantae; phylum Streptophyta; class Magnoliopsida; order Aquifoliales; family Aquifoliaceae; genus Ilex; species Ilex paraguariensis. The sequence continues at coordinate 1,315,867 of CAUOFW020004613.1, read as the reverse complement.
CTAAATGTTAGAATCGCATCATAAAAAAGAAACAGCTACAGAATTTGATAAATCCATATAAAAGATTTTGAGAACTCAATGGGTCACGGGCAATGTTCATGTTGAGCACACCAGTGAGAAAGAGTGACATGATCGAAGTTAATGGGCCTTGGAAGAGAGGAAGACCATAAGTACCTTGGTTGTTATAGCAAGGAAATGCATGAATGATCTTGGAATGAGTATACTAATGCATAACAGTAGTGTGTAGCCTTCCCAAATAGTATGGGGTGACAAATTATATGTGGGTTGATTAACCTGGTAAGTCATTATACAATGATTTCAAAACATGGAAACCCACCTATGGCAATTGCAAAAGCAGATGTACTTTCATGTGTTTTTTTGTCAAAAATAATAGTATCAATGTATTGAAGTTTTCTTTGCGTCATCATATAGAAATACTCACAATAACCCCGTGAAGACGCTCTATAATACTTAAAATCGAACATTGATCCGGTAATATTTATATTATAAATATTATTAATTTTTAATTATACAATTTAAGATTAAAGTGGATAGAGGTAGGGGACAGGAGAGAGAGGTAAGTATGGATTAGTGGGTTGTCACATTGGCAAGAACAACAACAACTAAAGAGTACAAAGAAAAAAGAACACATACATTCTTATATTTGGAAGCCGAAGGGCTTCTCTTCTTCTTCTTATTGAGGATTTCAGAAATATCGTCAGTCATCAATTTGGGCTTCCTCTTTCGCTTGCCCTGCAACAACGAACCAGATCTGATAGTAGTCCACAATTCAAGAATACCAGGGGGGGAGAGAGAGAGAGAGAGATAGAGAGAGAGCAGACCAGGGAAGAAGGGAAAGTAGTGATCTGAGATGGGGTTTGAAGGGTGTTAGACAATTGTGTCAGTGTTAAATTGTCTTCCATGGATTTGGGACTCTTCATTAGCGTAGGCCGTCCGTTCACTTTAACTCCTTCTTCTTCTTCTTCTTCCTCAAGTTCCTTCTTAGCCACCTGTTCAGCACCATGAAGGTCTTGATCAAGGCCTTCAAGTAGCTTCACTGCCTTCATCTTCATCTTTCTCTTCAAGGGCTCAAAAACAGACTGCCTGGTCGTCCAGAGATTCAGACACAGGTTCGTTTGTGAAAGAAAATTAAAGGAAATAATGAAGACTTCAAAAAAGGGAGTTTCCTGAACTCTGTGACAGTCTTGAGGGGTGGGTCTTCGGGGGGACAGGTGTTTGGGGTTTTTTTTTTTATGAGATGAGTTATAGGCAGACAAAAATGGTTCTTTGCAACTATTGAGTGCGTAGATCAATTGGTGGAGGATTATTTTAGTTTAATTAAGATCTTTGGTTCAAAATTTGGGAACGTAATTATATTCTATTGAAAGAACTTTATCGTCCTTGCGATTCTATCCTGCTCGAATTCGGATTAATCGAAATTTATTGTGACTTTTAGATAGCGGATGGTCCGAACAAAAAAAAATAGTTGTTCGTGCGGTGGATTCTGTTGCTATGATTTACATTAACATTCGACCTTAAAAATTTATTAAAAATAAATTTCTCAAAAGAATTATCAACTGCTATGATGTTTGATGTGGCGCACACGGCACACCCCACTTGCACACCCAAATCCTTTAGTGGCACAAAAAGCTTTAACATTCTCCGCATTGAATCATTGATAGAACCAGCTGCGGCCACCTGGTATACACGCGTTGTGTCATAAAAGTATGGGTTAATCTCGCTTTATATTTTAAAACTTTTTTTTTTTAACACGTACAGAAGAAATACACACAACAATTATATTCTAAAACTTAATTCTACTCCTAATTTATATTTTTAAATATTAAAAAATTTAATTTATACTTTTAATGCTATAAATTGATAATAATATAGATTTAACTTAGATTANATCTGAGATGGGGTTTGAAGGGTGTTAGACAATTGTGTCAGTGTTAAATTGTCTTCCATGGATTTGGGACTCTTCATTAGCGTAGGCCGTCCGTTCACTTTAACTCCTTCTTCTTCTTCTTCTTCCTCAAGTTCCTTCTTAGCCACCTGTTCAGCACCATGAAGGTCTTGATCAAGGCCTTCAAGTAGCTTCACTGCCTTCATCTTCATCTTTCTCTTCAAGGGCTCAAAAACAGACTGCCTGGTCGTCCAGAGATTCAGACACAGGTTCGTTTGTGAAAGAAAATTAAAGGAAATAATGAAGACTTCAAAAAAGGGAGTTTCCTGAACTCTGTGACAGTCTTGAGGGGTGGGTCTTCGGGGGGACAGGTGTTTGGGGTTTTTTTTTTTATGAGATGAGTTATAGGCAGACAAAAATGGTTCTTTGCAACTATTGAGTGCGTAGATCAATTGGTGGAGGATTATTTTAGTTTAATTAAGATCTTTGGTTCAAAATTTGGGAACGTAATTATATTCTATTGAAAGAACTTTATCGTCCTTGCGATTCTATCCTGCTCGAATTCGGATTAATCGAAATTTATTGTGACTTTTAGATAGCGGATGGTCCGAACAAAAAAAAATAGTTGTTCGTGCGGTGGATTCTGTTGCTATGATTTACATTAACATTCGACCTTAAAAATTTATTAAAAATAAATTTCTCAAAAGAATTATCAACTGCTATGATGTTTGATGTGGCGCACACGGCACACCCCACTTGCACACCCAAATCCTTTAGTGGCACAAAAAGCTTTAACATTCTCCGCATTGAATCATTGATAGAACCAGCTGCGGCCACCTGGTATACACGCGTTGTGTCATAAAAGTATGGGTTAATCTCGCTTTATATTTTAAAACTTTTTTTTTTTAACACGTACAGAAGAAATACACACAACAATTATATTCTAAAACTTAATTCTACTCCTAATTTATATTTTTAAATATTAAAAAATTTAATTTATACTTTTAATGCTATAAATTGATAATAATATAGATTTAACTTAGATTATCATTCGATTTTCTATCATAAATTAAAGCAAACGAGGTGCATGTGCTTTGAGCATAAAAATGAGGTACAACTATTGCTGCAAACCTTCCTATGAGATTAATTTGACACTTTTTGTGTATCAAAAAATAGATTTTATTAATCAAATAGAAGTTAATATTATCACGTGTAACTCACATAAGACACCTATATTCTATAAATTTTTACATAAGCTCGTACCCCCAAGTACTTACAACTCAGTTGCTATAATTTTTGACGAAAAACCACAAGAATGGATGAGGTGCACATTTTTATCAATTTATAATATTGAAGGTACAAATTAAAATTTCTAATATTTTGAGATGCAAACTAAGATTAGTCCAAATAATTGTAGAGTGGCCCTTATATTCAAATTTTGCTACCCGCGACTCAAATCTCGTTACACACATGTACATGAATTTGGCAATGCAAATTAGTATAAAAATCACATTGCAACTATTATAACATTGAGAATGTAATTCAAGAAAATAAATTTTGAAGGTATAAATTAAAATTTTAAATTTTTTTATGGTTTAAAGAATGGTTTTTTTTTTCTTTTTTAAAATTAGCTGTCAATTAACCATATCCTATCATATTAAATTTGTATCATTTTTAAATATTGTTGTGTCAGATTTTGTTCAATCTATAATTGATTCATTTGTAATCATGCTTAATCGGATTTGTGTGTTGTTAACATGAGTTCATATTGACTTTTTTAATATTAAATGCAATATTATTTTATTTTTTTAAAAAAATTACTTATATTATTATGAACTAGAGTGTCACCGTGCAAAACATGATTTTTTTTAATACATGAATTGAGCTACTATCGTTAAAAAGTCAAAATTGAAATGAGTTATTGTGATTAAAACATAAATCGTTGAATCTATATGACCTGAGTCGTTTTTGTGTTTTATGTAAGTAGGACTATGTGTATTGTTATATAGATTAATTGAGTTTTAGCGGTTTATTTTTGAACTCATTTAATTGTTAAATGAGCTTCATATTTTAGTTATTTTAGAGATCTTTCATACATGATTGTATATTGTATTCTGAAAGATTTTAAAATTTTTAATTTACACTTTCAAGACTTATTTTTTTCACATAGCACAATCAAAGTCATAAAATAATTTAAGTGTGACTATTACACTAACTTTCATTGTTGTTGTCGGCAAATTCTGCTCAATGCGACGCATGTGAATTTGACAGAAATAACAATGAAAGTTAATGTGAGAGCCACATGACAACTATTTTATGATGTTGAGGATATAATATGAGAAAATTAATTTTTAAGAACAAAATAATTTGAAAAATAAAAGGTGGGATGCTAAGGCATTTACTTATGACGTTGGATTGCAGTGTAGATGATGAGAAAGAAAAAAGGTATAGAGATAAGGAAAACAAATTTATATATGTTGTTTCTATCTAAGCCAAAATCAAACTAAATCCCAAGCCTCAATTATATGAAATAAAATCTCCAATTTTGTCGAAACAAATTTACATAATACGTTGATGGATTAATTACATTGTACTCGTTGTTTACCGATATTTCAAAGATGCCCCTATTATTTTTAGGATAAAATTATGTGCACCAGATCTTCTATAGTCGTCGGATCAGTATTGGGACCCATAATTAATCACCTATAACTTTTTCTCTGTTATATTTAATCACCTAAATTTATCTATTTTAATGTCTGTTGATCCCCATATCTTTCTGATTTTTCCTATGTGCACATCCCCATATCTTTCTGATTTTTCCTATGTGCACGTGACTTTCTTACTCTCTCTCCCTCTCTCTAGAGAGAGACAACAACCCCCCCCCCCCCCCCCC